>WBMW01002715.1:152519-262974 GCA_013396635.1 Penelope pileata | reverse complement strand
CGGCCGCACCTGGGAGGGCCCGGCGGCACTGCGCTGTCGTGCGCGGCTGCGGGGCCGGGGGAGCGGCAGCCCCGCGGGCCCCGTGTACTTCTGAGTCCCTTCCCTTGTGCTGGGGAACTCACCGGCAGCGCGCTGACAGCGTTGGGATGTCGCGTCCGTACGGCGGTGTCAGCTCCGGAGAGAGCAGCCGGAGGCCGCGTGTGGTCGCTCCCCAGCGCGTGCCGGGGACCTGCGCGCGGCGCAGCACCTGAACAAAGCGTTCTCAGCGCGGGGGGGTGAGCCCTCAGGTGTTCCTCATACGCCTTTCGGGAGCCCCGCTCGGGAGTGCACGCGGTCTGGCTGTGACCTCCATGCCCCCACTGGTCACCAGAGCGTCCGCAAAGTGCAGCAGGGTGACACCCGGGACGGCAGTGGGTCTGTCTGCAGGAGAGGTCGTTCTTTGCGTGCTCCAAAGCACAGCGTTGGCTCATGCAGGTCACAAAGAAATCTCTTGAAACATCTGAAAGAAGTGACTGATATTTACTGTGGTGCGAAAGTTACTTTTGAAAAACATGAGGAATGTTGACGTTCACGTGGATAAGGTACGCCTTGCCGAGGATGGAAGGAAATAGCTTACCTAAAGGAAGTCTACTGAGTTAAAATCCAAGCACAGCATGTCTTCGGTCCTCAAACACAGTGATCAGACCCGAGGCTGGGCATAGGGACAGACCCACCCCTGCGGGGGCCCGAGGAGCACTGCTGACTGCTGCTTTGCTCAGAGCAGGGCATGCCCCAGTGAGGGCAGCCTGCTTCAGGCTTTGTCCTGCTGCATCGTGGAAACCTCCCGAGATGGAGATTCCACTGCCTCTCAGGACAACCTGCTCGAAGGTTAATTATCCTCACGGTGAAAATTTTTCTGCTTATATAAAGGCAGAACTACCCTTCTTCCAGTTCACAGCCATTCTCTCATTTTTCCCTGCGTGTTTCAGGCTCGGTGTGCTAAGCAGCCTCTCTGGGGCTCCAGGAGGCTCTTAGGTTCTCCTGATGCCTGTGAAGTTTCCTCATTAAACGAGACCCCTTTTCTCTGCCTCTTCTCAGTTGTCCCAGCCCCTGGCTGTTGGAATTGACCCCATAATGCTGCTTTCATAAGTACTGTGCCCTGCAGTTCTGCCCAGAACACTGGTGCACAGAAGACACGCAGACTGCACGCCTGTTGTTTTTGAAGCCTGTGTTATATTTTTAAGACTCAGGTGAAAAGCAAGGAGGGCCAGACCAGAGATGAGCCATTTATCATACGCTCATGCTGACAGCACCCAAAAGCAGATGCTTTGACAGTAGCATAAGAAGATGAACACTGAATAAGTGTTTTTTGTGTAAACCTTTGTTTGGTTTCCCATTGGTGTGATAATAACGGGTACACACAGTTCTGCGCTGAAAGTGTTCAGGGTCTTTTTATTAAAATCATTTTGTCTTTCAATATGTTAGACGAGTGATTTCTGTCTATGGAATATATTGGGCTGTTAAAATTGGAAGTTCAAGCACAAAATATTTCTGCTGTGTTTAATCTCTGGTCGAAGGAATTGAAATACGAGGGCTGATCCAAAAGTAATGCCCCCTATTTTATTATGCTGACCCGCCACATCAGAGGTGGATGTTGGTGGTATGGCCATAGAGGATGAACCTTCCCACCGATGTTCTGTTCCATGTTGTTGCCGTGTGACAGATGGCAGCAGAAGGGTGCTCTGACACATTGGCGTCGGACATGGAAGTGCGGATGAAGCAAAGGTGTGGGACTGAATTCCTCCATGCAGAAAACGTGGCAACCATTGACATTCATCATCACTTGCTGAATGTTGATGGAGACCAAACAGTGCGTGTGAGCACAGTGAGGCGGTGGTGGTGCGTTTCAGCAGTGGTGACAGTGGTCACCTCCACTGGTGCAGATCGTTACAAGTGGAGCATGCAGACTCTTGTTCATCACTGGTGAAAATGCACAGCTCATGATGGTGGCTGTTGAAAGACTGTTTTGTAGCTGAGAATTTGTTCTATCAACTAGTGTTTTTGTGCTCTTTGTATCTGTTGTAGTTTCCATGGAAAGATATGAGGCATTACTTTTGGAATGGCCTATGCAAATTTACATCCTCTCATCAGGTGGCATACATCAAAATACATTCTGCAACACTGCAAAACTGTTTTCGCAATTACAAAGCCTGGGAATTAAATTCTCGTTTTAAAGTTGCACGTGTAAATTTAGATCTTCAGGTCTTGCCCATACTTAGAGATAGTTTTGTAATCTGTACTGAGCATTTGGGCATGGAACAGGCTCCTAGGGCAGTGGTCACAGCCCCAAGCTGACGGAGTTCAAGGAGCTTTTGGACACTGCTCTCAGACATAGAGAGAACTCAGGATATTCTGTGGTTCACTGGCAGTGTTTGTGTAGCAGCAGGCTTGGGGTCCAGTTAAACTCCTTGGTTTAGCCCTTTATTTTCTACCAGTTCAGTTCAAACCATGCTTTTCTCATTAATAAACAAACCATCCACCTGCTTGAGACTTGAACTTAGGTTTTTATCTTCAAACTATCCCTACCCCCACCTCCTGGAGGAAGGCTCAGAGATCCTCACATCTTCTACACTTGAGTCTGAAAAAGATGAGCTCCCTCTGATCGTGTGCTTAGTAGAGCAAAGATACTCACTGCTACCTCTGAAGAAAAGAATTTGGGTTGATACCAACTCTGCTGGACCCTGAAGAGTCAATCAAATACAACAGAAGAGAACTGAGCTCCTGCCTTTCCAGGCTGTAACAGTTAACAAAGCACAAAGGCACCGGAAAGCAGGCATCAGAGTTGTTACACTTGCAGGATTACATCCTAAGTTACACAAAGGCAGTTTCACAGACTGCTGTTAAATATCTAAAATAGAGAAACAGATCTAGGAATATCTGTATCTGAAGTGCAACTGTCAACTCCAAATGCAGCCAAATCAGAAAGACACTTTAGTTTCATCCAGAAATCTCTTGTCAATTCTGATCGCCTTAACCATTTATTTTCTGTTAAGGTCTTGTAGTGTTGTGTCTAAATACAGAGCAGTATGTTAAAATACGTTGATACACTGACCAGTCTGGCTTTTTGCTAAAGCAGATCTATGTGTAAAATAAGCTAACGCTGGAAATTATGAAGGCTTAAACTCTACATTTAGAGTAGATTAAGCCAGAATATCAAAATGAAATGATTCCTCCACATCCCTCCAAGGGAATCCTGTTCAAACAAACTTACAAAACTTAATTTGAGCATTCTTTTCAACAGACTGAAGCGTAACTTGTTAATGTCTATAGGTCATAAGCACAGGTGTGTTTAAAAAAAAAAAAAACAAAACTCAAGAACAAAGGGATGTGCTGGCATTTTTCAAAGTAATGACTACAGTTAATTGTGTTCTGAAAATGATAGTTTAAATGGTATGAAGATTTCCTATTTTGAGGTTGCGTTGCTAGAAGTCCAAAATGCTGTATGTTGGATGTTAGAATGTCTTCAAAGAACACTTACTAATGTTTTTCTTTTGTGGAGGTGGTTCTGGTACAACTGCTTACAGCAGGGCTGCCAGCTGGCATTAATGGCTTTCTACTGTTGGCTATCTCTCTTCAGTCCACATAGGGACAAAGACTGCTTCTGATACCGGACTACGCCATCGTGGAAGTGCTATAAACGTTATAAAAACAAAGGACAGGCTAAATAAGAAGTTGAACGTTTGAAAGCAAACTTTTTAATACTTATACTTTTTCATACTTGGAATTCACTGGACTTGTAAAATCTCAGATTTGCATGGTTTTGAATAGGTGTACCAAAAAACTACAGTCTTAGTCTTCTACTTCTGTTATTGCAGCAGTACTGAGCATTTTCTTCATTTTGTCAGCTTCAGTGTTAAATCTTTTAAATGTTTTTGTTGTTGTTGCTGCAAGGTGTGTTAGAGGGCCCAACTTGAAAGGCATAAGCTTGAAGTTATTGCTACTTTTTTGTACCCAAATACTGGTGGAAAGGCAGGGGAAAAGGTACCCCAGTTGTATTAAAATGTGGTACAGAAGAGGATATTAAATATTTTATCTAGTATGGCTTTGACATAACATTATAAAAACATATCTACTTAAAAATGACAACTTTCCAAATGATTAAAAACGTTATTTAATTTTGTCTTCAGATTCCGGTAACCTGATGCTAAGAATTTACAGAGCTGAGTCATATGCTGGGCTCCAAGAGTATAAAACAGCCATAGAAGATCTAAACTTTGTTATTTCTAAAATGCCAAATTGGCCAGAGGTAAGTTGCTAAAACCATTTGTTTTTCAAAATCTGTGTTTATCTATAAACATAACGTCTTTTGCATAATCCTTGCATCAAATTAAGAATGAGCTCAGCTGCCGTAAACACTTTCGTCTTACCTTATAAGACCTGAAGTACTAAGAAGCATCTTCAAACAGTTGTTATTTGGGTATGAGATGGGGCAACACTGCAAATTTGAACTGTTCATTCAGCCTTCATCAAATACTTGAGGTATTTTTTATTTCCTATCACAACATGAGATGGTGATGCTGGGTGAAGGGTGAAATGGAGCAGAACTGACTTCTTGGAAAGTATTATAAAGAACTTCTGTGCTATTTACAGTTCCTTCTTAGCAATTATTTTATTTCTTTATCAGAATGGTGCTTTTATGTGTTCTCTTAAGAAACGTTTTTAAATATTTACAAACTTATCTTCAGTTGGGTAGCTGGCTGAAATCGTGCACCCAGCTTTGACTACTTAAAAGCAGAACTTCCAAGCCATAGATGTTTGATGCTTTGATGTAATTGAGGTTTGAGATTTCTTGTACTGTGTGAAGGTTAGTCCTTTTAAAGCTCTGCACTTCCCTGAAGTATCTGTACTTTGAGCGTATTTCCCAAACTGAGAGCATTTTAAGCGCAATTTGTTCTTTGAATATCGTGTGAGATGAGTGAGCATTGTTGCCAGTAAGGGCTAGGATTTTCTGCTCTATGTTAAATCAACATTTCTCATTTTTTGAGTCTCATTGATTTAAAAAAAAAAAAAAAAAGTGTAGAGTGAGCACTAAAACCATTTGCAATAGTAAAAAATGTTTGTTTGGGGTCTTTACTACTGGCGTCAGTGCTTGGAGCTGCGATAGTTTGTGGTGATGTAACTTGTTACAGCTGCCTCTTTTTTTTTTTTTTTTTCCCCCTGGTAAAGAATAGTTTGCTGTTTGAGCTGAGAAAGTTTTTTTCTTTGAAAAGCGTAGAGAAACTTATTGGAAGCTGAAGTCTGCAAACATTGCAAGCAGCTGGGTAGTCACTGGCCCTCAAAACTGTTACTTGTTATATATTGCTTATTGCAGCACCAGAGCAGCAAGATCGTGCTGCACAAGGGCAGATACCTGCTTTTGTATTGTTTTCCCCTGTGCTCAACAATTTCAGAGAGCGTTATGCTTTTTTTTGTTTCTCAGATTTCATTAAACCAAGCTTGGTTTGATAGTTTGAAATTCTTATCTGTGTAGGAAGATGAATTATCTGTAAGAGGAGGATTAGCACACTTTCCTTCTTAAAGAAGCTACTCAAATCCATCAAAGAAGATGGCACGCCCTCATCTGACAGTCTTGTTTAGCAGGCTGTTTATTATTGGCAGTCAGTCTACAGAAACTGCATTAGCTGTTTTGCTTTTGTGTGCTTTTTCCCAGTTAATTTTCATGCCCGTTTTCCAAAATCTAGCTTACAAACTAGATTTGTTTGCTTTATATTGCTGCAAATGCAGCTTCTTAAAATTGAAATGGAGTTGGATCCGACACCATATTTTTATAGATCCATCAAAATTCAGTCTTATCTTTTTTTACCCCTTCTACCCTAGGTAAAATAGTGAATTTTTTTTTTTCTAGCTGCTACCCAGTGTTCAAGGATAAAATGTAGTTGGAGGAAGCAATTCCAAAAGTGCATTGTTTTATTAGGAGGAGTGTATATTAAGATACATGTAAGGAATGCATGGTTACGTGGATTGTCTATTCCTGCAGCTTAGAGCCATAAGACTTTTGACAAAACTGAGGACAAAAAAGGTGTCCTGTGAAAATTGTTTTATGAGGCTATATAATAATTTTCTTTGCATCTGCCTATTCTCCCTTTCCAGAAGCTCACAGAAGGGTGACATTAAGGTCTTGTGTGAATTCAGCACTAGTCAGGATTTTTACCTTTTGTCTAAGCCAAAACAAATTAACTGGAAGGAGACTAACACCAGCTTGTGCCATGGTTATTTTCAGCATAAGGGATTTATGTTAGACAAGACATACATATCATCATACACACTGTGCATAGCTGAAGTTTGCTGAAGAAGTGCATTCCTTTGTTGAGGATTCTAGTTCTAACTGGTGTAACACCTGTAAGGTGAATGGTACAGTTCTGTATGCTCACTAGAAGTGTCATCATGTTATCTGTTTCTCAGGTCTACTTCCGGAAAGGAAAAGTGCTGCATGACTCTGGCTTTGTAGGTGATGCCTTACAACTGTTTCTACAGTGCTTAGCCCTTGATGAGGATTTTCTTCCAGCCAAGCTAGAAGTAGAAAAGGTAATTTGATATATCAAACTGGATTACTACGTCTGTCTTGATTCCTTTATAAAGTTCCCATTATGGTAGACAATGACCATCTGAAAATCTGTAATGCACACAGAGAAGATTGAGCTGACGCTTGGATTAATTCCTTTCAAGATGTATCGTACTGTATTGAAGAGACATTCCTAACGTACAGGTTTTGAGAACACCTCCTTGAAAGTATTTATGCTTCTGAAGTTGCTACTAAATGAAAACCTACGTGACTTGAAAGGGAACAGCAACTTGTGAATCACATTCTTTCGTGCCCAGACTACAGTAGTTTTTCTTCAATAATAAAAAACAGCATTAAAAAATGTGTAGTGTTGACTCAATAATGGCTAACTCTGAAAAGGTCACTCATTTCTAGTGGAAAAATTTCTAGATAAATGTTCCTCCATAAGAAAAACTACATTGAAAAAGCTGTGTAATATTTAATTGGTCATGTGTAACTGTTCAAAGAGGTCACCTAATTCTAGTGGAAATGATTTCTAGATAAATTCTGCTTAGTTATGTAGGTTTCTGTTTGTTCTTAGCTGTTCTTTCTCAGTTACTGCTTAAAGCTTAATTTGTGCAGATAATTTCACACAAATTGAATTCTTGGTTTTGGTACATAGATTTATAATAAAGCTATACCCAGATCCTTTTTGGTTGTTATCAACAATTAGCTGTTTGTTTTCTAGACATTGTGTGATGTTCTGTCACCAGAGAAGTTAGGAGAGAGTCTGAAGGAATCAGCTTGGAGTTCACCACATACTCGAAATAAACCTTTTATACTTGGTTCTGAGATGACTGAGTCTTACCGCAATTTACAGCTTTGTCCTGAGCAGGTAACAAAAACTGTAGGATTAGTTTTCTTCTTTGGCAAATACACAAACATCAGACATTCTTATTTGTCACACTTTTTCTCCAGCCTGAATGCTGACATTCTACAATTGGCTAAATTGGAAGAATTGTAATTTAGGAGCAACATGTTTTCATTTGGAATGTTATATGCCTCATTCCAGTGAACTACTTATTAGAAAGTGCTGAGGTTTGATACTAGTTGCTTCAAAGTGAAAAATATGTTTTTTCTTCTCTTTGAAGTAAATAAATTTTTAAATTGTTAATGATAAGCAAATTTGAGTACTGTCTTGACTTACCAAATTCTTCCAGGTAACTGATGAACTAACCGAGTATCAGTTTGGCTTCTGCATTTTCGCACGTTCACATTTTATATTCATAGATTTGTATTATCCTTTAAGTACAGTTCTTTTTTCTTGTGTAGAGCTTAGGAAGATCAGGGGTACTGGAGCCTGTTAGTGGAAGCCTAAGTCGTGCACAGTCTGCCCACGCTCTTAACTCAACAAAAGCCCTTGCCAAGGAAGATGGCTTAAAGAGAGTATCTTCTGAACCCCTTCTTTCTGGCCAAGAAAAAGGTGCTTTGTTGAAAAGAAAGCTTTCATTTTCAGAGCAGGATACAGTTGTATGCGAAGACGGAAGAAACAAACACAAAAAGCAGGGAGGTAAGCAATCATTTAGTTTGAAAATTTACAGTATTTACTGTCTTGTGCCTTTCTTTGAAAGGAGTATTTTGTCTTGCTTTTCTTTAGAAAGTGCAAAAAGGGACATGACACTGGCTTCTGGAACAGTTCCAGGGAATTTGATTGACGTATCAGATTTTGAGTGCTCTTTGTGTATGAGGTAAGATTTCTCTCATTGGTTCAATATTTCCTTTATAGATGTTTGGCCACACATCTTTTACACTTGTTAACTGACATTTTTAGCTTGTGATGAGCTCTAATGTCAGTTACAGATAATTTTCAGCCTTCTTATATTCCAGCAGTTAAATGCTCTATTTAAATGTGTTACTTGCTCTAATGTTGTATCATTGTATCATTATCACATTGTAATCAAGTTGCCTTTTAAATTAAATTCAGTGTTGTTAACTGGTAGCTCAAAAAGGAAAGGATCTTCTGTGGTAAAACACTAGGGTTTTTTTTAGCAAATAAAAATGGTTATTTTTTTAATTTGAGAGGGCTAATGCTTGGAAAGATTGCCTGTGCATCTCAAATTTGTCTGGGAAATGACTTCAGAATGTCAGTCTACTAAATGTAGTTGATGTATATGAGAGTTTTTCTTGAGTCTTCTTGAGTTTCAGTATAAAAATCTTAAAGCATATTGTGTATGCTAAATTATCCATAGTTATGTTAATGGTATGTAAAACTGCTTTTAAAAGAACTTAGCTCTTTTAAGTAGTTACTTAATTTTGTATATTCTGAATATCTATGTAGTAGGATCAAAATCTTTTTGTATCAGGATAAATGTTTAAATATTTAGAGCATAGAAATGTGTTCTGATTAATCAGATAAGTGCAAAAAAAAAAAACTGATGCAAGAAACTTGTCATGGTATCTAACTTTTAATAACTTTTTCAGGCTGTTCTTTGAGCCAGTGACAACACCTTGTGGACATACTTTTTGCAAAGGTTGCTTGGAACGATGTTTAGACCATGCTCCTCAGTGTCCACTCTGTAAGGAGAGTTTGAAGGAGGTACTGTTTATTGCTACAGCTCCTATAGACAAACATTTTATCATTTTGAAGGCTGCTTAAATGCAATAACTTTCTTTTATTTGGGTTATGAATTGAAAGAAAAAGAAATAACTTGTGGCAAACATCATCAATGCGAGTTGACTAGGATTGCCTTAGGGTCTTACAGGTTTTATGTTTCTGCAACAACCTACTTTATTGGTATAATTAAATCCTGAGTATTGGTAACTGATAACTATTGAGACTTTGCTGTGGTTTCCATGCACTTTCTTTATTTGTGTGGCTGTTTAATCTGGGAAATCAACTCTCTGGTAAGCATAGAAATACAAACTAAATTAGACACTAGAGTTGTCAGAGAGTAAGAACTAAAATAGAGAATTTTCAAATATTAATGTTGGGTGTTAGGAAATTCAAGAACTTCAGAGCTCTTTTATTTATAGAGAGAAAACTCTATGTTTCCATGGACCTTAATCTCATTTGTCGTATATTTAATGTTTCATGGCTTTAAATAAAAACTGATTTTGCTCAAGTCTTCTATTAATAAAGAACTGTTTTGTTTTGTTTTAAATTGCTTATAGTACCTTGCAAGCAGAAAATACAGCATCACAGAACTTCTGGAGGAATTAATAACAAAATATTTGTCTGATGAGCTGTGTGAGAGAAAAAGAATTCATGCTGAAGAAACTGCTGAACACTCAAAGTAAGCTTGTTGCCTTTTATCTAGAAAGCTTAAGAAATTAGTATTGAAATGTTTTTTAGAAATGTTTCATCATTTTTCTGGTTATTAATAATGGCATATTATGGATGCATGAGGGCACGTGCATAAAGGCATGTCTTAAATGAGTATTTCAGCAAATGAGCATTTATTTGATACTGTGTAAATAAATACACACTCTAAGAGTAGCAATTCATACTTAGGTAATAGCAATGCTCTAAAGTCCTCTACAAGATATGTTTGCCTTTCTGTTTACGTGCATGTCCTTTTGTGGAGCTTCAGTTTTAGCTTTGCTGCTGTTAATGGAACTGTCCTCTTGAGTTGGCTGCAGAGTCTCAGATACTTGAATTTCTTTCAACGCAGCTCATGATAGAGATTAATGGCATTAAAAAAAGGTGTGACAAAATGAAATCTGTTGGGTTATTTTTGTTTTACTATTTATCTGTAATAGAGTTCTTTGAATATATACAGAATCATGTAGCTATGCACGTTGGAAAACTAAAGCTATGGTTCATACAATTTACGTAACAGAATCCGTACATTAAAATGATGTTTTTATGGTCTGAAAGGCAGTATGTTTTAATGCTATCTTATTTGTATCCACTGTGCCTACTGAGTAAAATAGCTTGAAGAAAATGAATTTCTTTTTTTTTCAAGTACTAGGCCTTGCTGAGACATTGCAAGCGTAAAGACCATACCCTGGGTTGCACCAATGAACAAATGGTGATCTAGTTACTATGCAGTTATTGCTGCATCAGCTAAACCAAAAAGGAAGAAAACAAAAACACCCCGACCTCGTGACAAGTCCTATATTCACTGTCTAGATAATTCAGCTCACTAACTAGAATACTGTGATGCTTACTGTCCATTATGTACTCAAATCAGTATGTAAGCATTCAGTCTCTATGTTTATTGTTTATAGAAGTTATTGTAATGTGGTTATTATTAAAGTTTGTAACAGGTGCTTTATGACCTCAAATACTGCAAAAAATGTGTTGTCTTGGCATTGCTTTGTGATCAGATTTTAAGCGATGTGTTTCTTCTGTTATTCTTCTGAAGCTTGACCAAGAATGTTCCAATGTTTGTTTGCACTATGGCATATCCTACTGTGCCTTGCCCTCTCCATGTGTTTGAACCAAGATACCGACTAATGATTCGCAGAAGTATGGAAACTGGGACTAAACAGTTCGGAATGTGTATAAGTGATCCTCAAAATGGGTAGGTTTACATTCTGATAGTAAACTTCTTGTCTCTTCTGTCTTTTTTAGTCAAACCAAGTGTCCTCAAAGAAGTGTGTAATTACATTACTGACAAGGTCTCTTTTCTAGTTTTGCAGATCATGGATGCATGCTGCAAATTAGGAATGTTCATTTTCTACCTGATGGACGTTCTGTTGTTGATACAGTTGGTGGAAAGAGATTTCGAGTTTTACGGAGAGGGATGAAAGATGGCTATTGCACTGCAGACATTGAGTATTTGGAGGATGTTAAGGTATCCAGAATACTGTCCAAATACTTCTACTCTTAGCTAGTATCTTAAGATTTTTGCTTGTTTTGTTTTGAGGGCTTTGTCAAATTTTTGGGTCTGTAGATCCATGGAGGATACAGTGTCACCATGTGGAAGAAATGGAAGCTAGCTTATTTTTTGTTAGTAGGAAATTACATGAAAATATTTTGCTTTCTATTTGAACAATAGTTTGTGAGGCTGTAACTCTTTAAATATCACAGGGCTTTGCTATTCAGCCATTAGCAGCCACAGCTTAGAAGAATGTAAGAAATACATTAATATAGTTGAATTTAATTTTTTTTTTTATGTTAACTGAAAAACTATTGCAATTTTCTTTATCTCTAATGGTGTTTTCATAATGGTCCTCCTCAAGGTTGCTGATGAAGAAGAACTAAAGAAACTGAGAGAACTTCACAACTTTGTTTACAATCAGGCCTGCAGTTGGTTCCAAAACTTAAGAATCAAATTCCGCACTCAAATTCTTCAGCACTTTGGGCCAATGCCTGACAGGGAGGAAAATATACAGGTGAGCCATCATTTAATATCAATCAGTAGGTGCTTATTTCTTACCAGAAGAGAGTGGGTGAGGAGAACCAAAATCCAACTGTTATCAACTGCTGAACATTAAAAGAAGACTTTTTTCCTCAACTTGAAAGGAAGTAGGGCTATATCTTTTCTCTCTTATGAGGAGCAGCAAAAGGCAATTCTGTCACTGCTAAACGTCTTTTGGCAATAAAGGATGATATGCTATTCTGTAGATAGAATTAATATACTGATAATGCTTTAAGTTCTGGTAGCATTTTAAACTGTTGCATTATGGAAAGCTGTTAGAATTCAAATGGAAAGAAAATAGGGAGTTTTTCAGTATTTTCTTTTCTATGATGTGTGTAGGCAGTAATCTGTGACGGAGAAGTAACTACAAGTAACACTTTCCTCCTTTCTGAGCTCGTGCTGTAAATCACTGCAGCTGTTCAGATTTGATAAATGTTTATGTTAGCTTTAAGAAACTAGCTACAGCAATCCATTTTTAATGGTGATTGTAAACAATTGATGAAGAGCAGAGAAATCTGGAAAAAGCAGAGGCTGGAGAAAGTCGTTTCCCATCTGCTACATATTTTTATGAGATCACTTTAACTGATTTAGGAGGACTGTAAATGCTTTGGAGGCCAGTTTATCAATTCAGAAGTGATTTTACAACACTTCTAATTAAGACTGTTTTAAAACAACATATATTAACAAAGAGGGGTAAGGACGCTCAAACAGGATAACTAGCTGGGCAGCAAGACTGAGGAAATATGCCTGAGAATTAGAACACTGTCAACTATGTGATAAAGATGAAAGGGAAGAAATTTCGTTCAGGACTGTACCACTATCGAAACTGTTTTTACAAGTCATGTGAGGTAACTGATGTATGTCTGCTCTGCAGTGACACAGACTCCACTGAGGGTTATTATGTCCTGGGCATGACGTCTCGGGCTTAGCGTAGGGAGTTGAATAAAGTACAGGAAAAAGTTACAAAATATGTTTTATGAACTTAGAAGAAACAGACTAAGCAGTCCTGCTCTGTCTAGAAGGTAATGAGATGGAAGTGAAATGGGGTAGTGATAGAGGAGTCCTTCAGATACAGCAAAGATAATTGCAATCAAAATGTTAGACATCAAGACTGTTCAGACCTCAAGAATAATGTGACAGATAATGGAATTAGTTTCCGTCAGGGAGGTTTATTAGGTAGGTGACAGGGAGATTTATGAGATGGCTACAGTTAGCCATCTTTTCCTGAGGAATCTGAGTTCTATGTGTTGTTTTAAAAATGATCAATTCCTTTATCAAACATAGTTTCAATGCCCTTTATTTGACTTCTATGGTGAAGAGAGATCAGAAGAGATCCATTCAGAACTCTCTTGATCTTATGGATCTGTAGTCCTCTAATCAATATCGAACTTCAAACAAGTCTTTGTTTTTTACAACTTTGTCTTTTGATGTCTTCATCATATTAGTCAGCATTGTTTGTAACTAACTAACTTTTCCTCTTATTTTTAGGCAATGCCCAATGGTCCTGCTTGGTGTTGGTGGCTCCTAGCTGTTCTCCCAGTAGACCCCAGATATCAGCTGTCAGTTCTCTCTATGATGTCTTTAAAAGACCGTCTGATAAAAATCCAACATATACTCACATATTTTTCTAGGGACCAGTCTAAGTGACTAACCGCCTGGGTCTTCCTGAAAAGCAACTCTGTTCTGGTTGTAGTAGCAGCTGGAATTTTTGCTGCCTTTGCACATCTAGCACTGGTTTGAGAAGTGTAATGGAACTGCTTTTTTCTCTCTCCTGCCTGCCCGCCCGGCTTCTTGAACCATGTGGTTCTTTGAATGCACATTTCTTCAACTAAGAGAGAAGACCACTGATGATTGCACAAAGTCAATCCAGCTAGATACATTTTTCACATTATCTGTGTTACGATTTGCACTATATAGAACGTTTTTGAGACTTGATAATTTTAGCCACTGACTTTTAAAGCTGTGGGAAGTGCAGGACTTAAGGCTGACAGTCCAAGTTTACAACATTGAAGAGGTATTAAAGGTTTTGCAAATAAGTTTGCCTCATACAACTGTTCTTTTGCTGTTTGCACAAATATTTGAAATATAGTATTGAATGTCACTGTTGGATATTAATATTGTTGAATTATCTTGACCATGAATATGGCACAGATTTTTAAGTTATCTTGTAAATGTATGCATCACAAAACAGGTGACATCATGAACTGTATGCTGAACTGAGAGCCAATTTTAAGGAACAAATGCAAAAAAAAAAAGAGGTACTTCTGTCTAAAAATAATTAAACTGTGAATATGGTTTACATACCTAGGCCTGTACACGTTAAAGAGGAAACTGAAAACTAGATGCTAGTACCAGTTACGTTTCTACTGGGCTTTTCAGGCTGGCTGTTCTTCCAGAGCACACACTTAGTTTATAGAGCTTATAAGGAAAAATCTTAGAGTGTGCGTGTGTGTGTTTGGGATTGTGCATCCAGGATTTAAAAGCTTAAAGTTTTATTTGAACTCTTTAAGTTGGTGCAAATGTGAGTTCTATGCCTTATATCAATAGTAGAGCACACTGCAGTGGCAAGGTAAGCATCATGCTGCCATTAGGTACTTTTTGTAATTAAAGGTTTGCATATTTGTGAATATGTCTGATACTGGCTTTCTTGTATGTAAATGATTTGTAAAATATTTCTTAAATCTTGCTTTTGCTAATATATTTAATTTTCAATAAAAGCTAAAGGTTTGTAATATTTTAACTTTATCAGAAACTAAAACTCACTTTCATTTTTCCTGTGCTTCTGTTCTGGGAAGCTTCTGCCAGGAACAGCTGCCAGGAGCAGCTGTTTAACCTAGATCCAAAGCTGTGTGCTCTTTGTGATGTTAAGTGGTATGTACATAATCTGTCTCTGCTTATAGTACCTCTCTGACTGATTATTGGTCAGACCAGTTTGTTGCTAGTGTCCTGCTTTTGTATCTTCTTAAATTAAGGTGGCTTGAAGTATGAAATTTTCATTTCACAGAATTTGAAAGTTGTGCAAAACTGTTCTTGCAGAACAACATTTCTCAAGCTTGCTGACCAGGTGCTCTGTCTTTGCTCTCTTCTGGCTTATAAGGTTTGAGATACCATGGGTAACCCAAAATCTGCTGAATGAGTTGTAATGTGAACTTTTATCCAGGGTAAATTTTTTCTTTATTGTGAGCAAAATCTCGAGTTAATATTTGGGAAGCTTTATTTGCATTAATAGAAGAAGAAAGAGGAGCCTCTATTCCTCTGCTTCAGTCTGTTAACAATCTTAGAAGCATAATCTTTGTATTACCATGATCATCTTAGGAATGCAGGTGACAGGATTTTTTTTTTTCTTTACAGGAAAAAAAAATTAGTCATATTTCTTCCTTGCAAAGAGCCTTAAATCTCAAACTGAGTGTTCCCCCATCTGCCAGAAGATGCACCTTCTAGCTGTTCTTACTCATTCCTATGAGTTTTTAACAAAATTAAAATTCAGCTAAGAACAGATAAGAAATTGTCAGTTGGCTGGCGCTGTTCTGTGCTTAGGTAAGTGCTACCTCTGGAATTGAAAAAATAGAAAACTTGAAGAAACAGCAACAAAAGTTACTGTGATTAATATATGCTGCATTGAGACTGACTGCAAGTATTACTGCCTAATAGCTATTCCACAAACATCATCGCTGTAGGTGCCATTGGGAATGAGCAATGTGAAATTGAGTATGGAGGGAAAAAAAAGATTTTTAGGAGGCCTCATAAATTGGGATTGTTTCAGGTGTTTGTGGATCAGACTGTCACTTCGTGCGGTTAGAATGGAACAGAGCAGCAAGATAGACTGAATGTTGGCATAGAGCTTTTGATATATATCTTGAAGATCTATGCTATGTTAGTGTTTCGAATTTGGGAAGAACTTCCTTATTCTTTTGATATTTTTTCCACTATATTTTTTCTTACTATGTAAGTATGGGAGGAAGGTTGTTCCAGCTAGCGAGTAGATGTGAGGTATCTTTTTAAGGGTGATGGTATCCATACCACTTGATATTTTACTGAAATCTCCCCATAACCCTGTCATTTAAGTGCTTTCTACAACAGAGAGGAAAAAAGAAAAAGCTCCAAAATGTTTAATGGTAGGATTTAAGTTATTCTAAGGGCTTTACCAAAACAAAGCAAAATAGTGTCCACTGAGATTTGAGCCTTGCTTTTTGTTGAAGTTGTACTTTCTTGGATGCTATTGACTGTAACTGCTTTCATGAATAAAGGCAAACAAAATGATTTCACCATGAATTTGAAAATATGATTGCATTAGTGATACCACAAGTGGTGTGGTTCAAGTGCAGTCAGACGTGCCTATGAGGTTGTGGCAAGGTCTTCAGATAGACAGGAGAAAGTAGGTGATGATGTCTTTCTACTTTCAGTTGAAGACTTAGGTTTTGGTAAGATGAAAGAACATCTTGTACTGGAAATAGTTTTTAAAACAGACTGAAAATGAACTTGTAAATGGCTAACTTCCTAGCTACTACTACTTGATGTTTAGATGCATTAGAAACTGAAATGACATAATGGGAAAGTGGAGACAGGGAGCTGTGCTACATTAAGTCAAATATAGTCACTGTTGAATCCAAATAGAACTTCACTGGAACTTAGCATCTTGAAAAACTTCTTAAGTATATCATCTATTGTGTGAGTGTTGGTTCCTTGTATTCAAGAGCTTTCTAATCTGTCGGCTGGGAAAACTTATCATAGTATACAATGTGCTTGGCAAAGTAGGCTAGCTTTTCCTCTGACACTGCTGTAAGTTTGGTTTGCCCCTTTTTCCTTTATTTTCTTCCTTGCATCAGACTATTTGGTTACGAGTAGTTGTTGGGGCTACCACAGTCCCTTCTCTTTCATATGCTGTTCAACATCTGCTTAGCAGCTGTTTCAACCTGCTGCCCTCTGCTGAGTGAAGTTCTGGCATTTTGGAAGCTCTGAGTTCCCATAAATGAGAACTTATTCCTTTCTGCAGAAAACTTGATATTCTTCCTACTCATGCTGACATCCGTCACCAGGAGAAGAGAGGGACAGAGATAAGCTGTTTATTGTTGATTCTTACACTGCATTCCACACAAATGCATCTTAATTTTGTCTTCAAGAACTTCTGTTTTACCTTCCATAGAGAACAACAAATCAAGTCCTAATAATTTCTATACAGAAGAAAAAAACATCCACAGTCTTCTTTGAGACAGACTGGTAGCTGCAGCACTGTGATGGTCCAATCCCTGTTGCAATTATTTAAAGAAGCGCATTGAAACAGTGTTAAAAGGGGAAATCAAGATTTTCCCTTCCTATACTTGTACTTAAAGTACCCTTCTAAGAAGGGAGAAGTTCAGTTTTGTCCTTTTTTCTGCAGCAGAGAAGGGATTAATTAGTTTATAACCTGAGTGACTGTTCTGACCTGTAGGGCGTGTCTCAGATTTTGAGTGAATATGTATGCTTTGAGAACCTGGCAGTAACAGTGATTTTATGTATCTTGATGAGCAAAAGGTTTAGCTGTTCTGCCCTGTCAAGACCTAAGATGCTTCTGCAAAAGCACAATAGCAGATGCTTAAACAGTAGGGAAACTGAACTACCAAAACCAAACCTAAAATGTCAAACAGCTTCAGATCATGCAGCAATTCCACAATTCTGCACATACTTAAATCTGAAATGAAATAGGAAATTGGGACTGCAACCCAATTCTAGAGGCACTTAAACTATGTAGTAACGTTGGATGTAGGGTTTGTTTCTCTTGTTTTTTAAACCCATAATCTATGTGCTCCCCCTAGTGAGGGAACAGATATAAAACTTCTTTTTCTTTTGGGTATAAATTGCTCAAGTAGCTTTCAGGAAAAAAAAAAAGACATCAAGAACAGAGTAGCTTTATGCCATCCCCATAAAAGCAAAATGATGCTTAGCCTTTAATAATAAATTCAGGTGCCCCTTACCTGTATCTGATACAGTCAAGCATGTAGAGGGGGAAGTACAGAGGGCAGAACTTGTTTTAAAAGATACCAGCAAGCAGCTGTTTAGAATTAAGAACTACTGTAGTTGAGCAGGTAACTGCTAAACAGGACATGATCTCATCTCTGAGGTTCCACAGATTTTTACTATGGCTATGCCAACTCAATTTAAAAAATACAAACAAATTTCAGTAACCTCTCTACATAATAACTTTTAGGAAGATAAAAACATTTAAGTTGTTAGAATAGTGTTGTTTTGGTTTTTTTTTTTTTAAAACTAAGGAGAAGCACTTGCATTTCATAGCAAAAACTTTAGCAATAATTTCACATGTAACAACTAAACAGCTGATAAGCAGCATTTCTGCCTCTAGGACAACTAACATGGTTGCAGATGATAGGACTTTGCAGGCTTTCTCTGGTGATTACAGCAACACATCATTAGAGGTAACCACTATGTCTTAGTACTTCTGTCTTTTCTTTGCCAAGCAACCTCACAAATAAGGCCTTGCATTTGAGGATTTAGTAGACTGCAAAAAAAGAAAGGAAAAAAACACCCAGAAGCTGGAGAATGACCTTCTCCATGGCAACCGAAGCACTCAGCATGCTCATGCCTAACATAGGCTGGCACAATGTTTACAAATGAAGTATAATCAGGGTGCAAGTAATTTGACAAAAGAAACAAAAGCCACTGCACAGAGCATGCTCAGTGTAACAAACTATTGTCTAGTACTAGCTTTTATTGCAGAGGTGGAAGATCGTGCAAAGATAGCACTACAACACAGCAATGGAGATGAGGGATACAAATAGCTGGCTGCAGTTGTTTCACAAAGGTACTGATGGTCAGGTGACTAATAGCTTGCCAAGTTGATTAACTATCACAGCTAGCACCCAATCTAGTTGCACTGCTTAGGGAGAAAAGTTAAAATATTACCTACAGTTCTTGGATAACTTCATTCCCATGGTAGCAGCAGGATAAAGCACTACATGTTCCTGTTGCTTGGTCTGATACTTGCCTGATCACAGGACAAGATGCTCCAGTTTACTCACCCACAGAGAACGGATTCATCTCTTTGTGCCCATTCTTTTTTCTGCTATCTTGAGTTACTTTGTTAGGAGAGCTAGCTCACAGCACCCTTTAAAATGCACCTATTTTAAACATATCGGTGAGTACAAGGATGGTATTCCACCATGGAATTTCAACCTCTTGCCACTACTTGCACTAACTAGCCCTCAGTATTACTCATACATATTTTACAAAATATTAAAAAAAGCAAATTCCCTCAATAGTTTTGGATATTGCTTCAGTGTAAGCTTCAATCAATTTAAGACTGCACTTAACTCCCGAAGACAGTACTATTTAGAGCTCTGCCATAGTTAGAGTGATCCTTCCTGTGCATGAGAAGGCCAACAGCAGCAGTTAACCTCATTACCCCTCACTAGGTGGTAAATGATTACACAGTAATCAAACAATGTATTTTATGAACAAAGCAACATTGCTTACTGTTAAAGGAAGCTGTGTTATCTAGTACTATATGCAGTTCTAATGCACAAGCTGCTTTTACGAGTGTTTTACCTAAGATTCTGAAGCTAACTTTGGATCCTGAAGTTCTATACCACAACAGATGACTTATTTGTATAAATATCAAGTTTCCATGAAGCAGCTTTGAATTCAATAGTTCATTTAATTATAAAAGCATAAATGTTACATACATTGAGTAATTGCATATTTCTTAGAATCAGTACCTACTTAGAAGAAACTTCTGTGCAAAGACAAAACAGTCATGCTTAGGTTTTCCCCCGGTATTTTGTTGCTTTAGTATTTATTCCCACCTTCAGTTCAGTACAATTCCCATAGAAACAATGAGTGAGGGAATATAGATATATTGAAGTATGAGGATAATTTGACAGTGGCACATAGACCTATGAGAGAACTGCCTAATATTAGAAGGGCAAAAAGACTTGACTAGTCAAGAGTTATACAGCAAGTAGGCAACAAGCCTAGTTACAATTCCATAGAGAACTGTTAACCTTATCACATCAGTTTAGAGGATATTGAAGTGTATATACATACACACATGTACACATGAAAAAATAGATGTACTTTTAAATAAGGCAGGTATTTCTTTCAGGCTCTTACATTTTCAGCCTATTTTCTTAATACAGCATACGTTGCCATTTTATTGCTAAAAGAAAGCAAACCATCATTACAAGCAGAACAGTATCAGCACTAGTTTTAGCTAGCAGCCCTGTTGAGTTAATAGCTTCAGGACATACATTATTACTATGGAAGAATATTACTGTTACAGAAAACAAGTGGATTCCTATTTAAATCACACCAAATCATTATCTTGACATAACCATTGTCTGTAGTTAACAGTATACACTAAAGAGCAGAACAGCACTACTTTGGAGCAACAGAAAGATAACTAAAATACTATTTCCCTATCTTTTTTTACTAAGTTGTTATACTAAAAGAACAAAAAAAACGAGAGGAATGAGGACACAGCAGACTTCAGCTGCTGCTTTAAAGATACTTTCTTCTTTAAGAAAAAAAATGTAGGATTTCTTAAGTCATCCAACTGTAAATCCTAATACAAATGAATATGCACGCCATTATCTTTGTGTAGAGCTAGTAAAAGTTATTTGTTGGTCAACTTACAAGGTACACTCTCGCAGTTTTTTGTCAGCCTGCTTCAAGGAGATCCATGTATTTAACACGTTTGATCTCAGTTTGGCCCACACCAAGTGGTTGTTTAACCCAAATATCTGAGCAGCAAACTGAGCAGCTCCTTCAGGAGACAGAGTAGTAGGACAGCCAAGACCTGCAAAGAAAGTAGAATGCCACTTAAACATGTTGTATAAGCATAAGCAAAACATTGCTTCTAAATAATAATTAAAGGCAATGCTTGTTTCAGCTTTCTGGCACCACATGATTTAGGTTTAAAGCTACTGAAGTGTCACTTGTCCCAACGTTTCTCTCTTCCCAGCATTTGAAACCAAAAGCCAGCATAGCAGTAACTGTCCTCTTAAAGAGGAAACAGACTTCTGGGCCTGTGGGTTGCCAGGTATGTATTTAGTTACTAATGGATTAAAATTTGTCCAGGTAACAATGCACTGCTGTAGAAGAGTCAAGCCAGTTGTAGAGAAAGATATTATTTGGTCTTTATGATAGTGTTTACCATAGTAAAATGCAGCTTTATAAGCAGAAACAAAACTTCCCATTAATACTAACACCAGTTTTGCACTCAAATGTTTAGCAAGGAAAAGCAAAGGATCATATCTTTGTAACAAGAATTAGTATGTAATCTCTTGACTTCTTGGTTGCAAAAAGTCCTGACAAAGACTTCATGCAAGAGATTTCTAAAGACTGTTCAGTACCAATCCAGCCACTGTTCTAAACTGTGCATGCATACATGTATGCTAAGACAGCAAGTATAGCTAGTACAACAGCACAGGTAGAACATCATCTTACCACTTGGTAGTCTGAGAGAGGACCACACATCCTGAGCACCCCAATCAGCTGAGAGTGGAGGACAGTTGACAACAGGGTAAGCAGTGTTACCGGACATTACTGGACCCAAACCATTGCTTCTGCCAGCTACTGCGACAAACACAGTTGGGATTCCGTCTCCTTGGGGGGAAAAGAAAAGGTAAGCCATCCATCTTGTTTCCTCCCACTTGCTTTTGTGGGAGCTTTATCTGAGTTTACAGTTCTTCTGTTTGCAGTTAGTTTTGGTGATTGTGTTACACAGTGCTAAAATTTTGTTCAATTTCTCCCTTTGCAGAAGTGACTCTAACCTTACAGCCATAACTGAACTAGTTAGCATGCCTTGTCCATAGCAGGGGGGTTGGAACAAGATGATCTTTAAGGTCCCTTCCAACCTAAACCATTCTATGTTTCTATGCCTTCCTCTGCCTCTCTTTGAGAGAAACTATCAGTATCAGAGGAACGGGTGCTGCTTAGCTTTTGGAAAGAGCAGTGTTTAAATATACCAGTGATTTTAGTTGGCTGTCTTCTGGCTGAAGTGTTAAACTATGGCTCTTTATACTAAAGTCTTAAATCAATTCACCCCAAAGCAAGTGTCCCTCAGCTGTGGTTTTCAACAAATCAGTAGGATGGTGGCAGCAATATCTGCTTTGTAAGTAACAGAAGAACATATACAGTCAGCTAGAGAAACCACCACTCTTTCCTTGTTTCCAAAATATATTTACTGTAGCATCTTGCTACAAATGCTGGTATTAATACGATCAAGGCTTGGACAAAGCAATTCAAGGTTTTGAGTAATGGAAGCTGTGGGAGAATACATTACTCACTCCGTAATTGCTTAGTACAGTCTATAACCTATCATTATGTAATTAGCAAGCACAGAACTGCATTGTAACAGCTTAACGTTGTGTTAAACGAACACCCTGAAAAAAACAGCTACGCAGATGCTTAAGTCACCAAATAATTTTTGCACGTTTTATACATGAGTATTTCTTTGGCATTTACCTTCATACTCTGCTTTGATTCTCAGAGTTTCATCTGGCCCTTTGTGAGCAGACGTTACTCTTAACTCACAAGGGATTCCAAAGGTTGCACATGCCTTCTTTATTTTTTCACAGTGGCTGAGGTCGGAAGTAGATCCCATCAATACCACAACTCTACCTTGGCTCTTTGTTTTCAGAAGCAACTAGGGAAAGAGTTCAGGGAGAGGACAGGAGAAGGAAAAACAGTCAACAGGACTGAATACAGAGTTACTAGAGTCTAGATACTTTGTTCATTAGAGAGGAAAAAAAAAAAAAAAAGAAAACAATACCTCCACTCTTTCTGCAACCCATTCAAAGTTTCTCTTAACCATTTGCAGTGCTTCAGGAGTCACTTCCTTCAGGTCTCGGTAGGACTAAAAAGGAAAAATAAAGTAAAATAAAGCAAATGTTACAGTTGATGTTTTGCTTCAGGTACACAAAGCATTCATTTTGCTACTATAATTAGTATGAAGTATTAGTATTAAGTATTTACACCATTTCCAGCAAGGAAGGAGAACTAACATGGGTACAGTTATAGGAAAGAGCAAAAGCTACTCTGAAAGCAGATGCTTACTTGTAAGGTTGTTTTCCTTTCCCCTGTCCCTTTCCACCTTTCCCCTTGACTTAGAAATTATAGACTAAAATGTTACCTGTTTGTCCTTCTGCTGGCTTCTGTCTCCTGATGGCCACAGTCTCCATGAATCATTATCAATAACATCAGCAAGAACAATTTCTTTTGTCAATATATTAACACCAAATTCAATCTAAAAAGACAAGAATCTTTTGTGAGGAGCTACAGCGATATATTTATTGTCAGAACTAGGATAATGAGAAATCAGATTTTCATACCTTCAGGTCTACCAGAGTGCAGTTTTGAGGCTGCCATGATTTTTCCAGGATCTCAAAAATAGCTTGAGTAGAACGAGCCATAATATCCACTTCAGTCTTGCCAATAGTAAGTCCAGCAAAACAGAATTTTGCTTCAATTAGCTGCTCCTCAGACCACTGAGGATCATTATTAGCATCATCCTATTAAGAAAACCAAACAGATAAAAGCATGTCAGTTCAGTTTGCTATAAGGGAAAAATAACCATTAGAAGATAACACAAGTGTTTAAAAAAAAGTAGCATTAAACACACTTTCAACCATTTGAACATCTTCAAAAGAACCTTTTCTGAGTTATCTACTTTTCCCACACTGTTCAGCTTGTTATTCTTTGATGGGCCTTGTCAGCTGGTATTGCATTGCATGCACTTTAAATAAAACAGCTCTTGAAGGAGAATACAATAAAACATTAGGAAAGCAGAACGAGCAACTAGAACTAGTCAGTCACTAAAGGAACCTGTTATTCATCAGCATTTTTAAAGAGATACTCCAAAAGTTCTAGCTCTAAGTTGGATTCACACCACAGGAAAGAAACTTACCTTGTAAAACATCTCAATTTTGGGTGGGTAAAACTTATAGCCTTCTTTGACACCAGGGTTTCTCTTGAGGAAGGAGCCAGTAGCAATTCTTCTGCACACCCATTCAATTGGGATCATCTCACAGTGAGCTGCTATGAATGCTGTGTCACTCTGTTTCCTGACAAAAGCTGTTTTGATTCCTAAATATAAAGGATGGCAGCTTAGTTCCATTAGTAGGCAAATTCCACCATTAAAACAAGAGTCAAAACATCTTGAAGTTTAAGCACAACCAAATCTTCTCTGGACTTAAGGGATGCACTGAATCTCTTCAGGGTATTTTAAGCCTAAGAAAAGGCCTTCATTTTTGCCTTGCAAAAGGCCATTTCTGCAGTCGTTTTCCACCAAGTCAGTAGTTTTGCCAGTTTTATCATACAAAATTTGTCACATAGAACCTTATGCTATGGTCAGAAACCCTATTCTTATAAAGACATTCATTGTTTTAATTAAAAAACATTTTTTTTTATTTTAAAACAGAAAGAAAACTTAATCCTCCCTTTCATTACAAGTTACGATTTACTTAGGGCACTAGATTTGTTGGGCTACAGACATTAAGACCTGGCAGCACACATGCACACACAAATCTCTTCCAGCAAATCACTCTTCTTACAAAACGTTGAAGTCTAAGAACGTATTCAGTATTGACAGCCCATACATGATGATAGCCATTTAAAGGGCAATATGGCTCTCATTCCTCCTGCGAAAGGTTCCACATTTCCTCCCAAGAGCAAGACAACTGTCAAGCCCAACTGGTGTCTGGCAAGGAACAGAGGAAAATGGAACTGCATCTCATCAATTCAAGAAGCAGCTCTATTCCATCCCAATTCCACAAAGAGTCTTAAAATACAGCATTAACACCAGTTCTCCAGTTTATTGCATGGCCCTCAAGGACAAAGGTTTAAAAAACATCAACCACATATTAAGTCACTTCTAAGCACAGGCATTAAATCCCTCACACAGCTTTTTTACTACTGTTTTCAATCAGTGCAGATGTGTGCTTTTCAAGGGTTGATATTTGCTCTATTATAAAAGGGAGAAAAATTTTAACAACTCTTTGTTAAATCATCTCCTTTGAAAAAGTAGGTTTCAGAGTTGCGAAAAGCCAACAAACTGCTCCTACAATAAGGCATTCGTGTTATCTGCAATTTATGCCCTCAGATAATCAAACCGGAGTAGAATCCTGGAAGTTCTTTTGTTGCTTTAAAATGCAGCTGCAATTTACTCTGCATAGTTTCCTACAGCACCTGGAGCTACTAAGTAAAAACCATTGAAAGACCTTTGAGGCTTCTTCTTGGGGGTTGGAACAAGATGATCGCTAAGGTCCCTTCCAACCTAAACCATTCTATGATTCTTAGCATTTAAAATTTGTATTATGTCCATAGGATATTAGATATTTAAATCATTATTAGAGAATTATTATTCACTCTTGGCCATATAGACTCAGGCAAGACATCTAATTTACTGCTCCTAAATTAAAGCTGGTATTTTTAATCAACTCGGGTTTTTTCTCTTCCTCACACATGAGGCATGCTAGGACTTTGCTGTTCGACCAAAATCTATTACTGCACTTTATAAGAGATGATACAGCTTTTAGAGCAAGCGGTGCTCAGCTGGGTCTGAGCAGCAGAGGGGAGGACCAGGGCTCCATCCAGGCCAGCACTGAGGTCTGGGATCAGATCACTTCAGACGCTGCCGTGTTCCAAATGACCGAGTCACCCCCCCAGGTCTGTGCACCAGCGGGAAGAACTGAACTAGAAACTAATGGAATCAAAACAAAGTACGTCAGAGCCTCCAGGCAGGGCAGCTGAGCACAGCGGCGCTCTGTGGCACTGCCTGCAGCACGCGGCTCCATCTCTGCCGTACCCACCAGCCTCCTGCAGCAGCTGGAACACGCAGCTGGTGGTCGCGTTGGAGATGGCAGCCTTCCCCTCCAGCCGGTCCTTCCGGGCCGCGTTCCCCGCCGTTATTTGGTCTTTTGACTGCATCAGAACGCATCCCGGGATATCCGGCAGCTCGTACACTTCTTTTGTTTTGCCTTCGTTCACTTTTTTACCAAGTTTCAATTCTATAGGAAAAAAAGAAGTTTTAGACTCGAGGAGCTCCGGTTCCCTGCGCGGTGCCCCGAGCTACCGCGGCCCTGCGGGGCCTCCACGTGAGAGGGGCCCGGACGAGAGGCGCCGCTTTCACTCCTCTTTCAACGCTCTCCGCGCCGCCGAGCGGCGCCCGCCCGCAGCAGAAGCGCGGACCGAAGCGCTTTCACCGCGAAGTCACGACGCGTGGGGCTTTGGGCTCGGGGCGGCCCAGGGATCGCTTCGCCTCTGCCGCTCCAGGGTGGGGGAGCGGCATGCCCGACCGCGGGATGAGGCGAGGGCCCCGAAGAGGGAACGCAGAACAACCACAGAACGGAGGGAAAACTTTACTTCAGAGCGCTCGACCCGGAACCCGGCTCCCCACAGCTCCCCCTCCCCAGTCTTCCCGCGACCGTTACCGGCGCCTAACGGCCGCGGCGCGCGCACAGTTACCTGAGGCAGCGGGAGCCATGGCAGCGGCGGCAGTCACCTAGGGCACAGAGCAGAGGCTGAGCGCACACGGGCACTGCCGCGGTAAGAAGTGCAGGGCGGAAGGGGCGGGGGTCGGTGTGGCCCGCCCGCCATTCACCGCCCCTCCATTCGCCGGCCGTCCATTCGCGTCGAGGCAGGCGGGCGGGGGAGGCCCGGGGGCGTCCCAGGGGCGTCAGCGGCGAGAGAGGGGCCGGGGCGCGGGCCCGGGCCCTTCTGCATGTAAACGAGGGAGGCCGCCCGGCGGGGCAGCGGTGCGGCCCTGTTGGCTGCGCGCGGAGGCGGCAGCAGCGCGGAAGGGAGGGCAGGAGCGGGCCGGGCTACCACGTGCTCCGCGCCATGGAGCTGGAGGAGCTGGGCATCCGCGAGGAGTGCGGCGTGTTTGGCTGCATCGCCTCCGGCGTGTGGCCCACGGAGCTGGACGTGCCCCATGTGATCACGCTGGGGCTGGTGGGGCTGCAGCACAGGTAAGGGGGGCGCGGATGGCGCCGGCCCCGAGGGGGGGAATCCCGGGCGCAGCGCGGGGCCGGGATCCGGGCTGGGGCCGGGGCCGTCCCGCCGGGGGCGGAGGAGGGGCCAGGCAGCGAGCGGTGCTGCCGAGGGCCTGCCCGTCCCGTCCCGCGCGGGAGCGCTCGCCGCCTCCCGGGCCCGAGGGAGCAGCGCCCGAACACGCTCCGACTTCGGCCGCGGCCGACAGCGGCATCGCCCCAGCCTGGGGACGCACGGCTGCCTCGCCGACCTCCGGCCCGGCCCTGCCCAGCTCTGCCCGGTCCGGCCCGCCCCGGCTCTGCCCTGCTCTGCCCGGCCCGGCGTCCTTCCCAGCGCTGTGCGAGATGCTCGTGCCTAAGTGCAATCCCGCCGGCCTGACACCGCGAAAATGTAGCGGTTCTCGAGGAGTCTTAAGCTCCTGTTAGCTATAATTAACAGATCCATCGTCATAATACAACAAAACTTCTACCTGCGATGCCTACGGCTATGTAAACAAGGCTGTATGCCTCATGATTCGCTGTGGATGCTCTAAATGAAGTTTTGTTCCTGGTTTCATTTGGAATTTCAAAGTTAGGTTGTTACGTGCTACTGCACACAGCACTGCTTCACTGCAGCCGGCAGTGTACCCTCCCCGTGGGAGCACATGCACAGGCACATGCCAGTCTGGTTGCTGGTCTGCAGGCACCGGAGTACCACACAGAACTTCCCAGGTGGGAAAAGCAGGCATTGTCCGCATGCACAGCAGCCAGGAAGGTGTGCTGCTCGAGGTACACATGCACACATTTGCTCTCTATTTTTGAGGTCACAGACAGGTAAGGGTTGCTCCGAAATTGTTTTGGACCAACAGCAGAAAATTAAGTTTACATTCAGATTTTCTGTTAAGAGTTGAGTTGCAGATACTTTTACTGATAAAATGCTGCATCCCTGCATCACACTCACGTCCTAATAATTTTCATTGGGTTGCAGGTGTAGCATTCATGAACTACATATCATTTGCTAGTGTCCATCAAAATCATTTTTATTGAGAATGATAAAGGCTACAGAAGCCGTGTGATAAATGGCCTCATTTTTGGTTGAGCTATATTTTTCTGCAGACATAGTTTATTTATGCTTACAGTTGCACTGCTGGACCTGGATGGGGTTTCTTAGTTGGAAATAAAATGATTGATGTGTGTTCATCACTTTGCAGCTTACTATCTCAATTTTCACGCACAGGGATTTTCCCTCTCCTTTTCTAATGGACACTTGACAGGTGTATTTGACTTCCATGTGTTCTTTAATATCAAATATCTCCTCTGAAGACATATGTGATGCAACTGTGGACAGTAATACTAATGTTGTGGCTGAAGCTACAAGCATGTTAAGGCATTCCTACACTACCTCTGGTTCTGATCTCCTAACCTAATAAATGTCAATGTATCTAAAGAATGCTTTCTTAGAGACGTAAACTTTGTTGCATCTGTAAAATGAAATTTGTTTACTTTCACTGTAGAGTGAAACAGTCCTTTCAGTTTGCTATACATTGGAAAGCAGTCAATAAAAGTCTGTAATATAGCTGAGGTGTTCATGTTCCAATTTCCTTCTTTAATGTTTCTCTCTATCCTCTTTGAATTTTTCCTTAGTGTTCTACTGTGAGGTGTAGGGATGGCACCTTTCACTATCAGGAGGTAATACAGCAGCAACAGTTTTTCTTTCTTCTTTTTGGAACATGTCTTGAAAAGCAAGAATATGGTTTAGCATCAACTGCATTGGTAAATTTTGGTAAGCCCGTTCTTTTAAACTGAAAAGGTAAGAAGTTTCTCTTAGCCATATTCCTTTCAGGGTGATTAAATGTGGGGGAGAGGTGTCCCAACCAGGCCCTGAGCAACTAACAGGAGCTTCATTGTCCACTGGAAAATATAGTCCTTAGACCTCACATTGAAATTAATAAGGATGTTTAGGTAATGACAGCTGGCCTTAGGTAGGCATAGTCATGGTTCTTTTACATTGCTGATTGGTCTTATGCCATAAATAAAATGTTGAATTTTGCCCTTAATTCTGGATTTTAAAAATTAGAATACTCAAGTATTCTTGAGATGACCCACAAAAAAAGAGGAAGCTGGTGGGAAATTGTTATAATTTCTCATCTTTGAAATCATATCTGTATGCATAGAGTGCTTGTTACATGACACAAAAACATGTGGCATGAGTTCCTTGTGCTGTATGTTCTGATTGCAGCATTTGAAGGGCTTTGCTCTTTGTGCTAAGTGGTCTAAAATGAGTTGAGATTTTTATAGTGTAAGGTAGTCAGACGCTCGAGAGATCTACATCAGTGAGAATGTTTGCAGCTGAAAAACTTGAAACTCCGTACGCTGGATCGATGCAGCAAAATATTTTAGATGCATTCAAATGCATGTATTTGAGCGGTGCTCTTTCTTTCACTCCAACTCTTCTGCATGAAGTCAGGTGTATTTGTAAGCTGGGCTCTGGAGTGGGCTCACATGCAGACACGCTCTGAAAGACAGACTTGGAACCTCGCTGTATTGACATGAGCAACAGCTTCTAAGAGCTTTTTTTTCTCCTAATGAAAAAAACAGCTGCTTGAATTTTGAGGCTTAAAATTTTCACTCTTTTGTAGCAGAAGCCAGAATATGGCCTTTTGTTGGCTTTTACTTTATAGTTGTGTACTGTGAATGAAAACAAAAACGGGGTATATTCCTACTTACAGGCTAATCAAGGCCTTCCGTGCACTAAGAATACTGTACCAATTTACCTTAAGACCATTTTTCAGTGATTTTCATGTTTTGACACATTTTATAGCTATGTTAGCAGTGAACTCTCATTAAGTTTGAAACTTTAAAGCTGTTAAAGCTAAAATTGTTACACTGAGTTTAGCATTAATGAGGCTTAAACTGGATATTCTAGGTCATCTTTATAAACTGTAAGCTAGAGAACTAAGTCACTGTAAAAGCCATGGACAGCAGGCCAAAATAAAGGATATTGGTAAGGAGTTTCTTGGGGGTGGTGAGGGAGGGAGGAGGAGTACTTTGAGTTACAAATCTATTAAACGTCATTGGAGGCCTTGACCAGGACAAATTTGCAACGTTAATCTTGGAACAAGAGGGATTTCTGTTAACTTTTTGCAAAATTCTCTGGAAAATATTTTTGGCAGTAATGCCATGTACTGAAACCTGATTGTATTCAGCTTTCTACTGATTTTTGAATAAGGTTTTTGCAAGTCCTCTTCTGTTCGGGTAGAAGTCTGGTTAAGTTGGGGAATATTGCTTAGCTCAGCTCAGCTGGGTCTGTGTATAGGATGTGTTTTAAGAATCAAAGTAGAGAAGGGAAATTTGGATGGCATGCTTTTCTGATACTTTCCCTCTTACAGTCCACTACTAAAACTCACGTAACAGTGTAAAAAGAATTACCACTATAAGTTTAGAATTTTTACTTCATTTTCTTATCTGGTAGAATTACTGATTGCTTCCAGTTAGATACTTCCCAATACCTGTAGTCATATAGAATGTGATTCTCTACCTTTTCTATACAAACTGTTCACTGCAGGATAGATTTTTGAAGGCTTTATAGCAAGCTATTGATATCCTGTCTTACACTGTCTGGAAGAGATTCGACCCAACAGTATTTGGATGGGAGTTTTTTGGTGAACATGGGTATTCTACAGGTAGTGATCTTTAAAATTTGCTGTGTAATATATTTACCTCTCATTTCATCTCAAGAACCCTATGTGAGTTTAGCAGATCCTCCATCCTCAGATGCAAGAGCAGCAGTGTTAATGTTTTAATTGTCTAAATGCTCATTTTTTTAATTAATCATATTTCTATATACATTCCCTATGGGATATACTGTTTAAGATATTTGTCTATCTAATTATTTGAGCCTGTATGATATTTTACCAGCACATTTATGCTGCACGTGCTGGTAAAACACTCCTGAGTACTTTCAGAGACACCTATTGCATGTAGGTGTGCTAACACTTCATCTTCAGTTAGGGTTGGTGTAAGTTTATAGGCCATTCTGTGCTGCTAGGTGCAGACAGCCCACTTCAGTTATACACTCCAACACTCACAACTGCAGGAAGAGGAGGAAGACCTTTTGTTAGTGGGGAGCTGTTACGTCCGGTCTGCTTTTACCTAACTTCCTGCATGGTGATTTCCAGGAAGTGAAAAGAAAGCAGATTTATATTGTAATCAAGTTCAAATCCTTGAAATCTGATGTATGTGTCACAAAATGCAGCACAGTCTTAGCTCTTATTTCCTGGATGTGGAGTAAGCAATTGGAATGAGATAACTTAAGAAGGAGTTGGGAAAAAAACAGGAGGGAGATGGTGCTAAAATGTGTGTTAAATGATAATGTTTCAGAGGCAGCCATTATGCTTATTGTGGCCAGTGGAGTTTAACTCCATCACATTAACCTAGCCATGGAGTGGGGGAGAGACTATTCATTTTTCTTCACATTGATTTAACTAAAGTCATCCATGTCGACTTGATACAGCCTTCCAGTTCTTTTCACAGGATGGCACTTTGTTGGCTTGTCTGCTCACACCTCACATTTGAGCCTGATGCATGGAGGGAGGGTTGTACACTGCACAGGAGCTTTGTGATGGGTACGTTCAGGTCAAACAGATGGTCTTGGCTGCTCTTTCTGCCATAGCTCCCACTCCTTTTCTTGGACTTATAGAGGAAAAAAAAAAAAGAAAAAGAAACCACAGGGTTTTTTGGAAGGGCTTTTTATTAAGTTAGAACTTCTTTAAGTTCTGATGGCTGAATAACTTATTTGAGCACATGAGTTCTTGTGCCAACACAAAGGAGACCTTGCTGCAGGAGAAAGGCGGGAGTCTGGAGGGAGTGCCTTTTAAGCCAACAGGGATTGTCGATCCAACAAGAGTGCAAGTACTTCTGCTCAGTGAAGCCCATTCTCCATGCATTTGGCCCAAACAGAATTTGGTTTACGAGGAAATAATCTAAATGGGGCATTTAGAGTACTTTGCAGAGTAATAGTCCCATCAAAAGCATGTAAAGTGAGCCATTCATCTCAGTGAGTGAGCGTGCTTTAGACGTGAGTGAAACCTTTAGAACACATCAAAGTGGTGATTGCTTCATTTATCTGCTACACCTCAAAAATTTCAGTATCCTTATTTGCAAACTGGGGAGGAAGCAGATTTGTCCTAATAGCTCGTCTGAATGGCCCCCGTAATAGTGCAGATATTTAAGGAGGGAGAAGAGCAAAGATATCTGTTTTTATAACACTGCTACTGGTCCCATCATTCCTTGATGTTGGTTTTGACTTTTCAGCTGGATCATTTGCATGGTGTAATTTGTATTAGCTTCTCAGGAGCAGTTGTATGTAAACAAATTGGTCTAGCCTTACTGCTTAAAAAGAAGCACACTGTGGTTCCTAAGAACCTGTTTCTGATGAGCTGCTCTTCTCAGACCCTTTCAGTCTTACTGTAGTGCTCTCACAGGTAACATTTAACATGTGCCAGTACCCCAAGTTCCATTTAACTTCCCCATACCTGTGCCTAGACTAAATATTGTGTCTGTAACAAGTTTAAAGCGGAACAGAGCACAAGTGAATGTAAAAATACTCTGAAAGGATGAGTTGGCTTCACTAAATGCTATTTTTGAAGGGACTTTTTTTGAGCAATCCTTTAGTTCAGTGATACTCAGTTTGGCCATTGTCACTACCCCAGGAGATATGGTCCAAAAGAGACAGACCATAGCTCTAGACAACTGGAATTCTAAATGCAACATTCATGTTATTTTGTCTCTAAGCAAAAAATGGTGTTGAATCATAACCAAAACTGCAATGAAGAATGTTTGTCCTGATTCCACTTGGATTTATCTGTCTAATCTTCCTACATATTAAAGTAAATTAATTATTACAAATAAGTGGGAGTAGCAAATAAATATTAGATTATACCAAATGCCCCCATACATTTGACATCTCTTACCACTATTGACTAAAAATAAATGAAAATGGCAGAAGAGAATGAGATAGCTTTACGTCAAAACTATTTTAAAAAGCAAGCTGTGCTTTCTAGTCACAAAGCAGAATACACAGAGGGAAATCCACCTTCTTTGCACATTTGTTTGTTAGGTAAGTCCTGCGCTCTGGCAAGCGCAGGCATGTTTTCTGAGAAAAAAAGAACTTTTCCTTAGGAAGCTATGTGCTTTTTTTTTTTCTGTCAGTTCATGCCTACCCTCTAGTGTTGCTATGAACAATTTCTACATAGAGACTGCAAGTGCATTCTGCAGTTACCTGCTCTGTGCAGAATTCAGACAGTCATTTGCCTCCATGCTTTTGTGCAGTTGTCACCTGAACAATAGCACTTAAATGCATATTTCTTGAAAGATCTGCTTATTTTAATGAATAAAATAGGTTTACTTGTTATTTTCTGGGAGAGGAGAAAGGGTTTGGGGGGGAAAGTAGGGGTGTTGTTCTGAATGACAGCAAAACTTTGTAAAGACTGTGATCCTCATGCATCATTACTCAGAATTTTAAGTGAAGTTTGTCATTTTTGTCATATTGCTTTCCTTAAGTTACTCTTTCTTCCGAGGGCAGTCACATTGCAGCAAATCTAACCTTTGAGCTGCTCCAAGTTAGGGCTAGCACACCTGAGAACTTGATGGGCTGCTTCTATTCACTAACTGCAGAGAATATCATTTGCCTTTTTTGTTTGTTTATTGTTCTTTTTCTGCTGGGCTAGTCTCATGTCATATTAGCAAACTGAACTGGTTTATTGGGGGCTCCAGCAAGAATAAAGAGGGGACCTTCTTGGGGCAATGACTTATCAAATCAGCTTCAGCTCGTTTATGAGATTTCAGCCTTGCACTCATGGAATGGAGTACAGTTATTGTAAAAAAAAAAAAAAAAAATCATTTAAATCTGCATTGAACTGAACTGTTTACATATACTGAAGTGAATTAGGTGGGATCACACATTTTTTTCTGATCCATATGTGGAAGGAATGACCTGCGGTTTTAATGCTGCAAGGAGTGGGAAGCTCTTCAGCTGGCTCAGCATGTTGTAGAAGGACACCTGCCTATGCAGGGACAGTTTCCATGTTCTACCAAAGGTAACAGTTCTGTATTCAAGTAATAAATACAATAGATGCAAGTTCAAGGATGTATCTTTAAGCAAAATCACTTGCAAGGACAGAAGAAAGATTTTTAAGCTAACAATGTTATTACACTTGTCTCATTATAAGCCAAAGAAGGTTTGTAATGAGAAACCAATGTAAATGTGAAAAATGGATGATAAGCATACACGGAAACAACCACATCTGTCCATACTAATATGATTTAAGAATGATGATTTTCTAGGGATATTTCTCTGGCTTTTCAGAATTCTCAGAATTAACCATGGAGTAAGAAACAAAGCACTAGATCCACTAAGATCTTTGTGCAAAATCTAGTGAAGAGAGCACCTTGGGTGGAATTTAAGCCTCTGTATAAAAATACACTGGCATCTACTGCCATGAGGACTTGACTGTTTGACTTCAGTTGAGTCTCTGTGAGTGCCCAGAGCTTTGGCAGGGCTGTGCCAGGTCAATGCCCAAACAGTAAAGATCCAGAAATGAGCCGTTCTTCTGTTTGAATGCACTGAAAGGAAAACCTGGGAAACGCATGCCTTGCAGGCAGTATAGGCTGTAGAGTACTTACACAGTCACAAAACAAAATATGGGCTAGTAGGCTTCTGCAGATGAAGTTTGTTACGGTGTTAGTCACTTGTCATTGTTCCCTGCGTGGTTTCTGAGTGTTATTTGGTTACTGGACAAGGTAGATCCCTTAGATCAGGGACCAGAACCCATTTCTGCCCTTCTAGGTGGGCATCTGCTTTGTGTACTTTATTACTGGCTCAATGAATTCTCCATTTCTGCACAGCACTGAACTTTCTGCTGGCAGTTGGGGATGGTTCCCTTACCATAGCAAGTGGCAAGGCTACAAGGGTAAATGGTGACAAAGGAATTACATGTGTTTTCCTCCTAGCCTTGCCTAACCAAAAAGAAAATCTCTTAGGGCTTCAGCTTTTTGGTTAATTGCAGAAGACTAACTCACTAGGATGGTCACAGAGATGGCAACTGGACATGATAGGTTGAAATGTTTTGTGTAAATGTTTTTTTTGATCAAAGTGCTTTCAATTAAGCGTGTTATTTGTGTCATGTGGGTGAGACAAGGCATGTAGGGAGAAGTTAAATCTTTTTATTAGGTGAACTGATGCCACTCCTGAAAGCTCACTGTTAAGGATTATGACGGAAACTCATACCTTTTTTCAGTTTAAATAACTGAATGTGAATAAATTAAAAGGGAGCAACCGTGTACTCATGTGGGTGACCTACTCTCATAAAGAAGTCTACTTAATTTCTTACCATCTCTTTTTGCATGCTAATTTGGTAGAAAGTTCATTAAACCAACCTGTTGCATGGCTGATGGATGAGCATACAGTTGTGTTCTGTTGAGGTCTTGCATTTCTTCCTGCTTACAAAGCCTTTCTAACAGTAACGTTTTGCCTTCTGTTACCGTGTGCACTCTCTCTGTTAACAGTTTTTGAAACTGGAGTATGGTGTTTTCAGAAGCACTTTTCTTAAGTGGAATAGGTGATATCTCTGTGGACAGAAGCAAAGTATTTAGTTAGAGTGCACAAGTCAATGAACTGCTAACTGAAGTTTCGCATGTGCTAGGTTTTCCTAATGCTGTCCTTTTGGCAGGCATTCCCTGCTGTTGTGTAAGGGGTTGTTGTATAATGACCAGTAGGAAGGAAGTAGACCTTGTAAAAATCACTCATGCTGCTAACTTGTATTTGAAACTTTCAGCTTTGCCTAACTACTTCCTTCTGCAGGACATTGTTATCCAAATGACATTAAAAGAAAGAACATTTAATCATACAGAGTTAGTCCTGTTAGGGCAGTTTGTAACAGTGTACCAAGCAGCTTGAATTCAGAACTTGTTTGGTGTTTAGATCTGTTTGTGTTAATCTGTCTGCAGACGAGACATCATCTTAGTATTAAAAATAAGGAGGAGCCTGTTGGAGTTTTTGGCAAAAATAGCTCCTGTTCTTTCCTATATCAGATTGCATATCACATCTGTTTGGCTCACATTTTAATCTGGAGTTTTTTTTTGCAGATTGTTGATGGTGCAAGAAGAATGTTAGCTTGGGAGTTGGTGTTAAGTTCTGAGATTTTTTTTCTTTTAACTAGTATATGGCATCCAATTCAACAATAATGTATGGGTACTTTAAAAAGTCAGAGGCTCTTACCATCATTCCATGTTTTTCTCTTGATACCCAAGGATCCTGTGTTAGCTGTAACATCTCCCACTGAAACATGAAAGAGAGGAGCAAGATCATAGAATCATAGAATGGTTCAGGTTGGAAGGGACCTTAGAGATCATCTTGTTCCAACCCCCCTGCCATGGGCAAGGACACCTCCCACTAGACCAGGTTGCCCAAAGCCCCATCTAGCCTGGCTTTGAATACTTCCAGGGAGGGGGCATCAACGACTTCTCTGGGCAACCTGTTCCAGTGTCTCACCACCCTCACAGGGAAGAATTTCTTCCTTATATCTAGTCTAAATCTACCCTCTTTCAGTTTATAACCATTACCCCTTGGCCTGTCATTATCTATCCTTGTAAAAAGCCCCTCCCCAGCTTTCCTGTAGGCCCCCTTCAGGTACTGGAAGGCTGCTATCAGGTCCCCCCGCAGCCTTCTCTTCTCCAGGCTGAAGNCATGAGGTTGGCATGGGCCCACCTCTCAAGCCTGTCCAGGTCCCTCTGGATGGCATCCCTTTCCTCTGGCGTGTCGACTGCACCACACAGCTTGGCATCATCTGCAAACTTGCTGAGGGTGCACTCAATCCCACTGTCCATGTCACTGACAAATGACTAAGTATTTTGCAAAGATTCTAAAAGCATAGTTGCAAACCAAAATGCCTTACACTATAAAGACAAATGCATTGGGGCAAGTGACTTGCAGCAATAGGAATCTTTTAGAAAAGTTAGGTGCTGGACTGGCACACAAAATCAGGGTGAAGACACGTATATTTGCTTGTAAGATGCCTCAAGCAGGCTAATTATTAAAGCATCTTTTATGAATGGTTATTGTTTTCCAGTATCCTGCATCAGTATTCACAGCAGAGATTACATAGCCCTTTCCTAGCATGCTAAAATGTAAAGCAATCAGGTTGGCTCGAATATTCTTGGTGCTGAAAAATTCCATTTACAAAGAGTAGAGGTGAGTACCTTCATTTTCTAGATTTGGAAGAAAATGAATGTCTTAAAAATATAAGAATGAGGGAGGTGGGAAGCAGCAGTGTCATCTCATGACTATGTGGACTTTCTTATGGCCACAACTTATGGCCACTATCTGGTAGTGCCACTGGATGCTGCATTAGGGCTCTGATTCTGTGAGTGGGGACAGCTGCCTTAAGGATGGCTTCAGCAGGTTCTACGTAAGCTGTACATTTGACCTCTGCTGCCAAACTGGTTCAAGTCCTCAACTAATATTTGAAACACTGCAAGTTTTTATCTAATATGTTGAAAAAAATCAGAATTAGTTCTGGATTGCCATAATTCACTGAGCTCTAAGCTGCAGTGGCAAAGTTACTTCAACATGAGCATCTGATCTACCTGATTGCTCCAGCTCTCAGGGGCACCTACTCCTGCTCCAGGCAGATAATAATTACAAGTGCTCAAATACACATCACTGCCCTGGATCTTTTTCTCTCCTGGCTCTGGTGTGAATTGAATTAATGAAGTTTGCTTTTTTGGAGTCCTTGCACTTACTTTGTTGGGGCTTGCAGCTCTCTCTCTCTATCCACATGCCTATTGGATCACCTCTAATACCTGTCATGTTTTTCTAGCATCATTTCACCGTATGTCACTTAAGCTTCCAAAAGCACAAAGACTCTCCAGTAACGTTGAACACTTCTGGTATTTGTACGTTTTGGTAATTTTCTTGCTTCTAAACTCCTCCAAAACCACTGCTATTCTTTGAGTATTGCCTATTGACCATGCTCAGAATCAAATAATAATAGAATCCTAGAATATCCTCCTGAGATGGAAGGGACCCACAAGAATCATCGAGTCCAGATGCTGAAGGTATTTTCCCTCCTTATTATGGTCACATATTTCACCTCTGGAGCATGGGTCGAATGGGCAACTTTAATGTTTCATTTAAGCTGTTTCTCTAATTACTCAAGTTTTTAATACCTGAGAGGAGGCTTGAACTTTCACATCCCCAGCCTGATGGACCTAGAGGCTGTCTTCTTAAGATACAGTCAACTTCATCATAAAATCTCATTTTTCTCCTGGGATTACCAAGATGTTCATTTTCTTTCTGCAGTGCACGGTATTCATATTTTAGGTTCTTGTACTTAGTGCGACATTGTTTCCAGTCTCTGTCTATTCCACGTTTCATTAACCTTCTGGCAATTTCCTCAAATATTTCTTTATTTCTTGTGGCCCCTTCAAGCATTTGCTGTATCTTTTCATCTGACCATATGTTTATCAGAGCTCTGACTTCATTATCACTCCAGTGTTTTCCTGCTCCAGTATCATTAACCGTAATAACTTTAAAGTGATTTCGTGCTTCTTCCAAGGGAATATGATTATCTGAAAATACAATGAAACAACCAAATGTTGTTGAATATACACACATTGAAGTGTAATTGTAGCTAATGATTAAGTAACAAGGATTAATTGGCATTTGTAATAATCTCTGGTTGTGAGAATCTTTTAGCTTTGCGATGTTAATATCCATATGTGATTACATTTCTCTTTAAGTGTGCAAAACATATAATCTCCTGTCTCTGGAAGCCATCAAAAATTCCACATTTTGTTACTGTAATTTTGTTGCTGTTGACAAACTAAAGACAGATGTGTTAGAGTGCTATATGCAGGACAGCAATAGGTTTAAAGCTTTAAGAGCAACAATATACCAGCAGTAGTAAGAAAATGGCTTTCTAGTGTTGTGTCAAATTAGAATGGCAAGAAGAAATATTCAAATAAAAATGCTTCCAGGGATTTAATGCAAGAAAAAATCTTACTCTATGGATATTTACAAGTAAGCAGTTGTTGCTTATACAGTAAATACAAAATTACACTAGAATATTTGTGCAAGGTTTACTCATGACAGGGAATAGAGACATGAAACTAAATTTTAGGTTTAGTGGTAAAGCTAGACTAGAGACAAAAGCAGATAAAGTAAAGCAATGTTTATGGTAGAGATTTGATTGCTCCAGCTTTGGTACTGAAATTACAATGCAATTTTATTTCAGAATAAATGCATGGACGTGAATACTCACCTGTCCCAACTATCCGTTTTGCTACTGGTGTACAAGTTCTGTCTTCTGAGGTAGTGCTTATAGAATCGTCATCTATGGAAACACGCAGGTTTAAATGAAATGGATTTAGGCAAATAAATCGCTAAGATTATTCCCATCTTCTCCAGGTAACTCTCTTAATTAAAAATGTTGTAACCCATTAGTCTTAGAGGGTTATAACAAGTCTTCTGCCACATGCCTCCCAAATTATTTATTAGCATATCTCATAAGTCTTATCTTTCCTTCTGCTGCCATGTTCCCCAAAAGGTAGCAGTGGATGCAAGTTTTAATGCTTGATTGAACACGTAGACATGTGGATGGTTTGTATCTCTCATATAGGTAGATTTGCATAACATGTTTGTGCACATTGACTGGCACAGGTGTGCCACCCATTTTTTAGGAGCCATTTGTAAGGGCATTCTCCTGTGGGTTAACTCGCACCTCGGAGCGCTTGAGGTGCAGTGTTTCCCAGGGCAGAGCCAGTCATACTGCCCTGCTGTTTCCAGGAAGAGCAGAGACTTCTCTCTAGAAGACTACTGTCACCTTCTCATATATGGAAATGGCATTTGATTCAGATGTGCCTAAGAGGCGTGACAGGCACAGGCAGCTGTATGCAGACAGTATGTATGCACGCAGTGGCATTGCTAAGCTCCCCTTCATACTGCTGAGTGGGGTTTTCTTGAGATCCGTGGGAGTTTCCCTGGTGCATCAGAACACAAATGAAAGGAGACTTTTGCTCAATGTTCCTGTTTGTTCTCATTTGTACCACAAAAAAAGTGAGGTTTAGTCCATTTAATAATTTATCAAGGTGATTTTCTGGGCTTTGAGGTGTATTCCTGATTCTAGAAAGGTGGGGACTCATATCTCACATCTCATCAAAATTCTATTGCTAACAGGATAGAACCATGATTATATTATTTTTCTACCTTCTACATGCCATATTTTTTTTCCCTTGCAAAGCTGAGGCTACAAGAGTTTTGCGCTTTTTTACAGCATGCTAACTACAGCTTCAGAAGTAAAATTCTAGTTTGGAAAGGAGCCCTCGGTGTTCTTGAAACTACTAATGGACATCAAAACCCAGTTCTGCTTACTCTGGGCTGGTTTTCTCATGCTTGGGCTGCTTTGAGACTGAAAGTACACTTTTGTGATGTATTACTTGTTGGGTTGGGAGGGAGGAAGAGATAAGTTCTTATAGTTTTGGTAAGGGATGTTGCAGGCAAAGTATCTTCAATGAAGTATTCAGGAAAAGGGTATGTTTTGAAAAATGGGATTGTTTAGACACTTGGAAATAAGAGATTGTTGGTAAATCAGCAGTTTGGTGTACTTTCTATAATGGTACTTGATCATATAAGCACTAAATAGTATTTAAAATTCATATTTGCTTTCTAAGTTGCTTAATCTTTAATGGTTTGGTAAATATTTGTTTTCATATGCAGGAATAAACGTTACGCCTATGGAAAACTTAGAAATTACATTTTTTAAGCATGAATGTGTGGTTAGCTTGGGGTGCTAGCAAGAAAGATTGTTTCATAAACACCTATTTCATAACTATGTTACCCCATAACTCTTCAGAAAGTTCTTGCATCTGCAGCTATTGGGAATATAACCTTGAACCCAAAGAGAGCACTAGTTCTGTTCCTGGGTTCTTGAGTGATTTTACTTTTTTTTTTTAATTATGATCCAAAAACCATGGCCTTCCTTTTGTCAGGTGCTCATTCTCTCAACCATGCTCTCTCTAATCTCTTAGTGCTTTTGGCAATGGCATTTGTCTACTTCTGACCTGGGTTACTGCTATCTTTAATGGATATTATGTGACAAGAAAAGGGAATTTGTGTGTATAATGCAATCATTTGATTTGCATGACTTTGCGTTCTATGTCATTGTGCAGGAACTCTGCTCTTTGCATTGGGGTGACCTTTCTATGCCTCTGAATTTTCAGAGACACAGTCTTACTTTATCCTTAATGTAATTTGTGTTTTCTATGTCATTGCTGTGATGGCATTGTTCTCGTGTTGTCGTCAGTGTCATACTCCTTACAGTTATCTTTCGTAATCGAGAATAGTCTGTGTAAACTGTTGTAAAAGTTGTGTTGAATAGGGAGTCTGAACAACCAATTTCAGATAACATAATTGCCAAGGACAGCCCCTTGCCTGGATTGCAGAAATGCTGATGCATACAATAGAAATATTCTTATTGTAGAAACTTTCAGTGTAAGAGTGCAAAGAATTGTCATTCCAGAATCACTGTAACTTAATCTTTTATTCTTTCAGTTAATGTCTGGGAACAGACAGCAATACTGTGAAAGTATAATTTGATTCAGGGTGTCAGCCAATAGATTTCAATGTCATTATTTCCTCTAATACCTTTTTTTCATGACCATCCATGGCTTCTATGTTCAGTTATTCCAGAAGGTTAATATTCCACATGTATTCTACTGTCAATTTTTAACGATTTTAATAAAACAAATCTCCTGAATACTTGTCATTGTATGTACAACTTGTGCATATTGCTGAGGCTCTGATTCCAGTTTTACATGTAAAACAATGCAGAATATTTATGGCAATTGTTGGACAGTGAATAGTCTGAAATTTAATGCATTGTCATGAAATAGATTGATCAGACAGACAAGGCAAGAAATGTTCAGTGTTTGAGACAGCAATTTAGTCTTCCAGTTCATCCTCTCTAGTAGCTGAATGCAAAACAGAACAGCATTTATGTCACAAACAAATGCATCTTTATCACATCTAGCATAAGAAGTATTTGTCAGGGGAAACACAAGCTTTTGGATTGAATGGAGGGAAGGATAAAAGCAAACAAAACCAGGTTTTCTCATAACCTAGAAGTAGAATGAGTAGGATGTGTGGAAATAACATACGAATCTTAGGAATCTGTAGTACCCATTAAAGTAGAACATGCTGTTACAACAATCAGGACACAGTCTTAACCTACCTATATCAATCGTCTCCTTCTTTATTTGTGTAGCTTCCAGACCTACAAGGGTGGAATTGCTGAAGTCCTCCTCATCTTCAAGGATTTCTGCAGCAAAAAATTACAGAGTTCTTATTAACTAAACAGGCCTTAAGTTATGTCTCTATGTCTCTGATCACCAACTTGAGAGTGTCTGTAATTGTAACTACTGTTAGAGATTTAATTTCTTAAATTCAAATTACCACTTCTCTGCGTTGGGCTTAAGAGCCTAGTATAAGCAGTTACAAAATAAATCCAGAACACCATGTAACAACTGTTCAGTGTAAGTTTACAGATGAAAAGTGCAAACTCTTAAGCTATGAAAACCTGGATTGGAATTTTTAGAATCATTCTCTGATCATGGCTGTAAGTAACATCAGTAACTGGTGAACCTGTATGCAGCAGAACAGGCAAGATGGTGACTTTCATAAGGGGTGCTTCAGTACACTGTAATATTGAGACTCAGGTGATTGAAGCTAAGAGTCACTGAATTAGCTGCAGCAGGAGCAAGGGTCCTTTCATTGACATCAGGGTGCTCTGCCTGGACAACTGATCTGCAGGACTGATTGCTTGCTTGACAAAGTACTAAATTCCTGTCCTCAGAGCATCCCCCCTGCTGCAGCTTACGGCAGGGCTTACATCACACTGTTGGGCCTCAGACTCTGCAGCGAGTCTGTGGGCTCTCCTCCACGGGGAGGAGACCTCTGCACCTCTGTCATTGGTTCTCCCTTGTTTAATGGGGAACTCCACCCCTGTGCCCTTGGACAAATCCACAGATGATGCAAGTGGTCTCTCCAGCCCTCATTTCCAGGTGAGGAAACTGATGTACAGAGATTACATGTTGAAGGCCACGCTATGGATCAATGACAGCAGTTGTTGGCTTCTAGCCTCAGTCCAATAAAGAATATTGCCCACAAACATTGAGCAATAACACAATCTATAGCCATTTTATTAAAAATTACCCCCCAAATCAATGCAGGCTTGTTTGTATCAGGTGTTCTTTATGATGTGACCAGCATCATGTGCTTTTCTTCCCTTCTTTTTTCTTGTGAGCCAAAAATGTGGGTAGATAGCCTGGCTTTTTTTCTGAGCCGCTTTTCTGAATTTTGGGGAGAGGGTATGAGGACAGCACAACTGAGCCAAACAGAACCAAGCCGTCAATAGTTTCTGGCATGGAGAAAAGACGCTTACTCTGTCCCCATTGTTTAGTCAAGCTACAGATGGTTGCCAGCAAATATGCTCAATCTTTACTTTGTATTTGAATTTGCTCACAAGGTCACCAGAGGAATGCTGCAGCAATCTTTCCTTCTGCTTCTTCAGACTGATACAAGCTGTGTTCTCTTTTGGCACTGTGCTCACTATTGCTATTTATCCTGTGTTTGGCACTGTGCTCTAAGACTAGTATTTTGTCTCCTAATCCTTACCCTCATGTATGTCAAGTATAATACAAGTGGGAAGGGAAGGATGTCGAAGCATGGGAAAAATTTTCAGTGTGTGGCCTGTTGTAACTCTCCAACAGGCTGCAAAACTTTTGCAGTCTTTTTCATGCAGATCTATGAAACTGGATGCATACATCCAGCATGCATACATATACAGACAACTCTGGATGCATAGTTAGGAGTTCGAGTATGCCTTGGACTAAGTCAGCAAATGATCAAGAACTTTTGCTTTTGCATTTCTCTGAAACATCTACTTCACACGAGCCCGCAGCACATGCATTAAAACATTCTCTTTTGACTTTGCCTGTACATTTAAAAATTTTATGCACACAGCAGGCAATATTCAAACATAAGTGCTTGAGTACATACTGACTTAAGACCTTAACTTTAAACAACCATTTTTAAAAGGTCTTTTATTGGCAATGTCTTTTCTTGGCAGTGTCACAACTTATTCCAAATTTGTCCCGAGAGGGACATACATTAAAGTATGCAGGGCACCAAAAAACTAAAAAAAATAATGATAAGAAAAGGAATTTGTTGGAAACAAAACACATAAATGTTTTCAGAAACATTTAGCTACTAGCTATTCCTCAGAGTCTTGTTTTTGTCTCCACTGTTGTTTCCTGTGGTACTTCAGATTTAAACAAATACCTGTACACAGTCTCTGTTCATGCTGCAAAGTGGCATATACATATGCATACGGACTTTGAATTGACTGATCACCATGTGTGCAAACTGAGGTCATTTGGCTCTTCTAAATAGATTTCTGGAATTAGCTGCCCTTAAAAGTGATCTCATGTTTTACAAAACAACACTCAAAGTGACTAGATAGGGTCTTATTTCCAGATTGGTTTAGTATGGATAACTGTTACTGGAAAAGATAAAAATTCGCAGTGACCCTAGGCTTTCTTCAGCTGCTTTTGCCAGATGCTGAATAGTTTTGTGATTGAGACGAGGCTATGGCACCCTCTGCTGGCCCGTCTTTTAAAAGCTCCTCCAATGCAGTGCTGTGAGAGGAACTTCAGTAAAATTGCAGTGTGTAGGAGAATGTGTCAGCATTTATTTACCTCTGTCTGTTCCATCTTAGATATTTGTTACTTTTTAAGTAGCAAACACGTTTGTGCAGAGGTGAAAAAAATGTAATGAAACATCAAATAACTGGGCATTTCCCTGGAACTGGTGCATTTGTTTTTTGACTATTACCATCTTAATCTTTGCTGGAGCATGGCAAACCTGACTGAATTGTTTGTAAAGATTGGCAGTGGTGATGATGTCACCATGGTTGATTACTCAGATCCACAGGTAAGATCGTGAGAAGCACGTGCACTTTCTGCAGTTGCTGGAAAGCAGATGTCTGCTCAAGCTAGCTAGTACATATAGACAAATGTGCACTTAACTTTGGCTGCAGCAGACATTAACTCCATGTACCAATTAGGAAGATACCCCAACATGAAAACCTAGAGCAAGGTTAACTGAATTTCTAAATTCATATTTATGCCCAATATTTTTTTTGATAATTCTTTAAAAAAAGTTAAATGAGTGTATGTAGCTTATGTGCTTGCTGAGAAACAAGTTTTCTATGAAAGTTCTGCTGAACAGGTAATAGTCCTTAAGAGGTCACATCCTAGAAGCTATAAATTGTCAGAGATCTACTGGTACCAAAGAACCACTGTAATATGATATCCGATGGCCCTTTTCACTATTTATTATTAAATGAATTTATGAATACAAAGCTACATACAATCTCTTTACTTAACAGGTTTTCACTTTAAATTCACTTGAACTATCAGGGAAAGGTATGTACCACAATTAGAGAATAAAGGGTGCCCATGGTATTGTGATGTAAAAACAATATATCTGTTCTTTGCTTAATATAATACCTAATTATGTTACCATAAATAACACTAAAGTCTAAGTGATTTTTACCACCTGTGGTAAAATGATTTGAGCCTGTATTGTTCATCTGAGAATGAAGGAAAGGATTTTGGAAACTGAAACTACATTTTATCAAGAATATAGTGCTGGCTTTTGCCTATTTTTCCCCACAGAATTTGGAACAGTAATCTTCAAAGTGGATAGGCTAAGCCAGAGAAACTTGATGAAGCAGCTCCTATTTTAATCCTTGCCCCCAAAATCAGATTGCAATTGCAGTTACTCAGAAACAAACAAATGTCGTTAAAATACATACATTTGAGAAGGGAAATGGTAACCATGGTAAACTATAGATATCTGCTACATATATCCTAAAGGAATGTTACAATGTTAAAAATGAGTACTCAAAACAGTACTGAAAATATACAGTTAACCTTTTCTTAACTGAAAGCTTGCATTGCAAGAAGGTTACAATATTGCATAGCTGCAGGTGGTTGAAAACTAAGCCTTATGACAGTTCAGTAGCACTGCTGAGTCTATGTACTATTACAATGTAATCATTTTACCTATTGATGGGGAAAAATGGAATTTGATGCATTTTACAGATTGTCTTAACTGGATCCCACAGAGCACCGGTTACGATTTCTTATACATTTTATCTCTTTCGAAACGAGGTCCCTATAAGAAATGCACTTAATATGACACACCATTTTTCCCTAATGAATGCCTCAGGTGCCCTTGGTGATGTGGTAAAAGGCCGCTTACATATTTCATCGTGAGCAAATTTAAGCTAATAAATGTAATTACACTTGAGTGGTGAAGCAAGAAAACTATAGTCCAGTATACCTCAAAGTACCTCTCATCATTGACTATCTCTTCACTTGCTTGTGACAGTTGTTCCTTTCCTTATATGCAGCACTGTTAGATTCTCTGGAGGAGTATTTACAGTGATATCATCTGTCACAAGATTTTTAATTTGACATTAAAACCTTTCAAGTTCACATTAGACCATTTTAAATTCTGTCAGAGTACTCCTTAACGCCTTATCTATGAGCATATTTTGCCTCATGCTACTGAAGGAGACCATGAGGTGCTCTCTGCTGTGCAGGGACACGTCTGTCAGCCTTCCAGACTTTCATACATGCCTCTAGCTGGAGACTGAACTCCCACTTCCCCCAGAAGTTTTGCTTTCAGGTTTAAGCTGTAATGTTTCTTTGTAAAGGTCATCTGACCTTCGTTTTCAGTGGCCACCATGAAATTGAAGGTGATACTCTATAATTAAATTTTCACCCCGACATGAATATTTACAGAATCCTATTAAATACTGAGCAAATTATATTGTGAAAAAGAGATTGCTGCATTAGCCTGTGCACAGGAGACTGAACAATTCTAATCCTTGGGGAGGTATAGCTTAAATAAAAGTAAATGCAGTAATACATTATACTCAACTTGCTTAAATCAATAGTTTCTTCTTTATGTCTTGGGCCCTAAATCTTCAAAAAGATTACTTACTAGACTGTTTCTATCAAATTTAGCAGTGCACTGTAAATGTGTACACGTATGCCTGTAATTATTAAAAGTATAGTTACCATGATGTTATTTCTCATCTATTAGGCCGCTGCATTTTCTGTTGTTACAATGCACACTTATTTTAGAAATCCATCTGAGCTTATTAAATTTAGGAATTTATATAAAATAGAAGACTTTTCAGTTTACCTGAGTCAGAAACTTTCTTTATATCTGCAACCTGTAGGTCTTCTGACATATTACTAACAGAGTCCTCTTCACCTGTGTCTTCAGGCATTTCTGTGTAAATAATGTTATGTTAATTAGGGCACTGCATTTGTGTACTACAGAAGAACACAGCTGTGCTGCATCAAATCAAATGAGCCATCCAACTTAGGATCCTCTTTATGCCAGCAGTCAGTAGTAGATGCATAAGTAAAGAGTCTAGAAACAGCAACTGAAGAGTGAAACCTCCCCAAATATGCTCTTATAGTTTTTGATCAGAGACTCATCTTTGTGTTACATTTTTCTTCATTGACTCTTACGTTAACCTGCTAGTTTCTAGGCTTATATTTGGCCATAATATCATCCACTGTGCAGGACTTTTACAGTGTAATAAATGGGTTTAATTTTAATTCTGCTGTTGAACAGGCCAGTTCCTGGTTGTACATACAAAAAAATATTAACTCTTATATAGTGTGGGTTAATCAATCTAATTCTGCATTAATCCATCCAGTACCAAGTTATCCCTCAATAAGCACACAAAAATTAAGGGCAGTTCCGCCAGCATTCTTTATGCCAGTTTTTCAGCTGTTTTCACAATAGTCATCTCACTAGTTGGGGAATTTGGCTCCAAAGGCCAGTAAAGCTGGACTTACTGAGGACCATGAGAAAAAGAAGTTCAACTTTATTTTTTAGCTAACATCTATAACTACAGACTTCTTTTGCTCAATGTCTTCATTTTTCCAGTAGCAGTCCGATCATCTCTCTGATCCATTTTTATCTAAGTTGGGAACAGTCTTTTGAGATGATTTTCATTGGAATGGTCTCTCTGTATCTCTTTGTCTTACCCTATGTTTCATCTTGTTTTCCTCTTTTTGTTTCCCAGTTCTATAAAAAAAAAATGCTTGGGGCAATCACTCAATAATATCAAGTGAAGCACTGGACAAAACAGTAAATTTCCATTCTGGGTTCCCTCATCGCCCCACCCAGCAAATTGATTAATCTAAATGCCTGGATTTTGTGCTTCTTTTAAGATCTCTTTTACTGAAAATTTAAAACTAAAAATTCTAAATGGTATGTGGGTAGCTGAAGTACTTACCTATGGAGTCCTTTCCTGATTTTGCTTCTGTCCATTCTGGAGGCCTCTCACTTTCCTCATTATCTGATTTACTTGCTTGTTCCATGGTGCTGTGCCCCAGAATAGCATCCAGTTCATTAAAAAATTTCATACTTCTACTTGTACTCCCTGAGTCTTGGGCATTTTTTACACTCTTGTATTCATGTTTCAGATTTTTGTATTTTGTCCTGCACTGCTTCCAGTCCCTGTCAATTCCAAACTTTTGAAGTCTAGCAGCAACCTGTTCAAATATTCTTTTGTTTCTTACTGTCCCCTCCAGTTGCTGCTGGATATTTTTGTCTGACCATATACGTATCAGAGCTCTGACTTCGTTAACAGTCCAGTGCTTTCCTCCTTCATTTGCTACTGTTGGAATAAAAGCCGGTGTTTTGGAGGCCTCTACTGCTGGCGGTGGATTACCTGCAGTGTGTGGGGTAGGGGAGAGACACAGACACGGATTACCTACATTGGATGGATGGGTACGGAAAGGAAAGAGAGAATGAGGATGAAGTGTGCTAGTTCCTTGTGACTTCTCTCTCCAAAGAAAGATGAAGCAGAGGTGAAATTAAAATCAAGGTATTAGTAATCAAATTTAGTGGCTTTTTGTTAATTGTGACATCATCTTTGTCTTTTCGTGAAAGCCCATTCTAAGGTAGTGCATGTACATTTAATTAATCTGAGAAGAACACTTCTTTCTTCTGTTCCCTAATGTGTTGAACTTTTACTTGTAACATCTTGGAGAATAACCAATTAACTTTTGTAGTTGAGACATTCAACAAGAGGAGAGAGCTGCCTGAATGACAGTACTGTGTTATATAGCACAGGAATAAACTGGGGCCTGAGTCACTGACTCTAGCATAAAGACTTAACTTCATTCACCTCATCCTTCTGGTTTTACACACATGCAGAAGTTCAAACTGGGCAAGGATCTGAAGAGTCTGATTCTTAATTCCGAGCAAAGGCCGCTTTTAGTGGGGGATGGAGGAATGGAGACTTTTGCCTTGAGTCACACAAAGACATATGTGTGATAGTGAGCCCAGTTCTCGTGGTACAGAACTGCTCCCTTTCTTGGTGCATGTCGGTATAAAAATCAATATTTTAATCATCAAAAATTTTAGTTTTTTGTAAAAATTAAAATTTGAGTATCTTACTCTGCAGAACTTAATTTTTTTTTAACTCTCTCCAGTCTCCAGCTTTTTTTAACATGAGGAGATAAAGAAGATGCCATACAATCACTGAAATGCTGAAATATGATCTCTTGCAATTTTTAAAATATTTCCTTATTTGTAATTATTAATTTGCTTAAAGACTTCATTTTGATTATCAGATTATTTGGAAAATTGTTTCTGAGGCATTCTCCAAATCTTTTCAGAAAATAACTATTTAAAAAAAAAAAAAAAACTCCAGTGCTTTAGCAAAGTGCACAGTAACTGACAATTTTTTGCAGTCATACTGAAGTGATAAATGTCTTTGCAAGTGTCTTATTCTAAAAGGGCAAGCCAGACTGTGGAGGATGGATACTTTATTATAGTCAGTGGGCTTTGCATGATGGCAAAAATATCTGAACTTTGCTTGCACATGCAGCAGCAGTGGAGCATAGTTGTGTATAATAACCTGTCTGGGGACAAACTTGTCCCAGATACAGGCGTTCTTTGCTAGTCTCTGTAATTCATTCTAGTTGTGAAAAAGCTGTACTAAGAGATTTTTCCTGTTAGTCCTGTGATAATTGGAACTCTGAAGCAGCCAGCTGACTGACACGTTGTTGAGAAGGGTAATTTTCAGGTGACATATGCCTTCTTTTCTTCCTGAGGGAAGATGCTTGCTTACAGGTGAATGCAACCATAGGAATTGCCATGGCTGTCAACTGTCAGCATCAGATAAACTTGATGTAGTTTCTGCTCAGTGTTACTGGGAATATTTCACTTCTCTGTATTTCCAAAGCAGTTCAGTCTTCACTGTCAGAGAGCACTGTGGACACCAGAGGGAAAAGCCCCAGGGGAAGAACAGAAGGTACTCCTTCCACTGGCTCTGCATTTCTCAGTCAAACCTATACAGGGTAGGGTAGTTCCAGAGGGAAAAGGTTTCCTTAGGTCTTGTGTTGTCCAGTATTTCTCTTTAGTAAGTTCATTTGCAACTGAGCTCACTTTCAGCTGTGAACATTAATTTGAATGAATTCTAGTGACTTGGTGGATTGCTCATTCATTGTACTATATGCAGAGCAGGTAGAGCAGAATGGAAAATTGTTGCTCCGTTTGCTCTTCATTCCCTTTAAAGAAAAATTGTGAATCAAACTATTTTACCCATAAGCATGACTTTGAGAAAAAGTGGTTACAGTCACTATAATTTTTTCTTTAATGTCTCAACTCAAATTTGTTTAAAATTACTTGTAAAACCATTAGCACAGGATATCCAGATTTTTTTTATCAGAAAGATGTCTGTGCCATATTTACTATTTTTCTAAGCTGTTTCAACCTGAAAAAAGTGAGCAATCAGCTGAAATGAAATGAAAATACTAAGCAACATAGTTATGAAGGGCTCAGTACTTTTCTTCAGTGATGTCTGATACAGTGTCTGAAATCTAAAGATTAAGAGAGGCACTAGAGAAGCCTCTTTATTATCAGTGCACACTTGAGAGTCCATGCAATTAAGTTATTCTGCTGGCTGTAGTAAAGTATTCTTACTGTAAGAAAGCAGTTTTTTAGTGGGCCAAACAAATGTGCTTGGCAGTATGCTGTAAGAGCACTGATGAATAACAGCCCTATTCTCATAAAATTTGATTCAGATATGGCAAGAAAAGTTTTGGTTTTGTATATATGTATACAATTGCATGTGAGATTCTTGTATTATCCTGAATTTCTTGTTATGCCAGGCAGAAGGGGTGTAGGTTTACCTGGGGCCTTATTTTCTCTCAGAACACCACACCTTGATGATTCTCTAGTGAAAGTTGTGCCTGGACTGGGATGTACACTAGGAAATAAAGGGCATGTCAAAAATGGAAAGAGCACTTGGGAAATTCAGGACAGTTCATCCAGGCAAGGAATGAGCTCATCAGTTCTCTCTTATTGTCCCCAAAATGTGTTCAGGTCTCTCCACTGCCTTCAGCAGCCCCTTGGAGGGGCTCACACCTAGGATTTTCACCCTCCTTCTGGCTTGCCAGATGCGTAGTTTTGCTTTGTAATGATTTTCCTTAGCAAAACTCCTCAGTAGTCCTACTGGATGGTTTCTAGATGTGTTGTCATACATTTGGTTGGACTAAAGCATTGCTCACCACCCCTTGCTTGCAGAGAGGACACAGTTGCTGTGAAGACCATCATGAATCTAGATTACTCAATAGGAGAGGTCTGACCTCTGCCTTGCTCTCCTTGCTCAGGCGATTCACTCATACTGCTTTTTAGCATAAGTTGCATGAGTTGGAGAAAATCAACAAGTTTCCACTAGCATTTAATAAAATTAACGTGATTAAGCTATAGCATGGGATGTGTTTTGAGTGGGAACGGTGGTCAGGCAGGAGGCACATCACGTGCAGTGTACAGTATTTAGTGATGCCCAAGACTGCTAAGTACTAAAACTGGGAAGGAGATGGTGCAATAGTGTGGCTGTTTTAAAGTTATGTTGATCTGAAATGGAATGACAGCATTTTCAAGCTGTTGGAAAGCGTTGTGACAACGATGCTGCTTTTAGTTTTTGGTCTCTCTGCTCCATCATACTATACCTAGTTGAACTGGTCTGACATGTGACATAAAAAGTAGTGGATCTCCTGGAGCGTCCTCATCATCTTCTAAAGAAACTGATAATTCACCTGGGAAGGAAAGAGTTTTCAGATGAAAAATAGGTATGGACAAAATTAGCCGATAATAATTTATGTAAAAATGTCCATACACAATGAGATTATTAACTTTGTAATCTCCACACTTAATTTGTATTTAAATTAAATTTAAAATCATTTGGGCTATCTCTGTAAGGGGACAGGAGTTATAGGAGGTAAATTAAATTATTTTACATCTTACATACAAAGCTTGTTAGAAATACATTTTATTTTAAAATTCTTGTAGAAACTGACTTGATTCTAGTGACCCATATGCTTTCCTGACTCTAGGTATTTGAGGTGGATAGCATATTAAAAGTACAGTTTGAAAGCAGAGAATGTGAAGTAAGAGACGTATCAAAAACAGCAGACTTTGCACATGGATTCAGATAAATGCAAATCTATTTATGTAACCAAACAAAAATTTCCAAAACAATATTTGGAGAAGAGTAGAAAGAAAATAAGAATGTTCAGCAAAGAGTTTGGAAATCTAAGAGATTTACTAATGGCATAGGGAAAGTACTTTGACTAGGGAACAGACATATTTGTAGTTGACAGTATTCAATCTAGCTTTTAAAGTATTCTTTAACAAGCAATTGCTAAGTGAGTTTGGAAAGCAGCATATGTAACTCAGGTTATGAGTCAGCTTAATTTTCACAGAGGACAGACTTTTAAATTGTGCTGTATTCAACGCACTGTGTTGACAGGAAGTTTGAATTGATGATTTTGTGCATATGCTGAGTGAGCCACTGTCATTTCTAACCAGGTAGGTCACATTGATCAAAGCTACCTGCACAGCAGTATTGCAATAGTTTGTAACACCAAGCAGTGACGAGGTGCGGTCCTGATGGAATGTGGCGTCTCTGACGTAGGTGAAATTGAAAACTGCATTTAGATTCATTTGAAAACATCCTAAATCCTTTTGACTTTCAGCAAGAGTCAGAATGACTCACAGATGCTGTGGCCTGATCCCTAACTGCTGCCAGCTGTCCACCTTGTTTCTCTGGCAGAAGCTGTCACCCCCTGTGGCTGGCTTGACAGAAGGAAAGGTGTGCTCCTGCCTCCACCTCTAGTGCCAGGACTTGTGCTTTGTCTGCCTGAGAGCAGCAAAGCAAACTGTGGAGAGGGAAATAAAGTCTTTGGTGGAACTCCACTGAATGGGCCGTGCATGGGCATTGGGATGAGCAAGCTTTATTTACATGGTACTATTTAAAAACAAACTGTTTAATATCATAAGTAAATAAGAAGAGTGAACAGAAAAATGTGTTCTATTTGAAAGAAAGAATATTTGATGAAAAAAAGTATTCAATCAGCAAAAAAGTTTATGTGCACATTGCGTACTCATATTAAAAAAGCTATATATAGAGAATATTTGTAAAGGACATCTTTAATGTTAAAGCCCAGACACGGAAAACTACGTATGAGTGGCATTTTCAAGCTGGCATTTCTGAAGGATCTTTTTCTATTTCTAGTAGCTAAGTTTAGTACATATGGTAACAATTTCATTGCGGATGCATTTCTGTTCTGACCGAACAGAAATCAGAAGTCTTTCCACATTGGCTGTTGTAAAGTGAAGGGCAAGGAAAGTGGCTACTATGTTAATATTTAAACATAAGGCAAGAAATATGAGATAGCATAAATAACATGGATTACTAGGGGAGCTTTACCTTTGTAATTCAAGTGCTTGATTTATTAATACTTGATTTAACTTGAATCAGTGAAAACTGGCTAACAAAATGTGGTCACTTATTTGAACTCTAATGAATGATATCTGTTTTCACAGTGCACCATCCCTCCACACTGATTCTTGGTCATTGATTACTGGGATTATACACAAAACAAATCTTTACCAAAAGTGAATATGTTGAGTAGTATCTTTCTAAATGATTATTTAAGCTACAGCTATGTCTTTGTCCTGAAACCATGTATGTAGGGAGGACAACATGAACATCACTGACTTGCGCTGCTGTATGTGCTTTGTTCATAAAGTGTCCTTTTGCCCGGAAGGAGCTGGGATTTGGTGTGTGTTGCAAGTGAGTTTGTCCTCAGACACCTGTCTCTTAGATTTAATTGTGATTTTAACTATTTATTTCTTCAAACTTTCAAAAGAAAACTGACTGTATAAGATATGAAAAAAACCTCAGGGAAACACTGTAGAAATACCATTTGGTCTCATAAAAGTAGTCTCTCTTCTTCCCTCCTTCTTCTTCCTTCCCCTCCCCAGCAGTATTGCAGTATTAGGAAGAATCAAACACAAAAACTTGCTTTGTAGCTATATATGAGGAATGGGTATGAATATTTAGACTGAAGCTAAGCAGCATGGTAAAAATAAAGTAGTTTTTGGGGAACATGTACCGTCCCATGTCGAGCATTTTGAAGAACAAGTTACTAAATTCTAAAGCTACTACTAAAGTTATTAAAGATAAATTCTCCAAACAAGATTTACATTATTTGGCACAGGTTTTAGTTTAGTGATAGCTTTTTGTTGTTGCTGCTCCTCCTGTGCAAGGCAGAAGCCTTTGTTCCTGCAACTGTCAAAGTAAGGCTTCTCAGCCCCTTTTGAAAGAGAGGGGGTAGGACTGTAGCTCCCTCCTCTCCTGTAACACTCAATGACTGAACAGGAGAAACTCAGGAGAACACCTGCGAGGACGTAAGTGTACATTGGTCTTGTTTGTCTTACAGGGGACACTTGTATGAAACAGTCCTGTTCCTTCTGATGGCAGCGGAGGAGCCATGAGGCTCATGGTGGGTAGGCACAGGGGGCTGTGCAGAGTCACAGTGCCAGCTGTGGGAGTGCCACGTTCACATCTGCCCCCATGAGAAACTTCTGACCATCAGCAGCACAGCCACAAGTGCCACTCCAGCCATAGAACTGTACTTCAAAACAGAGTTTGGCAGCTCCTCCTCTCATAGCCACAGCAACTGTGATGGCAATGGGAAAAGACCATGCCCCTGAAGCAGTGCTACTTGCTTAGCTTGTGTCCTTACATAAAGAAAGTTGACGTTCTTGTGGCTATTCTGTCTGTCCCTTAGTACAGATATATGTATGCCGCATAACTGCAGGACACATTTATACCTTTGTGTATTTCCATTGTGGCTGAGTTGTGGGAATCTGCATTTAAATTCTTACCGTTTGTGTAGCGTTAATACAATTAGTTGTATTTAATTTCTATTTGTCCATGAAATAGTTGGGTTTTGTATGTTTTTGTTTTTTTTTTTAAAAAGGAAGTAACAGAAATGTTTGCGTGTTTCAGAGGTATCTTTCATAATGCCACCTTTAAAACCAGATTCTGCCAACATTTCAAAATGAAGTGTGTCTCACCTAGGGGGCAAAAATGTCATTCTTGTTTTTTTTTATTCCAGTTTGGGATTCATAACTGCAATTAATCTTTTCTGATTTAAACTTGCTACAGGTCTAAGGCAGATGAGAACTGGGATTTATAATAGGTGCAAACTGCATCAAAACACAGAGGATAGTCTAAGGCCAGATCCTGAGAAGAGGGACCCTGTTTTAGCTTTGTGTAGTCCTCAGGAGTGTAACAGCTTGTATCAGCCAAAGACTTGGCTCTCAGTTCTGCATGTTTAAAAATAAAAACGGATTGTAGTAGCAATACATAGTGCAGACAGCATGTGTTAAAATAGTACAAAAATTGGCATTTTATTTTTAAGTGACTTGTGACAGATGAAGGGCTTTCTGCTAATGAACACAAATTAAGGTCAAGCTTTTAGCTAAGGTAAACAATGGTGAGAGAAATGTTAATTTCTTTTTCTCAGATCTGTATGACAGCATCGTAGAAGGAGCCTTGGAAAAGTACAAGGGGAAGCTACATTTCAAGCACCTCTCTGTGCCTTTGGCAATCTCCTCTGATACTACTTTAGTGGTTTTTGTTTGTTTGTTCTTTTAAAAAAGATACACAATCTTATATGAATTGGTATATACTGAGGGAACAAATGGAGCTAAGCTTTGAATTTCTCTTTTTAGCCATATTATTTTGATACTCATAACTATTATTGGGGTTGTGCTTCAGTGACATTCAGAATGTGATGAGGAGATTTGAGTGCTGTCAAATAGCAGATTGACCCTAATGAAATGTTAAGCACAGCTTAAATGCATATGTAGAGAGGGCTGAATAAAACAAGAGATGCAGCTAATTTGGTAAGAAACCCTCCACAATAAAAGCAGTTTTATTTGCTTGTTTTGCCTCAGAATATTCAGGTAAACTTGATTTTTACTTTCCTTGGTACATTACAGTTTTTAATGAGAAGTTATTAAACGTCCCTCTGTTCCTCAAAAAATGAAATTAATCACTTAAAAAATGATTTACCTTTAGTAATCATATCTGAGATTTCAATTTCAGAGAAATAAGTAAAAATTAGAAATTTCAGTTGTATCACAGATAACAGTTTTTGAAACAGTCATAACATTTTGCAAATCTACTTTCAGTTTTCTTTCAGTTTATGACTGAACTGGAGCTCTAATAAACCCAGTTCCAAAGTATTGCAAATGAATGTTAAAGGAAAAAAAAAAGACAAAACCAACCAGCTTTCCTTAATTTAACATTTGAACCTAGTGCAGGAGCCTTAACACCAGCAAGTACTTACTGAAGCTCTAATGCAAGCAGTTAGCATGATTTGGTGAGAATCAGACTGTATTTACAGTCTCCAACACTGGTGGGTGCTAACATTTTCTGCCCTGCACCCGGAGCGCATCCACTCGGGCTGTGCTCGCAGCACTGCTGGGGCTGGGCAGCCTCAGCAGCAGAACCAGCAAACTTAGGCTTGGGGTGTGTTTGCCAGGGGCTGAGGGGGTTTGTTTGTTTTCAGGCAAAGGGAAGAAATAGAAGCAGAAAGAGTTTTTACCTTGGGTGCTGTCTGTGGTGGGGCTGGCGTTGAGCCGCGCCTCGGCGACGGAGCACCTGCCGTTTTCCTCTGCGGCTAACTGTGTGACAGGTTCGTATCGCAATATGGCATCCAGGTCATGGAAAAACTTCATGGTTTTAGTGGCATCTCCAGAGTTGCGGGCGTATTTAACCGTTCTGTATTCATACTTCAGGTTTTTGTACTTTGCCCGGCACTGTTTCCAATCCCTGCAAACTCCTAACTCCTGTAGCCTTTTGGCAATGTAGATGAATATTCCTTTATTCCTCAGGGTGCCGTGGAGCTGCTTCCTTATGCTTTTCTCCGACCAGACGCTTAACAAGGCTTTAACCTCCTCCTCAGTCCAGTGCTTCCCCGCTCCACTCTCCATGTTGAGAGTGACCTGGAAATGATTCACTATTTCTAGCCAAGATCTGGTTCCCTAGGCAACCAGGCGCCTGCTTCTCAGCAGCTCCGCGCGCCGCCCTGAGCACCGCGGGCCACAGGCCGCCCCAAGCTCCGCTCCAGCACCCAGAGCCCCAGCGAGCCCTCGGCAACCGCATCGCCGTGGGGCAGCCCTCGTCATGGCCCCCGGAGTGGCCTCTCGGACCCCCGTGTGGAAAATGATGTCAGTGTCACTGCCACGCTGCCATCAGGGTGACAAAAGCCGGCGGGGCTGGCTTGCTGCCTTAAGGAGGAAAAACAGGGGCGCAGAACGCTGTGCTTGCACTCACCCCGTGCTGGGAAGGGCTGTGTGGACACTGTGTGTGGGCACTGCGTCGGCTGCTCTCCGCCAGCAACGTGAAGCTGCTGCTGGACCGCAGCGTGGCTTGTGAGGCTTTGTAGGTGGTGTGGCAGCAATGTGGGCATGATGTTAAGTCTCACTGCTTCATGGCCAAGTGGCATTTGCTTTAAAATTGGTGGGTGCACATATGCATTTTTACTGTTATTAATTACCAGTGATGATTTAATAAAATGCTTGCGTACTTAAAAAACACTAAATTGGTAAAATGGCATAAGCTCTGCACTTCCTTTTTGCTTGTGCTTACTTTTCTTCCATTAGCACCATGTAAAAGATGTAAGCCACCTGTTTGCAAAGCCCTCTCATTCAGGGTGTTTGCTTCTCTCTATTCAATTTTGGTAATGTTTAAAGGGACAGTATCAATATTGAAATGGAAATCATCTGTAATATTGAAATTTGAATTTGAAGTTGCGGAATGCAGTGCATCAACACTTAATCTTACTGCCAGTCATCACGTTTATAGTTGGGACATCTTCCTGAGTTAAAATAAATGTGTTTAAAGATGTCCTTGTCTCTGATTTTTTTCCTCAGGGATCATCCATGTCAGTTGCAAAGTAAATTCATTCAGATATGTGTGAAGTTTGTTTTGTTCTGCTTTCTGTAAGCAAATGTTCTTTAAAATGTTGCTATACATGTAACTGGGGCTGTTGACCAATGAAGGGATTTTAGGACTTAAGAGAAAATCTTCAGTTGTAGATTAGAATCTGTTATACAGATTTGCACTCACCTTTATTATTGCTTATACTAAATAATTCTTCAGTTGAGTTAAACCAGTCTAATGGGTGAGTAGCAGCTTCTTCAAATATTCTAAAAATATTCTAAGCAGTTCATTTCCTAAGAAAAATATCTTTCCCTTTCAATCCTTATTATGTACGATAATGCAGTGGGAGCTGACCAGGCCAGCACTGTGGGGTTGTGCTGCTTGTGGTCTGGGCAGGCATTGGGTGGGCCCAGCGCAGAGACAGGGAAGACTGCTGGGAGGAGAGGGAGCAGGCTGGGGAAAATGCTGTCACTTAGCTGATCGGACTCTTCTGCTCAGCAAAACACAGCTGCCAATCTGAGACTGGTCTGCCATTGCAGAAGTATTTCCATTTTCAGTGACGCTGTACACCAGAACTATTTTGCTAGGGTTCAGAAGCTGCAGTGCCCAATATTAGGTTTAGTGTCTCAAACACTTTGTCAGAGGGTTCGAGTAACAGCGGCGTAAATGCTAGCTTGATTGCTTAAGTGCAGGAGCGCGAAAACTTTTGCACAGGTGATCGGTGGGAGAGACAATGCATTCCCTTAAGCAAAACTAGCAGTTTCTTAAGACAAACCCCAACAGAAATAGAGTAATACTATAGAGACAACTGCTAGCTAGCGCCTAGAGTACTAGCACTGCAAAGTGGCTTTTCAGATTAAGCATCTGCTGTTATTTTATGCCCACACTGAAATTGGACTGCAGTAAGAGGCTGAGCCAGTGCTTATTAATGGAAAGATTCTGACTGAATTCAGTGGGCTTAGGCACAAACCTTATGTGACTGTTTTGAAAAAAAAGCACATGGGCAAGAAACCACCGTTTTGATTACAAGCATGTAAAATGAAACAATGAATAAGCTTACATTAAAATTTCAAGTTGTAAAGAATAGATGATAAACCACTAATCCATAGCATGGTGCAGTGTTTCATTTGAAGTATTTCAGTGTTTTATGATCATTTGTATTTTGTCCACAGGGGCCAGGAGAGTGCTGGAATTGTGACAAGTGATGGAGAGTCATCTGAGGCATTCAAAGTGCACAAGGTAAAATGTAAATGTCTGGTTGATGCCCAAGCGAGATGCATGAAAGTTTGTTTCAGCAAGGAAATTGAATGATCAGAAGGAAAAGAAGGGAAGCAACATGTTTTCATTGACTGTTTTGGCTTTGTCAGAGTGATAGTATCTAATTTGTTACTTGTGCAATTTCTGTATGAAGTCCATGTTTAAAACAGATATGCCAACACTATCCCTGCTGCATGTATCCATGTACACAGTGACAGACGCACAGAGGTATCCAGATCAGGCTATTGTTGTCTTAAAAAGTACATACCAAAGTCCACCTGCACCTAAAGTTTTAACTCTAGAGATTTGAAAGAGTGCATGAATGCAACTTGAGAAAAAGAAAAATAGTTACAGGTTCTGCACAAGCAAGTGGATGACTAATTCTTAGCTTAGTGACAATCAAGGAAGTGGCAGCTACTTCACCATAGGTAAAAATAAACAGAGTAAATGATTGAGTGGAGACCTGAGAAGGTCACCCAGTCTTTCTCAAGCTGAGAGAATCCCAGGGGATGTTAAAAGACATTAAATGGCCTCAAGCCTTGAAGTAAAATGCCAGGAGAATCCCTGCATTCTCTGGGACTGATTTTGTTCATTCTGTATTGAACAGTAACCAGGAAAAAATAATCATCATCCTATTAAATCCTGGAAAAGCAAGGGACTGGAAATATAACTATTTCAGCAAACAAAACTGTGGAGCAGTTCTTGATGAGTGTGCTCTCTGACTACCATCAGAAAGCAGTTTGTCTTCATGTTCAGGCATCTCTGAGAAAGATTAATTAAGCTGTTCCAACCAGTTTAAGAGTGAGAACTGTTTTGCTGCAGCAGCATGCATATCTGTGTGTGACTGCTCAATGCCTTGTGCACAGTCTTGTCTTTTGAGCGTCGTGTTTGTCACCTCTTCTGGAATTTCCCCCCTTCCTATCTGTTACTTGCAGCCTGATCCTGCCCCCCTACACACTTTTAAATGCCATTTTTATCAACTTCTGCACTGTTATCTGTTCTTCATTCCTGCTCCTGTTTGGGTTTCAGCTTACCTTAAGGTTTACAGGAATTACAACTTCCTTTTAAAGTGAGCTTTAAAAAATTAAATCCTGTAGTAAAAAAATCCTTCTCAGAATGAACTTCTAGCAGGCAATACAAAAATCTATAGAGTTTCCATGTTACTGAGCTGACACACTTAGCTGTCGTGCTAAGAATTTAATTGACTTTCTCATCATATCAGCTTTGATATTTTAAGAGTTGCAGAGTGTGTGTTGGTTTCTCTTATCCTTGAAATACCTTTCTTGGCTGCACTACTTTTAAAAAACATAATAATCACAGTGTAATAAAGAGCCTGTGGAGTACAACAGATATGACTTGTGTAATCCTGGAAGTGGTGCCAACGTAAGAAACATTTGGATCTGTTACACTGGTGAAAATACATTTAGGACTCTGACTTGTAAACTACATCATAAAAAAACACCAGCAGTGAAGATGCTACTGTGTGCGTTTGTCCTCCAAACACCAGCTGCCTGTTCTTCATAGTGGAAACGACAGAATGGAAAAGCTGCCTGCTGCTCACTGCATCGACTTACAACACTATGCATTAGTGCAAGCTCACCTTTGTCAACAGATTAAGCCAATACATAGATTAGAGTACAAACTGGACCACTTAAGGCATGGGTATGTGTTCCTTTCTGATTGTTACCAGCCTTTGACAATGGATTAATAGCCCTTGACAAAGGCTATTAATCCTTTGTTTTAAAAACTCCCAGAAGACTCATCTAGATTTGTCTGTTAGAGCCTTTCAGCTAGATTTGTGCAAGAAAACACTAGTGTCATAGCTGTACTAGCCCAGGATGTGGAAAACCTTACATCTCTTGTATAGATGCAGTGATGCCAATAAGAGAAAGGCTTTGTCTGACTATTGCATGCTTGAATATGCAGAAAAATCTATATTAAAGTGGTTATGTTATCATTCTGGTATATACCAGGCTTGTGTCATACAGAAATAATATTGTCTTCCCTACAATTTTTTATACTGGTGTAATTCACATTCAGTGTCCCACCAACACAATCTACATAAGCAAAATATTTCAAGCTGCATATTAAAGATTATGTACTTGTGGCACCAAATCTGTTTTAAAATAGCATTCCTTGTTTAAGCTATTGCAGTGCTTCAAATAGCCACATCCATTAACGTTGGACCTGTGAAATGCCAGATCTCCTGTTGGGATAAAGTTGGCCTAAGTAAAAGATCATGATTGTGTTTCTGCACGTGATACAGACTCCAGGCAGGCCTCATGTCATCTGTGAGACAACAGATGGTATTTAATTTGGCATAAAGCTTGCTGAACCGTTAAAGCAAACCTGTATCAGTTTGATAGTTTGAGGCAGTAACTTTTTAACATGACAGTAAGTATCCTAAAACCACATGTGCAACCACAGTCTTTTGGTATTCTGACCTACACTAGTCACAGAACAAAATACCCTAAAGCTTGGCTTTCTTTAATCTGCTTTGGTTGAGCTCTGCAAACCGTTCAATGTATTTCCTTCCTCCCTGACCTATCCCACTATCTTGTTATTGTACCCACAACACACGCTGTAAACCATTTATGACTTTCCAATCTCTCCCATTTAACTTTGCAGACCTAGAAGAGTGTTGTAATGTATGATTTAATGTATATCATAATTACCAGGCATGATAGGGAAACAGAGACTTAGAAGGATGTAAATATTTTCCACAGGCAGCACGAGAAGCCAGAGTTGTAGGAGGGTTTGGAATGCAGTCTTAATTTCTACTGTGTGCAGGTTTTCTTCAGACTATTCTTGCTGCTAAATTGTCTCCACATAGTGCTTGTTGCCAAAAGAAGCTCCTGACAGCTAACTAAAAAGCTTTGACGCATTTCTGCTTTAGATAGAAGGCAACCTGGATGTATGAAAAGTTTAAGTAAACAAAAAAACTCTAGAAAAAAACTTTGCTTCTAACATTGGCAGGAATGACTGCAATCTGATAAATGTTATCATGGACCCAGTATAAAAGTAAATCATATATATTGCTAACTTGCAAACAGTATTCTCTAGAATACTTGCAAGAATTTCCTTCTTGCAAGATTTTTTCTTTGTCTTTTGACAGTCTTTTTTCTTATGTTTTTAAACACCATAACACTTCAGATGTGTTTTTCAAAAGACAAATTTTTAGTCAGGGAACAGATTGTTCACTGGAAATCCTCAGCACAAAAACGTATAATGCTTTGTCTAAAAACAAACTAATGGGATCTGATGTATCACTGCGACACCTACTCACCTTCTTTCTTTCCTGTGAGTTTCAGGTTATTTCTCTTTCTAGTAGGGTTAATATGGTACCAAAAACAGACATGAGGAGAAATGACCAAGTTGCCAGTAAAACAGAACAACAGAACACCTTTTTTTTCATTTTCTCCTGAAGGGAATGGGCCTTATCAATCATGTGTTCAATGCAGACAGCCTGAAGAAGCTGTATGTTTCAAACCTTGGTATCGGGCACACTAGGTACTCTACCTCGGGGATCTCTGAGCTGCAGAACTGCCAGCCTTTTGTTGTAGAAACTCTTCATGGAAAGATCGCTGTGGCACACAACGGGGAATTAACAAATGCTGTACGACTGAGGAGGAAGGTTAGTATCTCCTGGGAGCAATGAGCAAAAAGTTTGCTGTGATGAGTACTTAATGCCAAACTACTTAGTGTTGTGAAAGAGCATCATAATCAAAATAAAATGGGGGGAAGGGGTGAAGTCCCCAAAAAAGAGAAGGCATTTGTAACTCTCATAGGGTATAACTCTCCAGTCCTCTAGGCTGATGGTCACATTCCTGTATGTCAAGTGAGAAAACTAACTCAGCCATAACAGGGTATCTTGCCTTGAAGCTCTGCAAATTTGTTGTGGCTGACAGAAGCAGCAGATCATATGTTTAGAGTTAGGAGAGGCATAATAATTAGGAAAGGTAATTGTAATATCCAATGTTCTTGTTTGGAATATTGTCTTTATTTGTATTTCTGGCTTGCAAAATTCATCATGAGCACTGTCAAGACATAAACACATTAGGAGATCATCAAATGCCAGGTTTTATGGTGTGTTTGGCTGGAAGGGTATGTTAAAGAACCTACTTAAAAATTAGCAGTTGTTTCATTGTGAAATCTGTTCTATCATATGTTCCATCCAAAAGCTAGAGGACACACTCTTGCATTGAAGCAAGGCAAAGCTATGACATCCGCCAAAGAACCTAGCCCATCTTTAATGAGATCATCAAGTGTGTTAATGGATGGCAGGAAAAACAATAGTGAGGAAATGTTGATGGAGAGGGGAGAATCTGGAGAGGTACTGAAGAGGTAAAATGATTCCTAATGACAAAATATAGTAACTGTAGTGTATACAGCTTTGAATGGGTTGTAATAGTTGGCTGGATACACTGCAGATTCCATCCTCCCGTAGAAACATAAATACACCAGGACAGATCTATTTGACTGACCAGGTCCAGAAAAGATTAGCAAACGATGTTGTGGGATTTCAGCTTTTTAATCCCACTCTGCATTCCTTCACACCTCTTTTATTTTAGCTTTGTGCTTTGACTACCATTCTGTCTTGACATCTTCTTTCTCTTTCTGTTTTCTACAGCTAATTTCCTATTTTCCCTTTCATATTTTACCTCCCCTTCCAGACCAAGCAGAAACACAAAGCTGATGAAATGACCCAAACATTAGTTTATGCCCTGAATATTTGTGGTATTGTTTTTGGTTGCACTTGAAACAAAGGAATGAGATACAGAGGAAGAAATATAGTTTCAGACATAGATGATTGTACTGGTTCTTCTTACATATTTAGTTTTTTGGAAAAAAGTTGACTTTATGATGGTCTGATCAACTGAAGCACCAATATGTTATGTTGGAAAACATTTGTTCATTGTATAAAGGTGTTGTTAAAACTAAAAACACAGTGTTATATGGGATTTTTTTTTTTTTTTTAATTGCTGGTAACCCTTTTGTTTTGTGTTTTAAAAGCTTATGCGGCATGGTGTAGGACTGTCAACCAGTTCTGACAGTGAATTGATCACCCAGCTGCTGGCTTTCACACCTCCTCTAGAAAATGACGACACTGCTGACTGGGTAGCAAGGTAAGGAGGACAGGTTTCAGAAGCAAGAACAGCAATCTATTCTCAGCATGGTGTGCAACACATGATTATGTTCACCTGTGTCTCATTGCAGGATAAAAAATTTAATGAACGAAACTCCAACTTCGTATTCATTGCTAATTATGCATAAAGACATAATCTATGCCGTACGTGATCCATATGGGAATCGCCCACTCTGCATTGGTCGCCTTATTCCAGTGGGGGACATGAACGGAAAAGGTAAACCATACATATATGCTCATATTTATATACCTATATATATAAATATACATTTACATATATATACAGTTAGTGCATGAAGTCATCCATATAAATAATTACAGTTGCATTTACTGAAGGAATATATGATGCAAATTTGAAAATTCAGAACAGAAGTGGTGCAAGGAAAAAGTAATTTGGAAGAAGTCTGCAAGTATCTTTTCTGTTCCCAGCAAAAGTGAATCTTGGTTGCCTGATGACAATGTCAGAATTAGGCAGCCCAACTGTAACAGAATATTTGTGAAAATTAAACTAAATTCTTATCACCAAAATAGGAAAGGAAGGATGAACAGAATCACAGCTGAGGCTGGAAGGAACTTCTGGAGGTAATCTTCTCCAGCCTGCCTGCTCAAGCAGAGCTACCTGGAGCCATTTACCCAGGACTATATCCAGTCCAGAAACAAGTCACACTTAGTTCGGTAGTGAAACACTGTAAAATCAGTTGATGGAGATAAGTACTTTGAGTTCTTATTTAGCCTGCAAATCAACATTTGCAATTTCCCTAAGTGAGATTAAACTCAATTTACTTGTATAAAAAAATAATTGAAAGGCACAAGAGTAAATGGAAGGATCTTTTTGTTGACATGTAACATAAGAAAAGTAAGGAATTTCTTGTCCAACAAAAGTAATTTTATATATCTGAAGCAATTGAACTAGAATTGGAAAAGTCTGAAACAGTGCAGTGATAACAAAGGTAATATCTGAACTGGCTTTCTTTGTGAAACATGAATACGATGCCGTTACTACTAGTTCTGCCTAGGACAAGTTTATGATGCTTACTTTTTTTTAATATTACAGAAACTTTGGAATGCTAAACCTTACAATTTGTAATTGAGCATTTGGCAATCTAAAACATAGCAAGCCAAGTACTGTATTAGATAGGCAATGTGTGTAGTCGTAACGGTAGCAAGAATTGTGGAACCTAACTATAACTGAAATCTTTTATTTCAGGAAAAGATAACAGTGAAACAGAAGGATGGGTAGTTTCCTCTGAATCCTGTAGCTTTTTATCTATTGGTGCAGAGTAAGTGCCCTGGTTCTCACTTTATCTGAAAGCTCTCCTCAGGCAGAAATTAAACATTAAACCTCAAATTGCCAAATATCATAAACTCTAACAATGTGAAAGACGTGAAGGATTAGTTTGTTGAGCTGTTGGGAGCTTTTTTTTGCCAATTCTCCCTTTTGAGAGTTTATTTTCTTGATCGGGTTAATGTAAAGGACATTACATAATTATGTGTTCAGAAAGTAACAGTAAAGACAACTTCAAGGATGCCTCTTACTTGGTGCTTTAAATTCAGTTATCCATATAAATTTTAATTTTAGCCTAGTTAGCAGCAGAATTATGTATTACAAAGTAATGCTTCAGCTACAGAAAAGGTTGCAATGGTAGTTTACAGGTTGGACTAACCTGAACTGTTTCATACGCTGCATGACAGTTAGCTTCCTTGTTTCAAAAAAGTGACAGGCACTTGAAACTATTTCCATGGGTGCAAACTCATGTTAGAGCCATTAGAGCCAACGCATGAGATTCACATTATCTCCCTACCTAAGACACTGTAAAAAGAACGGTGGGACACTTTCTCTAGAAAATAAAAAAAAAAAGAGGGTAAAGGCTCATTGAGAGATGTCAAAGAGGTCTTTGCAAGTTCGAAATGGAAGACAGTTGTGAAATAAACCTAATAAAGTAAGAACGATTACAAGCGGTTATATTTAATTTCTTAATCAGATGTATAAAAGTGTGCATTTGGATAACACTACTAAGTAAATTTGCATCCTCTAAATAAAAAGTATTGAAAAACTGCATTAAGACCACAATCATTGAATAAAAAGAAATGTAACACAAAACCACAAAATAAGGTGACCACTTCAGTAGTCTTTTATTTCGTTCTGTGATGTTTTCTTGTAGATGTATTTTTCTCTGTTCTTTGTACTGGATTACATCTCACATATGGGAAGAATGTCATAATTCTGTGGTACTAGTTAGAGCATTAATTTACTGCTATCAGGTATTAATTCAGACTGTTTTACTAAGGGTCACTTTTAACATGTTGGTCATAGAACAGTCTTAGGTCAAATCCTAAGATAGAAGAAGAATATCATGTTAAGATGCTCAAAAGCAATTTTCCTGTCACAGAATCACAGAACCATACGGGTTGGAAGGGACCTCTGGAGATCAGTCAACAGAGTTTGTTTTAGAACTATCATTTTAAATGCTATGTATTTCTCTTTCAAGGTACTATCGTGAGGTCCTTCCTGGAGAGATTGTGAAAATATCCAGGTATGATGTCCAAACACTGGATGTTGTACCAAGACCTGAAGGAGATCCATCAGCATTTTGCATCTTTGAATATGTTTATTTTGCAAGACCAGACAGTATCTTTGAAGGTGAGAAGATGTAATATAAAAAACCCCCTCCCATGGCCCTCCCCCCCCACAAATAATAGGAGGTTATATTCTGGAAGACAGTTGACTCTAGAAAGGATCTGGGATCATAGCAGGGTGACAATGAATATGAGCTTCCAGTGCAGGACTGGGACAGGATAGGCTGGCATAGTTCTTGAGGACATAAAACTCAGGAGGAGTGCATAGTATCACCTTCCTGTTCCTGTCTGCATATATAGCCTCAGTCAGGCTCGCCTGCATAGCCTTATGGATAGGATGAAAAGAGCCACAAACATGATTAAGGTAGAGGAAATACTCCTTCAAAGCGAGAGACTTAAGAACTGTATTGGTTCTTAGACAACCTTTTAAAACTCAGATCTATGAAACAGAATCTGCAAAACAGCTTTATCTTGGTGTTTTTGTTTCAAGAAAGGGTTACTTTAGGAAGATGATTTTAATGTATCTTCTAAATCTATGCATTATCTAAGTACTTGGAACCATCAGTCTAATACTTTTATTACTGTTTTCAGCAGAAGCCCCTGAAAGTTGTCTTACTGACAAGATGTTAGCTGGGACACTCATACCCAGCACTATCCTGACTTCTCTCACATTTGCTAGTAGTGTCCTCGGTACCCTTTACCTTGCCTTATCTCACCCTAATACCTGCAGTTCCCTGTTCTGGTCCCAAACTTCATGGACCTTCAAAGCTTCTGAGGCCTCTCATTGCGTTAATGAATGTGGAGTTAAATATTGCCATCTGATTCAAAATTAATAAGTGGGTTGAGGAAGACAGCATGATTGCACAAACTTTGTCTGCTTAAGAAAGCAGCCTAAAAGTAGAACATGCACATTGTGAATATGCAGGCACCATTTCTTCTGCTTTGCTCCTATAAGTAGGTTTTGTAACATCCACAAGACTTTTAGTTATCTGATTAGGACGAACTGGATTTTAATTCTCTGTGTGGTGATATGGATGTGAATGTTAGAATATGACATTATGAGAGGAAATAAAAAATGACCTCATGTAAGTGACTCCTTATTAATTCCGGAGCTTTTCTCACTGACTTCTATGCCTACAACTTGCCACCGAAGTTTGTACAGCAAACTGAGAGGAAATCTGAGTTACGCATACCAGGAAAAACACTTCTTGCTGTTCTTAGGTCAAATGGTGTATTCAGTCAGGAGGAGATGTGGCCAGCAACTTGCTATTGAAGCACCTGTGGAGGCCGACCTGGTCAGCACCGTTCCAGAGTCTGCAACCCCAGCTGCTCTGGGTTATGCTCAAAAGGTTTGTGTTAATTTGTCTCTTTGTTGTTTTTTTTTTCAAGCATATCTACACATATATTTTTTTGTAATGTAGTATTTCAGTCCAGGCCACTTGAATTTTGTATTGACACATCTACCGAGTCTTCTGAACTTGTTTTTTTTTTTGGTCATTATTTCACTCTATTAAGGCATTTCAAAGATTTTTCGTTGCTGTGAAGTCATACTGAGTCCTAAGATTTCTTAAAAGTACAGTAACTGAGAATAGCCAGTTTTATAGATGGTAATTCTGTTTAATGTCTCCCATTTATAGTGCGGACTGCCATATGTTGAAGTACTCTGTAAAAATCGATATGTAGGAAGAACTTTTATCCAGCCAAATATGAGGTTACGGCAACTTGGTGTTGCAAAGAAGTTTGGTGTTCTGTCTGACAATTTTAAAGGCAAGCGAGTTGTTATCATCGATGATTCAATTGTGAGGGGCAATACCATTTCTCCCATAATAAAACTACTACGGGAATCAGGAGCTAAAGAGGTAAGTTCATTTTCAGTCTGTACAGTACAGATGTAAATACAAGATTGATGGGAGGGTAAAGCACAGGGTTTTGTCTTCATTTGCACTATGCATTGTTCCATTATTCAGAAGGTGGAAAACAAAGAAAAAAAATAGGCTAGTGTGTATTTATTGTCATGATGGGTTGAAAAGTTTATTTTGTTTCTTTGGCTTTCATTTTGGGGAGATTGAGAGGAGAGGAACAGGTCTCAATTTATAAAGCACAATCTGACAACTAGAATGGAAAACAGATTAGGTAAAATGGGAAAAAAAAGTATTGGTGTGGTATTCCTGCCACATGCATTAAGTACAGCCACATACTGCAGTAAATAGGCAAGTGCCTTAAGTCATCACAGTGCGGTTTTTTTAATTGATTCAGATTTTTTAATTGAAACAGTGTGCAAGTTACTGGAGCAAAAATCTTTTGTATTATGTTTGACTTTGTAAACTAAAACATCTGCATCAAGGATTGAATGCCATAGAAGAGAAACAAAATCAGGATGGAACCTTATGGGACAGAGGAAATAAATTCTAAAATTGTCTTAGTCTCTTTTCCTGTCTTGGCATGTGAAAAAAGTTATCTTACTTTTAACCCTTCCATGACTTTGATCCAGTGCTGTGTTCCTTTCTTCATGATTGTTTTGCAGAACTTGGACTTTGATATTGTGTTACAATCTGCTGGCCTTCACCTCATAGCACTGTTTTGAAACTGTATTTTTATTCAGGTGCATATTCGTGTGGCTTCACCTCCCATAAGATTTCCTTGTTACATGGGAATAAACATTCCAACAAAAGAAGAACTAATTGCCAACAGACCTGAATTTCATGATCTTGCAAACTATATAGGTAAGTGTGGGATTTTTTTTTGAGAGAGAGGGTTTTCACCTGTAGGTATTTACTGTCTGCATCAAAATAAAGCACAACACATCAACATAAGAGTGACAAAACTGACCAAAAAATGATAAAAGTTGACCCACTAAATCTCTGCATTGTATGTTCCCTATGGATCAAACCAATTTAGCTGCATTTTTTTTTAACATGGTTATTGAGTTATATTTCTCTGAACTATGTATAGCATTAGAATATTTACGTAAGTTACAAATAAAGGCTAACAATGCAGCTTTCCAATACTTAGAACTCCTGGAAAACCCATTACAACATGGAGATGCTGTAGGCAAAATATCAGAAAGAAAATAAGTGGTGAAAATCTGTTGTATAATGAAAAACTAATGTAGTTCCACTTCCATAACATTCATAAAAATATGTTCCGAATTTGTAAACACCCACTGATTTTTCCCAAATTTGAGTTCATGTAAATAATTTTAACTGCATCACTTCGAAAGAAATAACATTTGAAACTAATCAAACAATGTTAATTAAATACATCCTCAGATCTCTAGAACAAGTCATGTTTACTGCAGAACAAAGAACCAACAACTTCTGTTGCTTGGGATGTGGTAAATAATGTGTTCTTCGTGGAGATATCAGTAACAGAAATCATGTGAAGGTCTGTGAGTGAGAAGATCTACTGTATGGCTTATTGTGCTGCAAAGTATTCTAAAAATGGCTTAAGAATATAGCTGTGGTTAGAAAACTTTAAACTCAGATTGTTTTGTATAAATACTCTCCCTGTCTAATCTTGGAATTAATTATTCTCTCAAATCATTGTCATGAAGGCATGTTAAAATATTTCAAATTTGTAGGATCTAGTATTTAAGAAGTATTCTTTCATAAAATAGTGAGTGTAAATGATAAAGTAATGATGGGGAAAGGCTGGCAAACTTTTCTACTTCTACAACATTTTCGTGAGCTGCATACTGATTATTTTCAACATGATGGTCTTCTGCTCCACCAAGTTCCAGTAATGGTATATAAGTAAGGTGTTTAGCTTGGGAAGCAAGCCGCACGTATGCCCTGCTTCCAGAGCTGAAATACAAAGTAATTCTGTGAAACTATACACAATTCAGAGAGTCTTAATACACGCTCTGGATTCTGTCACAATTTTTGCAGTTTCCACTCAGAAGCTTTTGTCTAGATTTCAATGAACCTGCTCCCTGTACAAATAATTTGAGAAGGGCAAGGCTTGTTATGGTCTGATAATTTTTCCTGACTATTCTCTTAGGTGAGGTGATCCACCTTGCATCATAATCCATACAATAATGTGACTGCATTTCCTAAGAGCATTGCATTTGATACAATATTGCAGCTTTTAACTGATTATTTCCTCTAGGGGCAGACAGTGTTGTGTATCTTTCTGTGGAAGGGCTGGTATCATCCGTGCAAGAAAGCATCAAAGCAAGACAAGAGAATGAGAACAGCCTTAAAACCCAGAAATCACGGGTTGGGAAGATTGGTCATTGCACAGCATGTCTCACTGGAGAGTATCCTGTAGAACTAGAATGGTGAATTTTTAGTGGATGGACATCAGTTCATCCATTGCTGAATGTACCTTTTTCAAAGACGCCTTCTTGCTAATATAGCTTTCTTACATATAGGTAATATGTAAAGCTTATTAGAGCTAACTAATTACTATTACTAAAATACATCTTTATGGTAAAGGCTTAGATAAAGTCTGTGCTGACAGAAACTATGTAAGCAAATTAAAATATAAAATCATATAGTTTTGAAGCACAGTTGTGCCTTCTATTTTCTCATAAAATATTGTAAAAACCAAAGTGTTTATAATTATTTAGCGGTCCCAAAGGTTTTTGTTTCAGTCTTGCCCTGAATGTGAGATATCCCTGTCAGACTTGTTCACAAATTTGTAGTACAAATTATGAATCACGTGGTGTAATTTCAAATTATCAAAGTCTTTATGCAAAAGGAATGTGAAGCTTGCTTTTCTCTTTTGGAAAAAATACCAGATTCTAAAGAGTCAAATTGCTTCCTCTGCAGTTCTTTCTTAGATTTTTTAAAAATAGATGTACCTAACTTTTGCATATGTAGTTAAATAGCCATTATTAATCAAGCCCTATGTGTCTAAGTGTCCAGCTTCTATGAATGTAATGTCTAGCACATGATTTTTAAAAATGAAGACTCAGGGAAATGCTCAGCTAAAAGCTTTCTATGTTTGTAACTTCAGAATTCTTTTTTGAAGTCCACTGTAAATCTTTAGGTGCTTTCACCAGTGACCAACAGGATGTTGAAAGAGAAAAACACTTGGCACTGCCACTTTTTATTTTTGTTTTTCTGTTTCACATCTTGTTTTCTCCAGGACAAATCCTGACAATTTCTGAAGTCTGAGCTATTACTCAGTGTGCTTTTTATATGTCAGTGTCCAAACGTAACTCAAAAATAAAGTTGCTTTTTTAACGGTAAGCATGATATATCAACTGAAGATCGTGAGTTGCTTTGGCTAGACCGCTGTTACAATAGATGTCATGTTTTAAAAGAAAGAGTTTTGAAGAACCATTAGGTATTTGAATGCATTGTATTTTTTAATTGGTCACAATTACAGTCGCTTGTATACATAGAAATCATTTCACAATGAACCACTAGCTGAAACAGAAGAGCACCTTTTGAAAACTATTGCAAATTTACGCACAATTGTAAAAATATTTTATATACCTCTGTTTTTTCACAGAATGCCAGCAGCTTAATTGTAGATTTTCTATTTAATATTATGTATTTTGGCCTTATAATTGCTTGTGACACTGCTACAAAAACAAAGAAAAATAAAAGTTTAAGAGCTTTTTCCTTCCCCGTCTTCAACATAGTTGACAATTACAGCACTGGTCATTAAATTTAAAAGAGAGCTTTCTTAGGTGGGATTTGTGCCTGATACACAATCACAACACAGAACTCCCATTTCAAGAAAACATTTGAACACGTGTTACTTAAGTCAGGACTGAGCCTTGGGCAGGTTCTCTGCAGAATCAGAACCTACTTGCTGTCAAGCTAATGGGAGAAACTAGATTATGTTGAGAATCCCGCTCTTCATGGAAGCCCAGATCTGCATATTGGGAGAGGTACACGAATATCTTCTAATTAGCAAATATGTTTGCTTTTTTAACAGTCGCATAACCTGACAGCAAAGTGAGCAAAGAGTCAGAGTTTTTCTGACCTCCCCTCTTCCACATTAGCAGGAAGTGTGAGAAAACTGAAAAAATTAACATTTTTGGCCACCTTTCCTGCCCTCAAAAAAGCAAACATTTTGGAGAGAAAGGATAAATTGAGCTCCTGTGTTAGAGGCACGTGAGGAGCCCTTTCTACTTGGGATAAAGCCAAGTGCACAGTTTAACAGCATTGCAAGCAGAATTTAATCAGTTTGAAGTTGCCTTGTAGAACAGATTGTAAATAATGCAAATAATTTTTTAACACAAAACAAAACTGGCGTTTTTACATTTGCTAAGAGCTGTTTAAATGTGATCTGGGCATTAGGTGGCATAATTCTGATTTCACTGAGTCCTAATGCCTTTTCTTCTCCCTGTTACGTAACAAATTACAAGGAAGGACTGCTGTACGCACTGCAGCTTTTAGTTACTGTACATGGCTCATCTTAAGGATGTGGTTTTTAAACCATCAAGGGGTGATGCTTTTGGAGTGTCCCTCCGTTCCCTGGCACAGTGGATGCACACAGGCAATGAGTTCCTGGAGGGAAACATTCCTCCTGTTCTAGGTGTCGCTGTATTATTTCCATGTTTTATTGCGAAACGATTCCTGCTGTTATTACCAAGGTGCAACTGTGCTACGTTATCGTTTTTGAAGTGTGACAAGAGCATAAAGCTAATGCCTAACTTCTCCCATGTGCAAAGTTAAACACGGTGATGAACTGTTTTTCTCGTAATGCCTCTATGCTGTCTTTGCCGGCAACACGCCTCGAAGGTTTCTTTAATAAAAAAAAACCTGAAAGAGCCCTCGGACAGGGAACAAATCACTTCGGCCTCAAGTTAACCCCTCACACAGCCGCAGCGCAGCCGCCGACCACAGCGTTACTCACAGCCCCAACAGCCCAAGCACCCCTGCGGCGGTCTGTACCATCCTCCGGGGGGGGGGAAGCGGAGCAGGGAGCAAAGCCAGGGGCCCGTAAGTGGCAGGGCAGGACCTTGCCCTTCACCTTGGGGACCCTGCGTTTGTTTCGTTCCCTTTCGCCTCTCTGAAGAGACATTGCTGTGAAGCAGAGAAAGACCGTGAGGGCTGTGGCGCACTCGTTGGTTTTCTCCCCTGTGGACAAAATGGACACCACTGGAGAACCCGGCGCCTCTTGTGGATGCACAAATAGCGCGACCGCTAATGGCCAATGCGAGAGTGCGTTACTGAGGAGCCGGCCAGGAATAAAGTTATCCCACCAATCAGGGGCTCTGTTCTTGGGTTGCTAGGAGACGGTGAACGGATGGCACTGTGTGCTGCTGCGGTTTCGTGTCTGAGGTGGGGTCTGCGGGTTGCGGCCGTTGGATCCCGCTGAAGTGGGGCCGCGCTGATGGCATCTGTGCCGCCCCGCCGTGCTCCTGGCGCTGCCACCTGCCCCGGGACGGGCCGTGCAGTGCCGTGCCCGCCGCGCGTGGCTACGGGGGGGCCTACAGCATGGCGGGGGTGTGCGGGAGGCGCCTCTTCCGGCGCGGCGGAGGCGAGGGGGGGGTCTCAGCGCGGAGCCTTCCGCCTTGCGACTGGGGCATCGGGTACGGACGAGCAGGAGGGCCCGCGGTGCGGGACGGGCGCCGGCGGGAGCCGTGCTGGCAAAACCGTAGCGTCGGCGTGGTGGGCCTTGTGCTTGCAAAGGTGGCAGAATCATCACAGAATCCTTAGAGTTGGGAGGGACCTTTAAAGGCCATCTAGTCCAACTCCCCTGCAATGCACAGGGACACCTACAGCTAGATCAGGGTGCTCAGAGCTTGGTCCAGCCTGACCTTGAGTGTCTCCAGGGATGGGGCTGCCACCGCCTCTCTGGGCAACCTGTTCCAGTGCTTCACCACCCTGACTGTAAAAAACTTTTCCATAGAATCATAGAATGGTTCAGGTTGGAAGGGACCTTAGATACCATCTTGTTCCAACCCCCCTGCCATGGGCAAGGACACCTCCCACTAGACCAGGTTGCCCAAAGCCCCATCCAGCCTGGCCTTGAACACTTCCAGGGAGGGGGCATCCACAACTTCTCTGGGCAACCTGTTCCGGTGTCTCACCACCCTCACAGTGAAGAATTTCCTCCTTATATCTAGTCTAAATCCTAATTTTTAAATCTAATTTTTCCTTATATCCAGTCTAGCTCTCCTCTCCTTTAGCTTGAAACCATTTTCCCTCGTCCTGTCACCACAGATCCTGGTAAAGAGTCTGTCCCCCTCTTTCTTGTAGCGCCTCTTTAGATACTGAAAGGCCACTGTCAGGTGTTCCCAGAGCCTTCCTTCTCCAGGCTGAACAGCCCCAGCTTTCAGCCTGTCCTCGTAGGGGAGGTGCTCCATCCCTTGGATCATTTCAGTGGCCCTCCTCTGGATGCACTCCCGCAGGTCCATATCTCTCCTGTACTGAAATATGGGTATTTCACAGTTCTGCTAAAGAGAAAGCTATTTGTGTTTTTGAAATTGTTAATCCTTTGTGCCCACCCTTAAAAATAAAAATGTAACACTGAGGAGCAAGCTACCTCTGTAATGAAGGGAATTAGCGTGCTTCTAGGCCTCTACGTGAGCACTGTTGTAAATGATGAAAGCATTAAGCTTTACGTTCCAGCAGCATAAGGTGTTGTGCTGAAGCACTGTTTTCTGTTCAGAGGGAAGGTTTGGGTTTGTTTGTTTGTTTTCCTGCTTGGTACAGTTTTGTGTACTTAGTCACTTGACTAAAACATTAAACATCAGGAGGTGACAGTGCTTTGTTACTCTTTCAGGGGAGCTGAAGAACTGCAGCGGGGATGACTCTTCACGACATGGTGAAGCAGGCGGCTGGCCTGCACTCAGCTCGGAAAGCAGTTTGGTTTGATGAGTGCAACGACACACCTCCGACTTTCTACACGTATGCCACGGTGGTTAAACTTGCTGCGGAGCTAACAGCTTTCCTCCGAGAGCATTGTGATCCTCGAGGAAAGTGGGAAATAGGCCTCTACTGCTATCCAGGAATAAACTTACCGTCGTGGATCTTGGGGTAATGGTTTGAATGCCTGCATTCTGCATTGTGCTTTTAATGATCATCTCCATTAAAGCAAATTTGCAGTTTGCTTATGTTTTTAATATCAAGAAGGGTGGTGAGGCACTGGAACAGGTTGCCCAGAGAGGCGGTGGCAGCCCCGTCCCTGGAGACACTCAAGGTCAGGCTGGACGGGGCTCTGAGCACCCTGATCTAGCTGTAGGTGTCCCTGTTCAGTGCAGGGGAGTTGGACTAGATGGCCTTTAAAGGTCCCTTCCAACTCTAAGGATTCTGTGATTCTAAGAAAAATGCAGTAATTCCACTGGCAATATCTGCTCATTGGTTTGGGTGCTGCTGATGTGCTTAGTTTTTTGCCTCCCTGTTGCATTCCTTAGCAGTCTGGAGGCACTGGAATCTTGCAGTCTTCATGAAAAGACTGCAGTATTATAATTTAGTCTTCAAAATGTCAATGCCAGAAGTTCATTGATCCAAAATGTATGTAATGTTTTTTGATGTATGGTTAATTACATAGAAATATAAACAATTATTAATGACCATTATCTTCATTCTTGTTTAAAAACTGAGTTGATTTAACAGAATAAATATCTTTAAAAACAAATATGCAAGTTTTTTTAATGTATCTTCATGTTTTGCTGGCAAAAAATAAAGTATTGAAAACAAATCTCCTGCTTTAAGCTAAATGAGTCTACAAGTGCAGTTCCATTAAAGGAATGTTGTAGGAGAAAGCGATTAGCAGTGCAGTGCTCAAAAGACATTGATTATTTAAAGGCGAGGAAATTGAAATGTTTGTGGTCTCAACACTCACGTTAATTCAGCAACTTTTAAATCTTAGTGTTGCTAATGGATGACAATGCCTGCATCCTTTTACCTGTTGTGTTTATGGTGTAATACAGTATCCCATCATCACAAGCGTATTTTCTTCAGCTGATGCACACTGCAGCATCCGTGCTTCTTTGGTCTGTGTCTGTACTTTCCTGCTGTCGCCTTGCACCTAAAATACGCAGTAGCACAGGAAAATGTGTCACAGTTTCCTATAAAGATCTCAATGAAGTGAGTGCTGTAATCATAAACCTTCCAGATGTGCCAAGGAGCTTCCTCAGTAATAAGAAAACCCTTTTTCCCCAGTTCAGCAGCGAAGCAGGTTGCCCAGAGACCTTGTACAGGCTGTATTCACAGACTTTCGAGGTCTGGTTGGACAAAGTCCTGCACGGCATGCTCTGGTCTCCCAGCACAGTCTGGTCTCACAGCTGGCCCTGCTTGAGCAGCCACTTGTACAAGGCTGCCTCAGGTCCCGTCCTTCCTCCATGGCACCCTGTCCCAATGCGCTGAGCAGCAGCACAGCTGTCTTTTGTTATGTGACTCGGAACTGATGGGGCATTTTGATTTATTGATTTATTTATTTACAGCTCTCATTGCTGAGATACTCTCATTGCTGAGTAATTAACTGCTATATGTGGTGCAGGGCAGGCCTGAGTGCTTATTGATTCTGGAGTCTTCAAATATGCAGGATGCTGCAGTTTCCAAGCCTTTGTTCAGCATCTTGTCATTATTACAGTGGTAAATCATTTGCTCAGTGAGAAAGTATACCTAATTGGACATGGGAACCCAGCCTTAGATGAAATGCTAAGATTCGTGGGAACTGTTCATATTTTAGTTACCATTTTGCATTTTGTGGAGTTAATAAATTCAAGTGCTCACCTTTATCAAATTGAGCCACTAGAGGGAGTGATTGCAGTATACAACTTTGGGAAAAAAAATATAGGGCAAAGAGAATGACAACACCATGATACTTCGTGTTCTTCTATTTATTTGTTAGGGAAAAAATTCTAGTATGTGCTTGGAATTTTCTCATGCTGTTTAGTGAGAATAGAAATTGTGCAGACTTTTTTTTTAAAGTATGTTTATACATGTTGCATGTGTATAAATGAATGCATTTCCGTTCATGATCAATAGCAGGAGCTTGGAAACCACAGTGCTGTTGATGTCAGTGATACCTCTGTCATCACCAGCCTGCTTGGCCAAGAGGAATCTTGAATGTTTTTATCTAGCGCTAATCTTTTCTCTTGGGGTAAAATGCCAAAAGGCAACACTGATTTGCTTCATACTTTATTTCTAACAAAATACTTCAAAGTCATGTTATAGCTGCATTTTCTGACTCTGGAAACTATTTTCAGTAAAAAGAACAAAAATCTGAGTGAAATTTAAATGGATTTTCTTAGAGTTTTCTCAGTTTCTGTTCTTGAGGGTTTTTTAAACAATATTTAAATCACTTTTGTATTGTTAGAATCCTTCAGGTTCCAGCTGCCTATTCTCCTATTGATCCAGATGCACCACCAGTATTATCTACTTACTTCATGAGGAAAAGCAATCTTCAGTATGTTCTTGTTGAGCATAACAAAATAAAGGTAAGTGCTCAAGCTTGTAGAGGAAGCATTAAAGTGCAATATAGAAATGCGTAGTTGTTCAGATTATATTTTGGTTTTATAAGATTAGTTGGGCTTGTTTCATTTCTTCGTGACAAGAGGCTTTTGTTCAGAAAAGAGCATCTTTAAAATTAGAAGTACAAAGTACTTCTCCCCACATTCAAAAAAATTACCTGCTTTTCATGTTGTCCAGGCAAGGTTTTTGGGCAGCAACCTTCAAAGACTTTTCCAGTCCTGTTTCTCCACATGTCGAGATTAGGAGTTGGAAATCTTTGCAACAAGTGAAAACAATGGCTGCATTGAATGATCTGTTTTCCTTTCCCTGTCTTCTCCCAAATCTAGTACCCTGACTCATTGCGAAGGGAATAGTCCGGCCTGGACCATCTAGTTAGCATTCAGAGTGCTTTGTCTTCTCTGAAATTCTTTTGTATGTTTTCACTTTTTATTATTTGCTCAGATAATGGATTATTTCTCATTTGTAAAGTCTATGTTTACTCCTGTGTAATATATAAACATATGAGCTTAAAACTGCCTGGTGTACGTCCTTCAAAGGTAAAGAGGCAGATTTGTGAAAAATGTTCTTGTTTCATACATTATTACAAGCAGTACAACAACAGTGCAACCTGAGTTCTGCTGTTTAAATTGTTCATTTTCTTTTACAGCAATTCCAGATGTCCCATGTTGGTTGGTTTTCCCACAATTCTTCCACAATAGAACATACTGGTTTAACTCTCTTCCAAATGAGCTGGAGCAGCACCAATGTAAATTCACAAGCAGATGATGTAAAAAGTAAATATGAAGCTTTCAAAGCCGTGGGTAACTTGCAGCTAGGAAGTACTGTCTGCCCAGAGCAACTCAAGTTAAAAACATCAGAAGGAAGATGCATGGACGTTGGCCAGAAGTGCTCTTTAGCATACATCTTGCATACATCAGGAACTACAGGGACTCCTAAAATAGTCAGAGTGCCTCATGCATGTATAGTGCCAAACATTCAGCATCTTAAGTAAGTGTGGTTTCTAGTTTTTCCTTTAAATGCTTTTGCAAATTTAATATTCAGGGTCTGTTCCAGAAAACAGACCCAAACTCTTCATGGCTACGCTGTTGTCCTATATGCGGAGCTAGGGGCTCTGCTCCACATTGTTTCCTGCTGCCTTCAGCCTGCTGCTGCTGCTTTAACTTCCATCTTCCTCTTGTGCTGCTTCTTCCCCAGCTCCTGATCTGTCTGATCTCTGTCTGGCCCTTATCTAGGCCTGGGGCAACCCCACCCCAGGCCCACCCTTTCTGGTCACAGGGAGCACAGGTGTAAACAGTTTGCCTGAGCTCCAGGTGCTCAATCATCAGTTCAAACTGTGACTTAACGGTTCCCCTACAGGCTCTTTCATTACACCTGACTTTAGAGGGGTGTATGTTTTTTTGTAACACTGCTTCTCTTTGTCCTTACCTTGCTTTTTGGATTTCTTTGTGTTTGTTTCTGTTGTTTCAAAATGATATCATAAAATTTTGTTTCTTGTGATGTTATTTTTGCTGTTTAAATGGTGTTTTACCTGAATTTTTGAAGATTATACTTCAAATAATATACTGTTGTTGCAAGTATTGTATTGCTGATTTGCCACTTAAAAGAAATAGTTAACAATGTTAGTTATTCAGTCGCAGTTATATTTAACGTGTTTTGTAGTTCTAAAATGCTAATTCATTTTTAGGTTGCTGAGTTTTCGTTCTGTTCTTTATAATACTTTCTGGAAAATCTATTTATGGGAAATGCTGCTTCTCTTTTTTAAATGAGCACCCATTAATTGAAATATGCCTTTCAACATACTGTATTGGTCTGTAATGTGGTGGATATATTTGTAAAGGGATCTCATTAGTTTGATCAGTAGTTTACATCTTAAGGTTTTTAATCCTGCCTTTCTTGTTTTAGATCCATATTTGAGATCACACAGGATGATGTGCTATTCCTGGCTTCTCCTCTAACATTTGACCCATCTGTGGTTGAATTATTCGTTGCTCTGACAAGTGGAGCCTCTATTCTTGTAGTACCAAACACTGTTAAAATGATGCCTGTAGAGCTGTCTGCTGCTCTGTTTCGCCATCACCATGTGACAGTGTTGCAGGTAGGCAGCACCTAATATGACTGTTTTCACTGTCTCACTTCTCACCTCTGCTAATGTGTGTTACTTTTTTTTATCAGTCTAAGCAGTAATGACAGCAGTGTTCTTCCTGGACAGAGTAGATTGTGCTATCCTTTTTGCTGTAAAATGTTAGCTGTTCAGAAAAGTACCTTCTGATCAAAGCCTCTAACATTTTGCAGCAGAAAGCAATGAACTGAAGATAAAACCAACGTTTATCTTAAGAGTCAATTATTTCTTAAAAATTAATTAAATTATGGAGTAACCTGTTAGAAACATATTAGCACCTTGTTATGGGCTTCATCTTTGAGCCTTTCCTCATAAACAATTTCTGAGTTTTAATAGATGTCTCTATATTGAAAATACAACTGAAACGGTGCCATTTATAGGATGATAAGATGTTTGTCATTTTTACAATTACAAAAGAAAAAGAGTAATTGATTCCGCAGCAACATTTCTTGTTTTCATGCCAGCTGCTTGTGTGAGGCTTTATTTGCTCCTTCTGTCTTGGAATAGGTCATCTCCTTTATAATCTAAATTTTAATAGCATTATAGTTCATTTTTTAAAAATTTAGCTGGGATTGTGAGCATCCAGCATGGCCAAATAAGCCTAGCCTTTGTCTAGTAGTGTAACAAGGTATTTCATAAAACTGTTAATTGATAATAGAAAGTAAAATCAGGGTTTAGGGGGAAGAGAGTCTAAAAGATCTCGCTTGTAATTGACTTTGAATTGTGATTGTGGTCTCATTAGTCTATTTATTGTGATAAATCAACCCCAAAGTCTTGCTTTGTCATTAATTCTGAAATACTTGCACTCACGGAAAGGTTTCCTTTTCAAGGAATGCTGGTAGTTGAGATTGCAGGTTATAAATATGCAATTAATCAGTAGTTTGCAGAGGATTCCACAGCAGAAAAAAAAAAAACTGTTTACAAATATGTTGTGAATTTATTCCCTGCTCTTATTTTGATTTTTATAATTGCTATAAATCTTGATGGTGTACATTTTTCTTTGCAGAACATAGATTAATGCTGATAGTATTCCTTAAAAACTTCACACAATCTCACAAAACACCAGCATGATCTGTGCTGTCACCTGATGGTTGATGCCATCTACCACATAGAGATAATGGTTAAGTAGGTCTACAATATGGAGATGATAGTAGAATGTCAGATCTTCTCTTATCTTTTTTTTTTTTTTCTTTTTTTTAAATATGTATCATTTAGGTAACACCAACACTTCTCAGAAGGTTTGGAGCTCACATTGTTAAATCAACAGTGTTGTCTGCAAATACTTCACTCCGAGTCTTAGCCCTTGGTGGTGAAGCGTTTCCCGTACTGAATCTCTTGAAAAGTTGGAAGCACAAGGAAAACAAAACCAGTATTTTTAATCTGTATGGTATAACTGAAGTGTCAAGCTGGGCCACTTGCTACAAGATTCCTAAGGAGGTGTTTAATGCTGATTTTAGGTAGGAAGTTTCTCAGTTTTCATGGCTTGGTATGTGAACGATGAAAATCAACAGGATAGAACCTGTTTCCAGGGCTACCGAGTCCTCATGAGTGTTTCTGTAGGTAGAAGTTACTTCTTTTTTTTTTTTTTCTTTTAATGTAGAAAAGAGCGAAATCCATTGATTTCTTGCTCTAATACAGCCCCTTTAAGTAGAAGTTGTTGGGTGATTCTTGAGCCATAAAGCTTCAGTCTGAAGTCCTGTATACGTGTAGCACTGTTTTTTACACTGCATTTCATGATGGTCTTGTTCTAGTCATCTGTATCTAGACTCCTTCCTCTTGGCAGCCTGTGTTCCCACATGCTGAGCAGGGACGGGGCTAGGCCTGGGTGTGCTGTCTCTGCGTGCTGATATTAGCTTGCTGTTGCTCTTCTGCAGGCAGATAGCTCTTACCCAGTTTGTTAGTAACTTCAGTTGGCCCTACCCTTGCTCATCATGCTCACTTTTCCAGTGAAATCTTGCATATTCAAATAGAAGAAGCCTGATAGAGCTGTCAGTGGGAGTAAAAAATGAGGCTCTTTAAGTCTTAATGATAGCCTCTGAACAGACATGCTCATAGCTTAGGTCTGTCAAGTTCAGAATGTTACTTCTGAGATTTACTTACTTGAAGCAAAAATAATCAAAAGAGGACTTTCAAATGTAACCCGTTGATCTGAGTGCGTTTCTTACTGCTACAGTGCTTTTACCTGTGGTTTTAAAAACTCCACAAGTGAAGAACTGGAGACTAGCTACTGATTTTTTCTGACGTTGGATAACATACTTGTCAACAAGTGATCCCACTGATAGTACTTGACCAGTATGGATGGCAAAAATTTGTACAAAGTGAGACACAAGATCTCACAGCCATTTCACATGGGCTTGCAGAAGCGATTTCTGTTCATCATTTAGCACTCTGCCATCGTCACTCTACTACAGACCTTTTTTTCATTGTATTTCATAAAGACAGTTGCAGGAGTGTCAGGGCTGGTTAGCTCAGTGTTTCATTTGCTCTCTGAAATGTGCAGTTATTCTCTGGCACGTGACTTGAGGTGGACATGTCTCATGAAATGGGAAGTTTCAGACAAGTGGTGTGATGTATTAACTAGGCACTTAAACCATTGAAGATTGAAACTGGTAGATGGTCATAAACGGTTCTCAAATTCTCCTGCAAGACTACTAATGAATAAGCAAGGACTTTTCTGTGGAAACAGTGTAATATGGCCAGTTACTAGCTATCTGTTCTGCAGAAAACCTGGGATCCTTTACAACACTGACATTTCCTGGTTCTAGTGTTTCATTCTCGTTTCTCTGAGTTCAAACATTACATTCTGCTCACTGAAGCTGTTTTTCTATGCAAAGTATCTGTGCTTCAGAGATAATTTGTTGTTCAGTTCAGACTAAGGTGCAATCAGAATGTTGAAAAATTGTGTAGTCTGTGATTATCTCCCACTCTTCACATCACAGCCTGTTCCCTCTAAGCGTCATTGCAGAGGGAATTACGGTTCCTTTGCAGTAAGCAAGTAAGGAGCCCTGAACCAGGACAGATGGTTTCATGTCTTCTTTACGTCTTAGTATTGGTAGGACAACTGGGGCACAGAGGGCTGCTGGTTTTGCTAGCTGAGTGATGAAAACTGGTGCACTTTCTAGAGAACACTAGAAAATCAGAAGATAGCAGTTAGTGCATCTATTGCTCTCCGCCCTCCCCCCCTTTTATACGTTTGGCAAAATTAAATATCTAATCCCAAGTCTCTTAATAATAATGTTTGTGTGAGATGCTATTTGTTTTTTAATTTTTGCTGTTTTGTAATATATGTAGGAATCTTGTTTTTGTTTGTTTTTAGATGTTAAATTTTGCTCTTGGTATTGTATTTCTGTCAGGACTTTCTTGTGGTATGGGGTAAACATGCGGAATATCAGGGATGCTTTCTCTTTTTGTCAAGAAACTATATTTCAAAGCTCAACAGAGGAAGGAAAAGAAGTTTCCCACTTGTCAAATTTTGTATTTTTGCCTGCATTTTACTCAACATGGGGTAAAGAATGCATTCACTGATCAGAAAGGGAGAGGTTTCAACAGCCTAAAAAACAGAGGTTGAGCTAGAGCTGTTAGGTTGATGCATGAGGCTTTATGATAAATGTAGAATGCATGCCTAACTTCATACGAATTAGAAAGCAGTTGTGTTTTTAAAACAGTTGTGCTCGATGGAGGTTCAACCTAGGGGACTTGAACACTGGCTTCAACGCTTAGGGTCCTCTCACAGGGTTTCAGGATCCATTCAAGCCTCATTTTCTGTCGTTCTTTGCTGTGGGTTTTCTTTCTTGGGTATATAGTCATGAAACCCATGCACGTTGTTCAAAATGAAAAATTTGTCAGATAAAACAGTTTTTAAGAAGTATTTGTAGAAAGAAGCCTCGATTGTCTACTTTTGTTCTGATGCAAAAAAGACTGTATATTAAATCATTTCTGTGTTCAATCATTTGTGTTCAGAAAGGAAAGATTTTTACTGTTTCTCTCTTCAACATATGTAGAACTGACTTCCTTGTACCTTTGGGATCACCGCTCCTTGGAACAACAGTTGAGGTCAGAGATGCCAGCGGTTCTGCAGTTCTAGAAGGCGAGGGACAAATATTTATAGGTTATTTTATATTTTTTCTTCTTCTAAGATACTTTTCCTAGTTGAGTTTTAGCAATATGTTGATTCTATTACTTGGTGCCCGCCGCTGATAAACAGCTTAGTGTAACAGTGTGAATTCCCATTGGGTTGGAGACTTTCTGATGGTGTTTTAGGTCGTTGGAGTGATGAACAGGAAATGATCATTATTTTATCTGCCTACTGCTTTCATTATACTGATTTTTTTTCCCCTGCTTGCATTTTAACAGTCAACCAAAGTAATTTGTCTGCATTAACCAAAATAACTGTATAGCCCAATTTGTAGTGTAGAAGTTTGGACATTGATAATAGGCTTTTATTATTCATAATGCTTGTTAGAGTTTAGGGGAATTTAATAAAATACTTCCTATTTTCTTAATAGTTTCTTTTACAGTTAGCCATTTAGTAATGACGACAATCTTTTATTTGTAGGTGGTGAAGAACGAATCTGCTTTCTCGATGATGAGATAATCGTACCCCCAGGCACAATGAGAGAAACGGGGGATTTTGTAAGAGTGCAGAATGCCGAGATGTTCTTTTTGGGTCGGAAAGACAATCAGATTAAACGTCATGGCAAGCGTTTTAATATTGAATGTTTGCAGCAGGTAACAGAACATTAGTGAGTAGAGTATGCCAGTATAAAAGAGCAGGGGTAACGTACAGATCATTATCATCAGAAATCGGTGTGTACACATTTTCAGATTTTTTTTGTGTCTTAAAGAAGTTAGGAGGGTGTATTATCAAAAATGTTGTCACGTAATATAGGCACTTAAGAGGGAGAAGTTTGGTTCTGAGTTCTTAGAAATCTATTTTATTATATGCTTTACTCCACTAAAATTGAGATCTGAATATACATCTGAAAAATACTCAGTGTTGCACTGCAGTGCTTGTGTAGTAGTCATAGTTCTGCAGGACTGAATGTCAGACTTGTGGATTATAACTCAGGCAAATAATGCTTACGTCTCTCGGAGCTAGTTTTCATGTGCGGAACAAACTATTGTCTGCAAGAGAATATGGGTTTAGTTAGAATTTTAAATTGCCTTCAAGCAGAAGAGACCAGGAACAGCATAAAGGCTGCTAGTAACAGAAAGTTCTGTGAAGACTGGCTGGCAACTCAAGAAACTTTGGAGTGAAAGCTTATTATGGATTAACTCAAAACATTACTTTGAGAAAATACCGTGAAACACAAATTGTGGGAGAAAGTGCTTCAGAACAAATTTCTAAGTTGGTTTGTTACTTTTTTGGGCAGAAATTAAATGTTAACAGGATGTTAAACTTTTAATAATCAGAACTAAGTCTTTGTTGTTTAAAAAATGAACACTTACTTTAAATATTTTTCTTTTTAAACATTTAGAATTTTGAAATATTACAGAATCACATAATGAAGAAGCTAATAACCCTGCTCTTGCTTGGAGCATCAAGTTTTGTCTAAATTGTTGTTGGTTTTTTGTGGACAATTCAAGTTCAGTTTGTGAATTCAGTTCTCGCACTTCAGAAAATATCAAATTATCAAATGAATCACATTGTCAGTAAATCAAGCTATCAATGAAATAATGGAATTCAGTTCCCCTCTGAATTATTTTTGGCATCGTTTCACTTAGCCAGGTAGTAGCGTTGTAACAGAAGGTAGAGGGGTTTCTAAACTTTTTCTGTAAGAGCTGTTCAGATTTAATTGTCAGTGCTTATTCAAAAACTTTGCTTCCAGGTCATGCAGATGCTTTAGTGTATTTCAAAAATACATTTAATACAGTTCTTCATCTTTATTGGCAGTTTGGGCAAAGAGACATTATGAAAGTGTTTCTTCCAGGTTTTTACTCATTAAAGTTGTTTAGATAACTGAAAAGTACCCTTTGCTGATAGCCCTTCTGGTTTCTCTGCGTTCATTCCTTTGTCTCTGACGATGATCTTTTCTGCTTAACACAAGTGAAATACCAGTGACCAAGATGTTATGTAGAAATGTGAGATAAATACAGATTTTAAACGTGTCATTTTTTTAATTGTGTTTTTTACTCCTTAGACTCTTTCGATAAACAGCATTTCAAAAAATAATAATTTTTTCTTACAGGCTGCTGAAGATCTTTGTCAGGTAGAAGCTTGTGCTGTCACCTGGTATCAGCAGGAGAAACTTATCCTATTTGTTGTGTCCAGTGGTGATTTAAATGAGAGAGAAACTCTTCAAGAACTCCAGAAATGTCTGCCAGCGCATGCAATTCCAGATGAGCTTGTACAGATTCAAACTTTGCCTTTAACTTCGCATGGTAAATGAAACTATCAGTACCCTTACCACTAACTTTAATGGTCTTTATTCTGCCCCTTTTTTTTTTTGTTTTTTTAATTGACCAAAATCTGGTCATGCTTTTTAAAAACACGTAAATCAGATAACTAAGTCCTTTCAGGAAGTCATGACCGTGTATGGTATGTGCTTGGTAATGTTTCATTCAAGATTCAAAAAATGGCAGTAAATCAATTTAGTATTAAAATTGCACATTTATTGTTTCAATCACTTCTGTTGCAGTCTGCGACAGAGCCCTGACGTCGCTCAGGGAAAGACCAGGCACTGAAGGTGGGATTATGTGGGAGGCTAGGGTAAAGTTTCAAAAACCCTAACTGCATTCTATTGAGTGTATTTGATTGACTGGATTAAAAAAAAAATGCAGTTGAGTATTAATAAGGAAAGTTGTAAAAGGCTAAGGTGACTGTTTGGGTGGAGCAAATTTTGGAAGTGTAAATGCAGAAAAGCAATAAAAAAAAAAATCACACTTTATTTTCTACAAAGGCAAAGTTGATATATCTGAACTGAACAAGATTTACCACAACCATCTAAACTCCAGAAGGCGTGACAGTAAGCTGAGTGGCGCAGAGGAATTGTGGGGAAGATTGCAGTATTTATGGAAGGTAGTATTTTGAGCTGCCTTTTTATCTTTGCAAGTGCATCGTTACACGTGTCAGGAATTAAAGTTTAAGAAGTATGACTAATGCAACCAGAACATTCTAGCCGCCTATGCATTCAAGTATTACAGCTCTTTCCGTTCACTTAGTACTTAAATATAGTTGCTCAGTAATGGTCAGGAGGGAGTAATTTATGTTTCTGTATCAGATACAACTGCAGAGTATAAGGTACAAGCAATTAGCATAGGAAGGATGTAATCTGTCAATAGCTTTTTGAATGCCACTTCACTTGCTAAGTGAGGTATCCCTAAGGGAAACGGGGAACTGGGACGTGGAAATTTTGTACAGAATAGCTACTGTGTTAGTAGAGTTTCTGATTTCTAAACATAACTGCGAATTGAAGAGTCTGTTTTCTTAAATAGGTGGCACAGTTGCCTATTTGTCTTTTGGACTGTTTGCTTGCATTGTTTCTAAATTTCTGCACTAAAGTCTTGTTTTTCAAAGTACTCAAATGTGATGCCAAGCAGTATTACATTTTTTCCAAAGGTAGACTTCTAATTTTCACCTGAAAGTGGCATTTGCTCTGGCTACAATTTGGGTAAATAAATGCAGAAGGAAGTTGGTGAAGTAATTTGCTTTGCTTCTGCTGACACTTAACTGTGTTGGTGGCTATAGAAATGATAACCAAGGGGATGGGATGTTCCCTAGACAGTTTGAACAGTAGAAAGCAGCTTCCAAAACCAAAGGATTTGGGACTTCATAACCAGACTTAAAAAAAACGGGGGGTGCAGTAATTGCTGTTTAGGATGAAACAAGGAGATGTAGTAATTGCTGTTTATTTTTATGACAATGCTGAATCCAAAATCCTTCATTAATTGAAAGCACTTACAGCTTCAAAAGTAGATAGAGAATTAGGTTACTTAAATCATTCAAAAGCTAAAGATACTGGCTTATATAAGTCTTATTAATAAAATAAAGCTCTAAAACAATTTGATCAAAAGGATTTGTGGTTTAACCCAGCAGGCAGCTGAGCACCATATAGCCATTCACTCGCTCCCACCCAGTGGAGTAGGGTAGTGAATCAGGGGAAAAAAAAAAAGGTAAAACTCGTGGGCTGAGATAAAGGCAGTTTAATAGGACAGAATAGGAAGGGAAAGTAATAAAAGAATATACAAAACAAGTGATGAATAATGTAGTTGCTCACCACCCACCAACTGATGTCCAGGCAGGCACTGAGCAGTGGTGAATCCTCCCTGCCCAGCTCCCCCAGTTTCCATGGTTCAGCATGACGCCACATAGCATGGGACATCCCTTTGGCCAGTTGGGGTCAGCTGTCCTGGCGCTGTCCCCTCCCAGCCCCTTGTGCACCCCCAGCTCCTCGCTGCTAGGGCAGCATGAGAAGCTGAAACATCCTTGGCTCTGTGTAAGCACTGCTCAGCAGCACTTAAAACATCGCTGAGTTATCAACGTTGTTCTCATTTTAAATCCAAAGTATAGCACTGTACCAGGTACTAGGAAGAGAACTAAATGTATCCCAGCCAAAACCAGGACAGGCACCAATATTTTATCTGAGAAATAGTGTAGTTGTCATTAATAAATGGTATTGAGATCGAAAATGGCCAAAAAACACAGCACAGTCTGCTTTAATTCCTTAAATTACAAAATGGGGAAATGAGCAAACCAATTTGTAGCACTGAACTAGTGTCTCCATGTCCGTCCCCAACTCTTGTTCTGTCAGTACCTCTGTTGGCACTATGTTTCAGAGCAATGGCTTCCCTCAGTTCCTGTTAATGTTTAGAGGAATTCTGGGTATTCAGTAGGACTTTACTCGACATAAGTTTTCTTGTATGCGATGTAGTGTAGTACTCATGGACTGCTCTCTCTCTGCTCTTTTCTCTAGTCTGTTCTGGGTCTCCTAGATGATTCCAGTGGAATTTCGAGAGGTGCAGTGTTTCTGTACAGTGGCGGAGACTCCTTAAAAGCGCTCCAATTTTATGACGGAATCGAGATGCTAGTGGGCAGAGCTGTGCCTGGACTCCTTGAAGTTATTCTCAGCCGCTCGATTGAAGAGGTTTATACACATATTCTTAAAACTCTGTTTCCAGATGAAGACCAATTAAGAAGTAATGACAACGTTTTGAAAAGAAAACTAAGTGGAAACAGCGGAGAGGAAATCCACGGAAAATATGGTAAATGGAAATCTGAAAGATATCTTGAGGTTGCTCCAGGATTGATTTCATTTACAGCGCTGAGCAGAGGAAATCATTTTTTTTCTATGAATTTCACCAAGTCTTTTATGGAACCCAGTAATACAGTACAGGTGGGAGAGGAATCACTACAACAGCCATCCTTTCTGCATTCAATGACTCCAAGTGGAACAAAAAGCCACACGAAAGGGCATGACATGGAGAAGAACAGAACTTTAACAGTTACCAGCAAGGTGAATAAAATTGACTGTCACTCTGTACAGCAAATCCATGCAGAACCAAGTCATGTAACAGCAGCAGAGTTGACATTGCACATAAAGTGGAAGTCAAATACAAGAAAATGTGTTGATGCATCACCGTTGGTTATAGTATCATCTAAAGATGAAGTATCTGCATCTGTTTATGTCGGCTCTCACTCTCACACGATGCAGGCTATTGATCTAGATCTAGGAGAAATAAAATGGGAGAAAAACCTTGGAGATCGTATTGAATCGTCTGCATGCGTATCTAAGTGTGGAAACTTCATTATTGTAGGTATGTCTTTTGTTTTAACTTTCACTTCAGATTATTTTTTCTTATTTCTTACCTCTGAATGTCCTCCATCTACACTTACCCATAAACTTCCATATCCGCTTCAAATCGAATTTATTGTGAAACCAAAACAGAAGGAATAAGCGATTTAAGTTTCATGATAAATTGTGATAACATGGTATGCAGTTGTGGTTGATTACATGCCAATTCATTAATAAAGCCTTATTAAGGAATAATCAATGGTACGGTTAATTCTTGGTGGTTGATTAGGTGTGACTATTAAAGCTGCTTTTTAAAAAAAATATAGAAAGGAGATACAATCTTAAAATGTCTTTGAAAATTGAGAGTCAGAAGCTAGTATGCAGTGCCTCAGGTAATCGCTCTGTGAAAAATACTCTCATCTCCTTTGACAATATATTTGTAAATATATATTACATTGAAATGTTTGGATAGTGTTTTGGTTTTAAACATGAGTTTGGGAAAGGCAGTTTTTACTCCATCATTATATGGGAATTTTAAGGACAGTTGGCTGTTGATGTGTAGCACTGACGCTGTATAAACTTTGTCAGTTAGGACCAGTCTGCCCTATTTTTGTCATCTGTGTTGCCAGTGGAGTTGCCATTATTTCCTAGCATTACCTTTTTAGCTCGTGTGCATACATCAGTGGTTAGCACGGATGTCCTGACAATGAGGTTTTTATATGCAAAGCTAACATCAACAACTTTTTGCTACAATTCTGATTGCTGTTTATTCTGATAAGAGAATTGAAATGTTTTGTTAGGACCAAAATTTTCTAGATCTATAGTTTTCATTAGAAAACATACAGACTTTATTCTTTCAGCATCTTTGTTTTCAGAAGGGAAAATTAGGGAGAGAGGTCATTAAAAAAATTATTTTCCTTTTTCAGCAACTCTCCGTGTCTTCTGATATTACTATTGTAACATTTGGTAGAAAAGCGGTGGCATAACTACATTCTAAATGTAACCTGGAAAGAACACACCGAACAATCAACTTTGAGTGTATAAACTATCAGCAAAGACTTGGTGCTAAAAGAGGAGGAGGAGCTTTGGAAAGAGTTTTGAAACTGTACCTCCTAAGTCATCTTACTTCTTTCCAGCAGTGATGTAGCTAACAGTATAGAACGCCCCAAAAATACAAATATTTATCTTTTTTCCCCACTGTTGTGTTTCATTTCATACAGGTTGTTACGATGGCTTAGTGTACGTGCTCCAAAGCAGTGATGGAGAAACACACTGGACTTTTGTCACAGAAGACACTGTGAAAAGCTCTGCAGTGGTGGATCCTTCCAGTGGACTAGTCTACATAGGATCGCATGACCAACATGCGTACGCTTTGGATATTTATGTAAGAACACTGACTAACTTCTATGTATAGAAAAGCCAATATCCAAATTAGATCCTATCTGTAGTACACCAGGTGAAGCTCCACTAGTGCTAGTATTCTCAGGACCCCACCATAAAATTTTTGAGAGTTGTGCCTCCTGGAAGTGGGGTTAGGGTGATGTGTTAGTAAATAGTTTCAGTGGTGTTCTCATGCTGCTAATCCTGGTTGAGGCCACATCTTCAGTTTCTCAGTTAATAAATACTCTGTGGGTGTTTCAGAGTAGGGTGCCCAGCTAGAATAAACACTATGGTTTAGTGGTGGAAAGAGAATCTTATGTTTTAAAACAGTAGATGAGGGGAGATGGCAAACTAGGGGGCCAGGTACTACTGGTTGTTTAGCAGAATTTTGTACGTTTGATGGAAAAGAAAGTGGCCACTGACCATGAGTTTCTGTAATACCATGCGAAGTATATCTTAATATAACTAATATTTCTTAAATAATTTTCCTGTTTGATAAGCTTTGACATTAGAAGGTCTTTGGAAACATTCTGAGCTTGTACTCAAATTGTAAATTTTTGTTGTTCTTACAGGAAAAGGAGTGTATATGGAAATTGCATTGTGAAGGTGGAGCTGTGTTTTCCTCTCCTTGTCTGAGCCTTTTTCCACATCATGTTTATGTTGCTACACTAGGAGGACTGTTATTGGCTGTAAACCCGGTATGTACCTTTGCCTACTGTCTTTGATCGCAGTCTCAAACTTAGAAATGCATTCTGATTTTATCTGAAGTCAAGAACACTTTTCTGATGGAATAAATTACATGACCATATGTTGCTATGAAATCTTTTTCACTTGAGAGCCTTATTGTTACACACGAGATTGCTGTAATAATTCCTGTATTTCAGAAAGGAATCTGATAAAGAGAATTTAAGTGACTTGCTTGACTTTACACAGTAGGCCAAAGTTGAAATCAGTATCTTCCAATTTTCAAATACTGCCTTATCAGTTAAACTGGTACATGAGAGCATGTCTGTAGGTTTTGGTTTTTTCCTTCATCCCTTTGATGGTAAGATTAGGAAAAAAAATATGCACTGAATGGACTGAAATAAGAACACAGTAAGGAACGAAGCACCTTTACTCCTCTTACTGCTTCCCTCCCTGTAGTCGTTTAAAGAGCTGTCCGTTGTCATCCTGAGACTACTGTTCTGTTCTGTTCTCTGCGTTGGGAGAATGGCATTCTTGATCAATGTGGTGCAATTTCATGGTTTTCTGAGGCGGTTTTGGCTTGTGGCTGGTCCTGCCTGATGAAAGAAGCAGTCACTTGGAGCGGGTATTCATGTCGTCCAACTCTCACAACCCAACATCAGACCTCACCGTCCTTACTTCCCACCCACTATAAATGTCCTCGGTAGTACCCAAGTTCTTCCTGTGTCTGCATCTAGTGTTAGAAGTGTGTGGTTTTGCAGCTGTAAAGGGTAGTAAGAGGTAGTCGAGAACCCCAGCTGTAGCTCCAAGTGATGATTATCACAAAGGGGACTTATTGTGGCAGTCATAGATTGTGGGCTGAAGCATTTCCTGCGGTATTTATAATAATACAAGTCATAATTAATACTTGTTTTCAAGATATTCTCTCCTTCAATGATCCTTCTCATGTATTGAGAAGCTGAGAATGGAATTAAAATGAACGTCCTTCTTGAAACTGCTACTGCTGCTTATTGTTATTACAAATTACTTTGCCTAGGGGAAGGAAGAGAAAGGTGGAATAGGGGCAATGAGTATTGCAGAGAACACACTAAACATTTTTTCTAATAACACTTGAAGAGTAGGTTTGCTTCTGGTTTGCCTTTTTAATTTATTTCTTGAGGGCTGGGTCGAGCTGTAAAGGAAGGGTCATTTTCTGCAGCTTCTTACAGTTACGTTAAGCATCGTATTGCACACTGCCATTGACAGGTGACAGGGAATAAGATTTGGAAGAGTTTCCTGGGAAAGCCACTTTTCTCCTCTCCTCACTGCAACGAGAAGTGTGTTTGTATTGGATGTGTGGATGGAAATTTGTACTGTTACACTCACTCTGGAGAAAAGGTATTAAAGAAAAAAAATGCTGTTACTGCTATTGTTGGATTTTGTTTGCTTTGAGGATTTTGTTTGTTTTATTTCTAATGTTCATCACAAAACTCTGCATAAGATACTTTATTATTAGTACTGTTTTCTGAGGTTTAATGTTTGTTTGTGAACCAAACAGAAGCATGTATTATTATACTGAGGAGAAAGCAGAAAAACTGTAGTAAATCCAGTCCATGGCCAAACCAGTCACTAAATCCCAAGTTGCTTGATATAGTAACAGAAATTCTAGTTTAGAGCTTATATCCAGAGCCACTGGTAGTGCCAGAGCAGTGCCAACAAATAAAATGGTCTGCTTGTGGTTTTGAAGCTTTTCAAGAATGTTTAAAGGCATCTCTTATGGGTGGTGGCTGTTCAGAAGTAAGGGCTTCTTAGAACGTGCGGTCACTTATCAAACAAATACTGGCATCGTGGCAGAGATGTTGCAGATGATAGTTCTGGCAAAATATGTCATCTTTCACATTGAATTAAATGTTGTTTCATTCCTCCATGATGAATATGATTTGTTAAAAAGAACTGGCACTGTTTCTGTTTGCCTGAGATGCAATATACGTGGCAGTTCTGAGCTTTTTCTGATTATTCAAAGCCTTGGTTCGTGCCCTGCCTTCTGTCTGCTGTCTGCAGCACTGTTGAGAGCTCATACTCAACTCAAAGAGGGCTCTGCACACCATTAGCTTGAGGAGAGGAAAACTATAGCTCTAATGGGACTTTGCCTTTGTGGCACAGAATGGCATCTTCCTAACAAAATTCTCGAAGTTCACTACTGATTGTGTTGTGATAACCCTAGAATATTCTTTGCCCAAGTGGCCCATCTTTGCGTGGGCCTCTCAGAAGGGAGAAACTGTTAGCATGTATCTATTTTCTGAGTCTTCTGTGAACTTACTGTGCCTGTAAAATTTAACTTGTAATTTGAGTAGTGTTTACCAGCCCACACTGAAATCTAGTATGCTTTTGAAATTACTTGTGCACCTGTCAACAGCTAGTTATTAAAGAATTGTAGTTGCTACCATGCTGAAAACATGAACAACCTGTGGTAACGGCTGGTTATGTTATTTCTGTAGGTTTGGCAGTTTTCCACGAATGGACCGGTGTTTTCATCTCCATGCATCTCAAGTTTAACTAAGCAAGAAATATTTTTTGGCTCCCACGATCGCTTTATCTACTGTTGTAATATGGAGGGTAATTTACTGTGGAAATTTGAAGCCACCTCGAGTGTATACGGAACACCGTTTGTTTTCCAAAGCGATGACTTAAAGAACAAAATTCTTTTGGCAGCAGTATCTACAGATGGCAAAGTGTGGATCCTGAATGCCAGGAGTGGAGCAGCAGAAGGAGTAGATAAGCTTCCAGGAGAGGTTTTCTCTTCCCCTGTAGTGTGGAGAACAAAGCTTGTTGTTGGCTGTAGAAATGATTATGTTTATTGCCTAGATTTGCACATAACAGGAAAAAAGGAACAAGTAGGATGTTAGGCTGCTTCCTTCTTATTGTTTACATTTGTAAATTAAGAACTCACAGGTGCTGTCTACCTCGCTGCCTATTTTGCTGTAGGCAAGAGATGTTGCGTGCAGCCTTCTCAGGTAGCATTTTGTGCCACTGCAATGGCTGCAGCAGGTAAGCTGATCTGCTGTACTGACTGAAGGATGACTGCTCAGAACTTCGCCACAAGTTTCACTGTCCATCCCTCATTTCCCATCTCAGATTCATGAAAGAAATGGTGTTTCAAATGGTTTGGATTTAAGTGTTGTGCTTTGACTTGTGTAGCAGGAAAATAAAAGAAGTCAGTAGTTTGGCTTCAAGTACTTGCACAGCTGGGAGAACCTCTGGGAAGGTGCCATGTAGTGCAACTGGAATTAACATTCTTGTCTCCGTGAGGGAGCAATGTACTCCCTTCTGTGAATCCAGCCGAGCCCACGCCTGGCCCTCACACACGTCGCACTGGTGTTTGTCCAGTTGGACTGGAATGCCATTCCATGGTAAGGTAGCCAAAGTCCTTTGTTGAATCTAACTTTTAAGTTGATTTCTGAGGACGTAGCCTGCCTTCCACGTGCTACTTGAGAGTAATGACTTCTTTGTTATGCTTTGTATAACTACTTAATCAGTTGTATGCAAGTCAGGGCCCTCCGTGGGTTCACTTCAGCCAAGCATTTACTTGTCTCTGTTGAAGTCAGTACAGGTTATTTCCTGTATTCTAAAGTGGAGAAGGTACTTCCCTGTATATATTATCAAGTGTCAATGACAATTATCGTATGGGTTCGTAGATGAGGTGCGTAGTGTTTAAATCGGTGCTTGCCAAATCATTTTTGAAGAAATTTGAATTAATGCAGTGTGTTTACAGAGAGCTATTAATAAAGGATTGTGTAGGTGTTTTTTGCTTGTCCTTAACACCTTAAAATGAATTACTGTCAGTAATGCAAAGGGAGTAGTTGCAGACAATATGCTTAACTCGAGTATAGTCCTGATTACAAGGGTGGTCTTAGACCTATTGTAGAAGCTATTAATCGCCTCTCCTTCTGGTGAGCTGCCATCTACTTGGAATTCTAATATTCTGAGTTAAAAAGTTAAGCAGAAGTTGCAGCGGCTGTGTTACTTCATCATGTCTCGTTTTAGAGTTAGCAGAAATGCACCGGCAAGGCCTTGTGGCAGCAGCAGTTCTGTCAGGAAGCAAACCGGAACGACACAGATAGCAGAAGGAGACACAGAATTGATGCATCCTTGGTGAGACAACTTTGACTGGGTTATAGTTTAATAAGAATTAAAATGACATTAGTATAATAAACAATTGCACTTGAAAACATTTGAAAAATTAAAAAAGTACACAACAAATACCCCACAATTATACATCTTATCATTTTTTATACATTACTATATGAACATAGAGGTTAATCATATATAACCTGGTCAGAAGAAATGGTATTTTGTGTGTTTAAGTTACAAAAATTGAAACAATATACTACATAGTGGTTTCTTCCGTTTTTAAAATGTTGTTTTCAAGTCAGTAGTAATGATTTGGGTTGGTTTTTTGTTTTGTTTTTAGGATTTTTTGTTTTTTTACAGATTTTCAACACTTTACCAGAAATGGCTGCAACAAAGCTAAAGCAAAGTAACACTTCACTTCATTGGTATTTAGTGCAAATTTCTGTTCTTTTAACATGAAATGTCACTGTTGAACATGTACACTTGAGAAATGTTTCCACCAAGTACTGTACATAATACAGTTTCCATTATTACACTAGATACCTTTATGCTTGAAAAAAAAACTGCTTTGAAGCTTTAGGTTAAGACCATCCTCCATGAAAACTCGATGTGCTATAAGTGCATTGTATTGGAAAATTGCATCGTTACGTCATGCACAATAGCCCCTAATTATGCTATGCTTTTTGGAATGCTGTAATCCCGATTTACGTCACCTTCTCCGTCTTTCTGCCTGGATCCCTAGGCCAGGAAATAATCCTAAAGGTGGATTTCAGGCAGTTTAGTTCTTGTAACTACAACTACATATTGCAGGCTTGTAAATTCAGAAACAGTGTAAATTTCATTTAAGAAGCACTAATTCCTGGTGCTAGCAGAGCAAAAATAGTTGTGGGCCCAATTCTTTCCTCAGAGGAGCTTGCAGAGATTGTACTTCGTAGCGTTAAGTATTTTTTTTTTTTCAGACATCTGAGAGCAGCAGTGCCCCATCTGCGTATAAAACGTTCTAAATACTTACATTAATGGAAAAAAGATACTTTACAGATTCTGGTTCTAAATATCAAACTGAGCAAAACTAATGGCTTAAGAGACCCAAGAAAAACCATCTTGCTGCTGCTAATCTAACCATCTCAATCTACCACGTCCTTTGTGTTTGTGCTGCTGTAACCATGATACTAAACCTTTGTTTTCTATTTGATGGGAAATTGAGTATTCAATAATGAACTTTGTTGCTAAGCCCTTTTTGATTGTTGGAATGGGAGGATATGGCAGATCTCAGACTGTTTTCTGCATAATTTAAAGTGCTGCTACTCATGCTGCATACACAGTTTGGCTAGAATATTTCCATGAAACGTGGTATCATTCTATAATGATGCAAATTCTTCTCATAAAATATCACCCTTTATCATGCTTTAGGCTTAAAGTTCCTTTGAGCCTTACCATTACAAGGAGATCTTCAAATTTGTTAAATACTTCCTTGTAAAACGCTGGTGGGTGTGTTACAGATTTGTTTACTAGGGTGACTTTATAAAATATAGACATAGCTATTTCTATGGGATGTTAAGGATAGTAAAACTTGATTACATTATGAACTTTATCCTTTTTTGTAAGAGGGAGGGAGTGAATGGTTCTATTTTAGGTACAAAGTAGTAACAAAGTATCTGCCACAGCAGATAAGTGAGCTGGGGGGCAGTCAGTCAATGCTTACTTAAGGGGGGGTAAGTAAACACTTTCTGAAGTGTGCTGGCTGCATTGGTCAGAGTGCAGGAAGTTATCTGAAATACCTGAAGTTGCACATGAAATAAAGTCAGGAGCAATGCAGAATTAAAACTCCAGAGATACTCACTGAGCTAGCCTTCGGTTAACTTCAGTCATGCATTCTTATTCCCGTGGGAACTTCCTGAGACCAATTCTATAAGTACAGGAGCACAGGAATAGTTTTACTTTAGTCCCAGTCAATTGATTTAAAGTTTCAATCCGCAACTGCGGTCTCTCTGCATCTGAAGTATGGCCAAGCACACAGTGGTGCACTTCAATGGCTACGATAAATACTGACTCTCTGGCTTACAGAATCACCTAGGTTGGGAAAAGACCTTCAAGACCGTAAGTCCAACCATCAGCCTGACCTCCCGAGTCCCATCACTGAGCCACGTCACTTACTGTGCCGTGTCTGCACATCTCTTAAATGCCTCCAGGGATGGGGACTCCACCATTTCCTGGGACAGCCCACTCCGTGAAGAAATTCTTCCTAAAGTCTGGTCTAAACCACCCTGGCACACCTTGAGACTGCTTCTTCGCATCCTACCACTTGTCACCTGAGAAAAGAGACTGACACTCGTCACGTGCAACCTCCTTTCAGGTAGTTGCAGAGAGTAGAGGCCTCTTCCTGAAAACTTTCCAACTTCAGTTTAACTAGTAATTTTTATCAAGTTGAATGAATTGTTTGCTTCCTAGGAATGAGGGAATATAGACATAAGACATTAATCCTATGATGAAAGAAATTACCTCAGCATTTGGATGGTACCACTGCCTTCTTTATCGTTTGCAGGTGGAAAGAAGTCTCCCCGAGTTCTTCATTAGGTAAGAAGCTTTCACGTAGCGGGTAGAACTACTGACAGTTCATACAGTTTAACGCTTAAGAAAATTTAGAAATAAGAGAAGGGAACATGCATCTTGCACTAATTTTCAACAGTGCAGTGTTGAAAAACTTTTCTCATATCTCCATTTAGCTGTAGAGATCTAAAATTCCAGAACCAAATACCCAGAGAATTTAAGGAGCTTCTGAACTGATGTTCTGTGCCTTATGATACTGGCTAAAATTTACATCCAGTATCTGACTGTTCTTGAATTTTTGAGAGAGACTGGCTCTGAAATTTGTTGTGACCTCATTTAGCTATTTGTCAAAGCAATGGAATATATGACTCAAATAGGCTTTACAGTGAGCGAGAGCAAAATAGTAATAAGTTCAGTTTTCAGTCCTCCAATACATGCATTTCAGTTTTGTCACGTGTAAAAAGCTGAATAAATAAAAAGAAAGCAGTTAATAGGCAGCAATAGAGACGTAATTTTACAGTTTACTTTATGATCTGTGGACAGTCACTCCAGGCTTTTGCTTTCCTCTTGGCTAATGCAAGCCATGCTGGTTCTGTTGACACAGGGTTAGCATCAGGCGTAGAGAATCTCTTGGCCACCTCTTTTGCCAGTGGGGTTGGTGAAACAGAATCTGAAATTTCCACTGTGGGCCTAGGGGGACAAAAAAAAAAAAAAAGAAAAGCAATTAGTTGAGCCCTGTAACTTTGTCAGAGAATTCCAGAGATTTATTTCCTATAAAAGTGTTCTGATAGAACACAACGCTTATTTCCAGCCTACTTAGTTAAATCTTACTTTTTATATTTGCAAAATAATCAAACTAGGAGGAGTTGAGTTTCCTTTGTCAGAAGTAACTCCATGTAACGTAACTCATTAAGATCAGGAAGAAAAATTTCAGTCTCCATGAAATCCAGAGAAAACATGTCAATTCGCCAGCCTTCTTTCTTACATAAACTATTTTAATCACATTTGCAATGTAGCAAACAATGGGAAATAAAGCTGGATTATTTTTTTTCCTCTTTGGTAATGGAGCCACTGAATATGTATAATCCAACTGTATTCAGAAGGATTTAGATTCCATTTTCAGATTAGGGTCCTTAAATAAGCACAGAGAAGAAAATGATCCTATACTTCCTGCCTCCAGGTAACCATTCCCCTGGGACTGCCTCTGAGGGAAGGACAAACTGGCTTCCTCCAACAGCCGCTCGTCAGATTTTCTTAAAAATAGTAATACTTAAACAGCTGTCTCAGCATGAAAATGTGTTGAGTAAGAAATTGATTTCTATCAAGTAACACCATAGAGCAGAACCACAGACATGGAAGTCAGCTGGGAGGATATTTAATTCTGAGACAGCTGACGCCCTTGAAGGCGGCTTGGATAGAAATGAGTCCATCTGAGATCTACAGAGGTTACTTTCAAAATCTTAGGAGCAAAGGAACTCCTCAATAGCCTCTCTCATCCATTTCTTTTTCAGCCAAAAGACTTTTTTGTTAAATGGTCCTATTCAGTCCAAATTGCTTCTAGATACATTTTTAGGTTCTGAACGTTTTATAAAGCTTTAAAATTGCATAGATGGCAAAAATTGTTTCTTTCTTTTTAGTGTAACTTTAATGATGCGTTTTTAAGTATTAAATGAGCAGTAACAGCAGCTACTGCTGCAGACAGACACCTTGAAAAGCTTATAATTTTAAAGGTTACAGTAATTTATGCTATTTAAAGGCTATACCCTCTTCGTTCCTCTTGCAGAAGCCTCACGTGCAAATCTGAAATACCTCAAGTTTTTCAATTTTTTTTTTTTTTTTTAAATCCTTAGAGGAGAATTCAGCAAACTTATTTTAAACATGTTGTAGCCTAGTTTTCTGCTTTAACTGCTCTTCTGGTTGTGGAAAACCCAAATCAGCATCATCATCTGTAGTAAGGAAATACTGGCTTATCTTAGGGTTGTGCTCTTGATAATGGCTGCCTGATGCCAAATGTAGGCAGTGACCACGTGGGTGTCCTCTCGCTATTTCCTTTACAGCCAACACGGTCCTATGCTTTTACTTCAAGGAATATCAAAATCGCTGATTCCTCCTGAATGTCCTCCTGAAATTCATATCCTGGTACAGACAGACTTGCCAAGGCTAATGTTTTCCTGGCCCTTTATTCTAATTTGGGATCATCTGTGGTGCTTGAGTTTTTCTGCTAGAGCTGAGAACATATTGAACCTGTGTGGACAGGGCTGCAGCAGAGCGCTGGTACAGGCTGTGGGAGGAACACTGCAAAGCTGCTTCAGCTGCCTGCCTCCATAGCCAGTTTGGATGCTGGAAGCAAGCTGACAGCTAGCATGGAGGATTGGGGCGATCTATGTACGATGGTGCAAGTAGAACACGTTCTCAGGTGTCCCTGCACTGGCATGCAGCTGCGCTGTGGCCATGCAGCAGCCAAGGTGAGTGAATACCGGCCTGTAGCGGTGTCCCTCTGTTATTTGGTTTAGATTCATAACAGCAAAGACTAAAGCAGTGCTACTCCTATGTTATGGACTGTTCTAAGACAACTGAATGCCTCACTGCTTTCACTAGTTACATTCTCTACTCCTTGGCTGGGAGCAGTACTGAACAGATTCAGCTGATACGTGTTTTTTCTTGCAAAGAAGCCCACGTTATTTACTGTGGAGCTTGTAAGAAAAGGTTTCTTCTTTACTTATCTGTACTCTTCTCCAAAACCTTTTGTCTAAAACTAATGTTGACTAGAGAAATATTAGGCAAATCTCATTTTCACCAGTTAGACCAAATATCATGACCTTTGGGGAAGTACCTGTTCTGCTGTTCCTGCCTTTTGAATTATGCAATCATTTCACTTTATCTAAGTGATAGGGAAAGTAGTCAGTGCTGGTTCCAGCTGGCCAAACCAGGTACTCGACTGGGAGAGAAAAATCTTGAATTCAAAATGACAGGCTGTCCTCAATTTAATTGAATTTGGTTTTGTATTTTTGAATGAAATGAGTACTCATTCCAAATGTTCCTGGGAAAGGTTTTCTCCTCTCCAAACTGGGAGGTTGGCAACATGATACGCCTCATTTCCCATACAGATACATCCTGTAGGCGTTCAGCACCATCTCCACTCTGTGCTAACCCTCAACCTAAAGGCAAAGCAGTACTGCAATTGCAATTTACAGTAAATCAAATCCCCTTAATTTCACTAGTCTCGTTCCAGAAATACTTGTTAGATATGGCTTGGGGGAAGAGCCTGATTTCTCTCTTTTTTAACTTGAACTGGGGCAATTCTGGGCAAACACGGTTGTGCAACTTCAATAATCTAGAGAACTTAGCAGAACCTAGTTAGAATGATGCAATGCCAGCACATGAGACCATGACAAGTTGTGCTGAACGCAAACACAATGGTAATTCTAGGGGTAATATGAGAGGGAAAAAATCATTCACTTTTTCAAAAACATGCAATACCACTCCTAAAAGTACATTATTCCTAGAGTAAATGTGAATCTCTCACTGTACCTGTCACAGAGGTTGGAAGGGTGTTAGACTTTTTCAGCTGCTCTCTTCTTTCTAGTCTTGACACAGCAGTCTCAATTTTCTTCTCCCCTTCTTGAGTTGTCGATTTCTGTAGTGTGCTTGTTTTGCTGCTGCTGCTGCTTTTATTATCTGGCTGATTACTTAGAGCAGCCTAGAACAGGGAGGAAAATGGTAAATGAGAAACGATGTGTCACATAGCAGCTACAGGTAAGAGGTGTCACACCTGATGCTTTCGTTCATCACCTGTCCTTTCCTTAGCCTTCCTTTCAGGCAAAGAATCCAAGCACTGATACTTCTAAAGCTAGTGGTTATTAAAGCTTGTAAAAAAGCAGCAGCAAAATTAACTTCGTCAATTTGTCACTTCACTCAAAATATTGATCGATTTGAACCAGCCCTACCTGTTAAATACAGCACAGAAGAACTGTGTGCATCTGTGGGCAACTTCACACCCACTGCCGTTTTCTTCCACCGATTATCTATGTCTCCAATTACGGATCTGTCCGTCAGAAGTTTTGGTCTCACGACAAACATTAAAATATACTTCGTTACCCACGCAACTTCCCTTTTTACCATGCATGGTTTCTATATACAGCATCGCTGCTTGCATAGTGTCACTTCCTGACTGTAAGTAGAAATATTTTCTTACTAATAAAACACCATGGTAAATACCTATTTAGAGAGCAGGAAAGAAGCGACTCCTGAATTCAGTGCTTGCTTTAAGTATTTGAAAGTTTCATATGACAGGTCATTTCTTTCATTCATTCTCATTGTATCCAAGTAATATGTTATGACAAAAATAAATTCAGACATGACTATAAATGAATATTCCAGCTGTTATTTCCCAAACACCAAGGTTTACTTAAGCTTTGAAAGAAACACATTGTGTCCAATTTTTCTGTTGCACCGGCTGCACAGTGGGCATGCTTATGGTTACCACTGACTCCCCCTGATATTAAGACTTCAGAGGTTATACTAAAATTGTCACAGTATTGCACATTATTTTCTTCTGGAGTTTTGCAAAAGGGAACTCCAGACTTTGAGACTACCTTTTACTCGTGGTCATCTTAGCTTGTATGAATTCCCCTTCACATACTAAAACTAGCTAATATGTATAAGGATAGAATCAGTATTTTTAAAGATACTTACATTTTCTTTCGCCAGCTTCTCTGCTTGCTTTGCCTCTCTGGCTTGCCTCCTTTCTTCCCTTGTAGCTTGCTGCTCACGAAATCCCTTCTGCTTTTGCAGTGCTAATGTAATCCAAAGTGGTTGTGAAGTTTCAACTTTTTCCATCAATTTAGAGCCATCTAAAGAGTGTCTGCTCTGGAGGACTGGTTTTTCTGAAAGAAAACATGAAAAAAATTGGTTGAGTAGTGCACATCCCTTGTCTCAAGCAAAACAGTACAACTTACCCACCTTGTGAAACGCGAGCTACACGCGTGGCTCTCTATGCCATTTATCTTCATGAACTGTATGTCAAATTCTGACTGAATTTTTGATGCCTCAGGAATAAGACCTCATTCAACACTCTCACACAGCTATGCAAGCATACTCTTTTTAGTTTAAAATCCTATCCCCTCGAGTTCTAGCCTTATTTACTGCATGCGCTCCCACCACATACGAGCTGTTTAAGTGAAAGCGAATGATACATAAGCACCGATTGTTTGCACCTCTGGTGACAGGGTTCCAGCTACTCGATACAGTAATTCCCTGGTCTTCCAGCCACAGTTAAGGGAAGAGTGCCCAAACTTCAGCCAAAAAAGGGTGCTGAAAATTCTGTACTCTGAAAAACGCAGCTTCTCTTAAAAAACGTTTTCTAAAATTGCTATATGAGCGTTAGTTGGTTTCTCATTCAGCGTGGTGATTCAAGAGCAATGAAAGGTGGATGTAACCTTTTCTTCTGTAGCACGAGAGCTTTTTGGATTTTCCAAAGTTGTCTTGTGTATCTCAAAATTATCTGGGCGAGGAACAACAGAACCTAAATCACGGCTATTCTCTTGGTGCCCTTGCCTATTCCCAGAAAGAAATTAGCAGTATTTGAGCACTTACTTGAAAAGCTTCATTGGAACTAGTAACCAGAACACCTGCAAGTCTGATACCACATAACTTTAAATACCTGTACTGATACTTGCAAGAAATACTTGAGGTAAAAGCATCTCTGACAAAAAGCATCTTGCACAGAACTGGGGCTTGCAGCCAGCATAGAGCTGTGCTTGGCAAGGAGCAGCTCTGTGGGTGCAGAGGTTCTCCTGCAGAGCACAGAAACCCTCAAAGGCCCCAGGCCCTGCTCTCCCAGGGTGCAGCTGAACCTCCAAATACTTTCCACAAATCCTCATTTAGAAATGAAATTCTGTGTTCATGGAAACTGTAAAAATACATCGCAGTTCCACTGAGATATGGTTTTAGAAGTGTCCTGATGCTTACAAAGTCAAGAATGGGGGAAAAAAAAGGATTTCCCAAATAACTGCTGAATTCTTTCCTTGCTCCTCTGAGTGCCCTTGTGCTGACAGGGTACTTTTTCCAAGACCACAGAACACTATTTCAGGACCCAGGGACTTTCAGCCTTCCTCTGAAGAAGCACTGTAGTGACTGTCAGTGCCTCTATTACCAAAGAGTGCCTCTGAAATGTAGACTCCTGTGCCCCAGTATAGGTTGGTAGAGAATTACACATGGAACACAGATCCATCATCTGACTAACCACGTGACATCTCTGTCGAGGAAAACACACACGCACTTCTGTTACCTCCTTGAAATTAACTTTCCTAAGCAGGTCACACTGGCCCCTTTGAGTTTGTGTGCATCTGAATTAAACCGTGGAGCCGGGAAGTCTCGTTCTCATTCGTTCAGACAACCCAAAGCAAAGCAGCGGCACTCCACAAATATTGCACCAGGTAAAAATTCTAGCTTAAGATCAGATTTCTTCTGTGGACTTCAGTACCTCATTTTGGAATTGCAGACTATCACTAAATGAGTTTTTTAAAGTACATACCTTTCTTCAGTGGCTCAGGCTTTTTGTCATTTTTCTCTCTCCAGGGAATACTTAAGGATGGGAAAAATGACTTCTTTTCTCTGACTTCTTCCTCTTCATTTTTGCTCTCACTCGGTGCCGCAGGGGGCACCGCTCTATCGTCTTTTCTCCAGCTACCGTCCGATTCGGCCTTAACAAACCTTTGCCCCAGCGTATCAGCCAGGTTTGATCGGTTCATTTTTGAGAGCGGAGATGATGGAGGTGTCTGGCTGGTGGGCTTTGGAGCTAAAGCAGGTTTCTGTGGGACCAGCGATCTGCACGCGGGTTTCTCGTGAGGAGGTAAAGCGCTCTGGCTGGTGGCTGGCAGCGGTGTGCCCGCTGGCTGTGAAATCTCTAACGCAGTAACTGAAGAATCCTTTGAGTCTTTGATATTCCCACGGACATTTGCTCTCCCCGTGCCTGGGGATGTACTCTCCTGTGGGGCAAAAACAGCAGATTCCTTTTCACCTTCTGTCGTAAGCAGTGGGTCAGGCACACCATCAAAACTATCTCCTGCACTGTATCTTTTCTTTTTCCTTTGCTCTGCCTGTTGATCATAATGGAAACGCAAAGAGTAGTTTGTCCTCCGTAACTTTATCCCAAAAGGAGAAGCGTTTTCTTCTCCGTTTGGTGCTGGTTTATCTGCTTTCTTTGTGCTGTTATTCTGCTGGTTTTCCAGAGCACCAGGCAGTTCTGACTGGGGTAATTCTTTACCTGGAGAATGAGGAAAACTTGGAACAAGGAAAGATGGAAGATCTTTTGCAAATTTACAACCTTCTGTGTTGTCTGTAATTTCGCTGTGCGTTTCCATTTTCTCTTTAGCCATTTCAGCTAAGTTATCCTTACAAGTGGATGCCACGTCCTCATTCGAATCAGTGGATGAGCCCATGCTTCTTCCCACTGTTCCATTCCCTTTTGCTGCACTTACATTCTCAGTGTCTGCATTGGTTTTGGAAGCTTCTGAAAATTTCTGCCAGGCTGGTGTTATGGAGAACTTCGCATTTGCAGATAGGGTTTTCCTCAAGTTACCGTGAGGAGCACCTCGTCCTCGGGGCGTCCAGTCGTCACTGTGTCTGCAGACGCTTACTCTGTCCTTCTCATTGTATTTGTTGTTTTCTTTATTCTTTAAGATTCTAGAGCGGATAGAGGCCCACTCAGCTAACGTGGCTTGGTCCAAAGTCTCTTGTGCATATTTCATTTTACTGTTGCTGGGTTTGGGAGCTGGGGATTTTTTCTGGGCCTTCTCTGGTGAAGGCGTATCTACGTTTTTTTTCTCTTCTGTTAAGCCAAGCAATGATTTACAAGCCGTGTCCTTGATCTGGTTCAAGTTCACTGCCGTGCCACACAGCTGTGCTCCAGTAACCAGAATAGCTGTGTGGGGAACACACACGGATGACGGGAGTGTATGAGAGCCCTTGCTGGAGGTGTGCACTCGGCAGTCTTTGACGGGTGGAGAAGAGAGTCCTGCTCCTTTGGCAGGCATGACTGGACTCAGATTAACTTTCTGGAATATGATCTGTTTATCTCCAGAAGACACTTGAAATGTGAAGGGTCTGGATGCAGTTTGTCTTTCATCTACCTCCTGCCACCGAAGTTCTTCTCCTATTCGCTTTTGTTCCTGAGCATCAACTTCTTTCTTCAGTTTCTGGGCTAGGATTTCTTCTGGTGTTTTATTCCCTTTTTCTGGCTGTTTCACTTTTTGGGGTCTTGATCTTTCCTGGAGTTTCTCTTCTGCTGGATTCCTATCAGCCCCTCCAGAACACAGCTGATCCTTGTCCTGTTGCTGCTCCAAGGATTTTTCTTGTTGCTTTTGCTGAAGACCTTGTCCTTCTGTGTCTATCTTCTGCTCTTCCAGCTTGCTCCATTCCTGTTCACTTTGTTCGTTTTGCTGCTTCAGTTCATCTTGTTGCACAATGTCTGTACTTTCCAAATGCATTTGTTTTGTGAGCTTATGTTTTCTCTGCTCCTCCCGTTTCTGTTTCTTCTCCAGTAGTTGCTGGGGTTGTTCTTCCTCTGTCTTTTCTCCTTTCTCCTTCGAATGCTGTCTTTTTTCCTCCTGTTTCTCCTGTTGTTTGGGGCTCTTGACTTCTTTCTCCTGCTTCAGTTTTATTTCAGCTTCTTGAAGCTCTTTTTCTTCTAGATCTCGTCTCTGTTTTTCTTCTTTATTTTGTTCCTCTAGTTCTTTTTGTTCCTCCAGCTGATTGTTTTTCTCTTCCTCTTGACACTGTTTTTCAGTCTCATGTTGCCACAGTTCTTCCAGCTCTAGCCTCTTCTGCTCCGCCAGTTCTCGTCTCTGTTGCTCCTCCAGCTCCTTGTGCCTTTGCTCTTCCCATTGCTGGTGCTTCTGCTCCTCTAGCTCTTGCCTCTTCTGTTCCTCCAGTTCCCAGCACTCCTGCTCCTCCAGCTTCTGTCTCTGTTGCTCCTGTTCCTGATGCTTCTGCTTCTCCAGCTCCTGTCTCTGTTGCTCCTCCTGTTCCCAGTGCTTCTGCTTCTCCACCTCTTGTTTCTGTTCCTGACACTTTTGTTCCTCCAGCTCCTGTCTCTGTTGTTCGCCCTGTTCCTGGCGCTTCTGCTGCTCCAGCTCTTTTCTCTGTTGCTCCTCCAACTCCTTCTGCCTCTGCTCCTCCAGTTCCTGGTACCTCTGCTCCTCCAGCTCTTGCCTCTTTTCTGCCCCCAGCAGTCTTCTCTCCTCTTGCTGGCATGTTTGCTCTTCCATTTTCAAAGATGTCTCTCCTTCAGGGTGATGCTGCCTGCTCTCTTTTTCACTGTCCCTTGTCTCCTGCTCTTTTTGCATCTGCTCAAGCTCTTGGCACCTTTGTTCTTCCAGTTCTCTTTGTTCTTCCATTTCTACAATCTGCCTTATCCTTTCAGCCTCAAGGATGCCCCAGTGAGCTTCAATGCTTTTCTCCTCTGCCAATGGAAGCTGCTTCAGCTCATCTCTGCTCTGCATTAGCTTGTCTGTGGAGAAGTGTCCATTGTAACCTGGGAATCTGTCTGCAAACAGCTCAGTTTCTAGATCCTCTGGCTCAAATTCTGTTATTGTTAAGCTTTGTGAGCCCTAAAATAGGGAGACAAGTATGGAGTTACTTAATATTGCCTACTGGGTTATTATTCTTTACAGTGCAAAAACCGTAACTTGCAAATGCAAAATAACTTTTTTTCTTTACAGATAATGACTCAGATCTGGAGCCAACACATCCCAATTTATACTTAACTTCATCATAGATACCATGCCTCTCACCTACACAGATTGCCTTTATAAGAAAGGAGACATCCCAACAGCGGTAACAGTACAATGTGAAATTAACAGTCACCACTGGAGCACGTGAGTTAATCCAGGCTGAGATCTGCTGCTTCAGAAGGCTGAGGGACAGAGAGAAGTTTTGTACTCTGTTCTGTTACTTAGAACTCCGTTCATAAGGCTTGAAATAATTAGCACCTGCCTCAGGGCATTTGTTTTGCCAGCTCTTCTGTGGCAAATCTATCTGTTAAGCATAAAAGAGCTCTGCAGCGCTAATCAGGAAAGAACAGCGCTCAAGGAAACAGAGTTTGGTTGCTTTTCGCAAATCCCAGCCAGGGCATCTTCAGAGTCAGCTGAGTCTCTGGTTGTGCTGCGGGACCACTGGCAGACAAAACCTCGAGCTCCCTGGCAATGCTGTGTTGTACTAAGGCACGTGCCAACTGCTGCCTGGTTCTGCGTGGTTGTCCCTCAGTGCTGGCAGGTAGCTGCAATGCCTGCAGGAAACTGAAGGCAGATCTTTTTCACAGCTTACTCCCTGTCTATACAGCAATACGGACTGAAGAGGATCTGCACCTCAGCAGTGCTGCCCTGCACTTTCCATGAGGGAGCCAGCTCGGTTGTTGCCCTGTCCAGCTATCGTGTGTCCAGTCATGGCTCCAGTTTAACAAAATCATTGTGCATAAACAAAAGGCTTTAATTTAATTTCTTCATTGCAAGAGTGACAAATGGAAGTACAATAGTGGGGAAGAAGGGTCAGTGGCCTCTCCTGTACGCTGCAGTAGCTGAACAGTCCCATTTACAAGTGCTGGTAGGGTGTCAGGGTGAAAACCAAAACAACTACGCAGCAAGCACATGGAGCTAGGATTTGAGAACTCTCTCTAAAAGCTGCAGAAAGGGCTGCATTACTCATGTCTTATTCTTTCCTGTAAGACAATGCCATTGGCACTGTCAGAACCCTGGCCATTTTTGCAGAAGCTACGTTTTTCTTTCTCAGCCAAATTTTGCACTACCTGATTGCCTACTAAAGAGCAGCCTCACCAGTGGCAGATATTCTTCAGATCATTCTGATTTATTTTTATATTTATTTTTTTTTTACTGGAGCAGCTAAAATCAGCAGAAAGTTCCCCGAGTGTAGAATCCTAGTGGAAGTACCTCCAGTTTAAATAGCATTTATTTCAGCTAGCGGTATTAAAACCTGGTTGCATCTTCTTTCCCAGTAGGATTTCATCTTTAGATCTTTATAAAACAAGCACCCAGTTTGTTCTGGTCTGAAGACACAAGGTTTGTCAAAGCAGCTTTCAACAGCTATCTCCAATGGCACTGATTACATCTTCAGGCAGCCCTCGTGGTGCACTCAGTTATGGCTATTTTGTAGTACCCAGCTTCAAAAGCAAGCTTCCCTCCCCCCCCC
>WBMW01002715.1:0-152487 GCA_013396635.1 Penelope pileata | reverse complement strand
CCCCCGTTGTTATTTCAGTGATGGTGCAATACCTTTGTTAATCTCTTGTGCTTTCTGGACATTCTCTGCTTCTTTGGCTTTACTGCCAGCTTGTGTTTAGCTGCACTGTTGTCCAGACGAGCAACAGCCTGGGGGACTGCATCCAGATTGATTGTTTCGATTGTGCCGGAACAGGAAAACTGTCTTTTTGGCCGAGATGATTTGACTGGAGTTACCTGTTTGCATCACAAACACAAGAAGCCTCTGTTAAGACATTTGTTCCATTTAAAAACATTAAAACAAACAAACAGAACTCCCACAAAACTACAGTTTTGAATTCAAAGGAATTATTAGCTTATACCTTAGCTATTTCAAACCCTATTTTTCCATTACAGAAGTTATGAACTTTGTACAGCTGCAACATTTTCCCGTTTCCAGAACCACACAGGTTTTCATACTTTTCACTTAAAGATTACCTAGAGCATATTCAATGTTTCACAAAAAATTTCAGCCCCGCTCAGAAGCTGCTGGGAATGACAAGGGCAGAGGCGGGTTTTTGGCAACATCCCTTGGGACATTTTAAAGTTGCTTATTGAAAAATATGTGCATCTTTAAGTAACTTAGATGATACACTTGAGGGAAGAGTACATAAGGATGACTCATGTAAGCGCGATGACAGAACAGCGACAGAGCCGTGCTGTCTGCATGGGTGAAGACTGAGCTACTGGGCCTTGGACCAACACGGTGCCCCAGCAAAGCCTCCAACCACAGCCTCGTGGAGATGTCCAAGATAGCAAAAAATAAGAGAATACTGGCTTTGGTTCTTTTCCTCTTGCACATCAAACATGCGGGTTCAGAGACTACAAATGCAAAAGTGATTCAGTGAGACAAGGCGGGTGAGTAAGTACAGTGGAGCTGTGCGTCTAGAGGTGGGGTGGTGAGCCTGTAATCACAGCCCCATCAGCCACTGAGCCGCCGTCCTGGGGCTGCTCTTGGCACAACCCCAGTGGAAAAAGAAGACAGAAGAAAAGAAGGAAGAAAATATCTTCTGGAAGGAAAGAAAGTCCCATACATTGTTTTCAAGACAGCTCTGCAATCTTCTGAAGTTAAACATGTGCTCATTAGGGAACCAATTACTTCAAAGCTGATGGAACACTTTGCATACGCTTATTGAATTACATGTAGGCATAACAAAGCAGCAGAAGTACTTATGAAAATTATGGCTCTGTGATTAATACATGAAATGCAGGAATGCTGCAGGACTGGCAGAGTTCTGCTGCTTCCTGCAATCATCTCTCCCTGCAGAGACAGATTTCACAATCACAGTGACTGCTTGTTTACTGCTCCAGAATCGTGCGGCGCTCACAAAATCTTGGGTGATCGCGAAACAAAGAAATGTGTATTAAACAAAAACTGACTGTCAGGCTTCTAATAACTAAAACTGGAAAGTAACTCAGTGCAAAATGAGTACAGGAATTTTGTTACCTTTTCTTCCACTTCATGTCCTGCTCCAGGGAAATTCATTGTTCTCAACAGATCCAGAGTGTCAGCTGACTAGAAAACAAGATTACCACAGCTGGATATTAAAACATAAAGGAGCTAATAAATACGGTTCGAAGGACTTGTGAAATCATGCAAGTTACAGTAATTTGGGGTTTTTTACACTTATTTCCTGTCACTGCAGGATCGATGGAAAACAATTCTTGTTTCTAAACACTGCCATTTTCTCCTTTGCTCCTGCAGTCACTACGGTCTGTAAGAAGCAGCTGCTCCTGCCGGACGCTATAAAAGGCGAAATGCCCCCGCTTCCTTAGCGAGACAACAGGTTCGCATGAACAAGCACAGCTTGGCAGGATTTCAAGCAGCTCTTGATAACTTTATTTTCTCCTGACCTAGGCCTAGCAAAAACCAAGAGCCTGGTCCGTACCTACCAAGGTGTCACCTCTGCTGCAGAGCTGCAGCTCAAGAGTCTTGACGACTCCTCTCCTTTGCAGCGTGGCCTGAGCCTATCGGCCGTGAGGGCTTCTTAGCTACTGTCCTGCCCAAAGCCATCTCACAGGAGGGGATTTCAAGGCACAGGGCTGTAGCAGCATTCATAGCATCCAGAAGCATTTTTTAATCATTGTATCAGTGCATTACTTCATCACCTAGTGAATGTTGGGATGCCTTTACACCAGGTGCACATGAAATTCAAGTACAATTTTTCCTTTTAAACAGATTATTAGTATAAAGCATAAAAACGTAGCTTGACAAACATAGGTTAAATGAAACCTAGAACTCATGCCATCGATCCAACTCAGGAAAATCTGAAGTCACAAACCAGCACAGGAAGCACGAAACACTGCAGCGCTGCGTGGTCCCAGCCACCGACTCCTGACAGAAGCTTCTCTGGACCCAAGCAGATAAGCACACAGAGCTGCTATGAGGCCAACAGCAGAGACAGGAGCAGAAACCAAGCAAGCTGCCATGCAGCAGAAAGTCTCCAATAAAGCAGGCAGTGAGCAGTGCTCAGCAGGAGAAAAGCAAAGTGCTGAGTGCTCTGGCAGTTTAGCACTGACTTGTTGGTATCTGCCAGCTACCTGCCTTCAAACCTCAGTCTCCTTGGAACAGGGATGTTCACTTCACCTCCAGTGTTTGGAAAAAGAACTATGCAAAGCAGCATTAATTCTGTTTTCAAAACATAGCATTTGAAAAAGCAGGTGGTAAGGACTGAACCCCTCCCTCCTTATTACACAAGCGTTCTCCTCTGACTTTTTGTGATTGTTTCTTCTTTCAAGCTGGAGGTTGCCAGGTGACGTTCTGGTCTCTTGAAGCATGAAGGCCGTCTGCTGAGAATGTGTTGTGGTACTGGAGTCTTCTCCTCCTGCCAGGGTATGTAGCCAAAACCTGCCACAGCCCCACTGCACTCTGTGGCATGTGGAATGCTCTTAACTGATCCCTTCTCAAGGGATTATTTGTGAAGCAGAAGGAACATACCTTACTTCGGCTGAATTTCTGGCCTTCCAGACTGCTGAGGGATAGGCAGGAGTGTGCAGGAGTGTGCAGTCCTACCCAGGTGCCTGGCTCCCTGACAGATCCAGCCACAGCCATGAGCTAACAGAGAGCTATGCTGCCCCATGAGACTGATGAAGAATTTGTGCCACCTCAGCCATAGATCTCCCTTCTGTGTGTTTGGCTGAAAATAGGCACGAGCTGCAGAGGACACTTACAGCCTTTCACACAGCCAGTGCTGTGTGAGCTGAGGCTCAGGCCCTAGTTCCCCTCCAGGGTTTTATGGGCTGCACGTACACAGCAGGGTTGCTGTGCACATTCCTCAGGGGTACCCCAGCACAAAGTCAGCCTCCGCCAGGCAGGGAAGGCTGCTCCTTTGTCCCCCACACTCCGTTCAGCCATTACAGCAACACCCAGAGCCAGCCTCGTTGCAGAGGATTTCCAGAGAGCTTCCATCCCTCACTGTGTTTCTTCAGTGTCAGAACGAGCCCCTCCGAGGTACCTGAATCCTACAGTTCCTGGTAGCAAAGTCTCTATGGAAAATTTGAGTAATTATTTGAGTAATTATACACGGCACATTTGCATTTACGGACCGTTCTCAAGATGTTTCATCACTTTGCTTGCCTTTGTTTCCTGTCCATGAGGAAGATGGGTATTTACCCCAAGACCATGGACTTTAGGGATTTAGGCTCTGTACCTCTCTCATTTTGCAATCGTTTTCATTTTTGCCATGGATGCTGTGCACAACTTGCTCTGCTGGGAAAACCCACTGTCTCAGATACAAATCTGGCCTGCTGGCTACCCTGCGAGCAACACGTGCTTTGCCAGAGCCGACGCTCAGCTCAGTAATGCTGTGGGACCTCGCTCGGGATGCCAAGAGCACACACTGCTCACCAGGCCAAGAAGCAGGAGCTGAGCGATCCCACCCACATAAAGCAGCCCGCTGAGCCCAGCTCTGCCTCCCTGGAGACATGTGTTACACCCCAGTGAACTTAACAGGTTTAGTACCACTATAATGCCATGAATACATCGATTTAAAGTGCTTACTTTATTACCACTCTCTGAGAGCACCGTGTCCTGCTGAGTGTCAATCTCCATGGGGCTACTGAGCAACACATCCTCTTCTACACTAGCATTTGCCTCCCCCATTGTCCTCCCAGAAATTGTCATTTGTGGAGGCTGCCCAAATTTTATATTCTTGGCCAACTGTTGCTGAAAAACAAAAAGAGGGGAAAAAAAGGCATTTACATTATGAACAAAACAAGCCAAACCTGTCACGTGCCCCTTCTCCACATGGAAACTGCACAGAAATACTCAGGGCAATTCCTGGCTCTGGACAAAAACATCACCTTGAGGCTCATGTTGCTGCAATATGGTGGCCCCTCCCTCTCCATTCCCCCCACACAGTGGCCAAGGACAGGAATTTACTGCATAAGTTCTGGGTTTGGGTGATCTACTCGAGTTCTCATCAGTGTTGAAAATTTATTGTGAATTTTGCAACATTACTTCTATTTTCATAATTTATGTCCTAGGTTAAGACTGCTTATAAAGGCTAACTGCCAAGCCTTACCATCACCAAGAAATCATGAGATCGTGACCCAAATGTATCCCGAGAAGTTAAAACTGCCTCAAAAGGCCACAGCCTCTTTCTTCTCCAGCCCCCAAGCCCTGCAGCCCATGCAATTGCTGTTTTTAAAGATATTTCATTGTGAGGCTCAGCTGTAAATTTTAAACATTTGGGGTCTGGCATAATACTACATTAGAGGAGGCAGATTCTCAAAGGAGGGAAAACCCAGCTGACTTTAGAGGCTTGACCTCGAGGAGCAGTGCACAAGCTCCTGTATGCTCACACGCGCTGCCACATTACCACCTTTAGGCAAAAAAGTTTATGCAGGGGAGCTCCAGTAGATCAGAAGATAAAAGAGCTTTGCCATCATTTCTTTGTTAAGTGATCTTCTCTCAAGGGTAATGGGAACTACTCTTGAATTACATCAGAGATAAGATGAGTAAAAATAAGTAGCACGTAACATCCCTCTGCTGGGATGAACTAGGGAAGTCACAGAGCTGGCTACTGCAGAGACACACACCATCCAGTATTGGAAAGTCAACTTTTTTAGCAAAAGTGAAGAAATTCTCTTGCAGAAGGAACAAATAGGAGTAAGGAACATTTAATGACAGATTTTCTTCCTGAAATATTTCAGGGGATCATTTTTAGTTAGGAAGGAAAGGAGCAAGTAGTTATTTTCCTGCCTTATTCTCTTTCAAAGACAGAAAATTCTCCAGAGGAGATCTCTCATCTCTGTATTTAATTACTGTGAACACCTATGGCTCAGTGGCGCTCAATTCAGCCACGCAACTTCCATGGAGCCTGAAAGCCAGGTACCTACGTGGACCCTGATATGAGTTTCACTGAGAAATACAGACGCTTAGAGTAGACATCACACAGAGCAAGGGTATATCTTTTTCCTGTACCATGGAATCATGAATGTGGCTCAGGTGAGCAGCTGGCAAGGGGAGAAATCCTTTGACAGCACTGAGTGGACCTCCAGGAGGACTGAGGTCAGATCAGCATTGCTTTCATCACTGCTCAGAGGACAGCACTACCTAAGTTTACCCCTACCAACCACAAAACGTGGTGTTAATAGTTTGATACAGAAACCTGGTGAAGTACGTGCACAGAATCCTCGTAATTAGGTTATTAAATTAGAATGCCCATTTGGATTTTGATGGAAAACAATGAACTCATCAAGTACAGCATTTTGAAACAGCAGGCAGTTCCGAATGGCGGAGATTTATTTTCGCTTAGGTTGCTGCCAGTGCACCCGCTGGCTAACAGCAAGCGTTTCACAAAACCCTTCCAGGCTCTTGTGTTACACAGACAGCTCTCTGACTTGAAATGTTATAGGTTTCTGCTGTGCAAATGGGAGCTGGAGAGAGCAAACAGTGTTAAATACTGTCAAGGCTGTAGCTGAGCTCTGTTCCTACAGCTCCTCTGATGCCCGTAGCAAACAGCTTCAGAACAGCTTCTTAATTCAATCTGTTTTCTAAACCGAGGCTCCTCCTTGGTACATCCTAAAGTCATATTCCTGACAAATAGTTCTTCTCCCAAGCAGAAAACCAGAGCTGTCAGAATGACTCACGCAACTGCCCATAGAGCTAAGGATCCGTTCCACAGTGAGAACACGGACTTGTGGACGTGCTGCTTGCGCACTGTTTGGTGGGAGGTTGCTGTTCTGTAACTGCGCCTTCTGACCAAGTTCTTGATCCAACGCGTGTGCAGCGTTAGCAGTGGGAGCTGCGTGTGCATGGAGCTGTGACGCAGAACGGGACGTGCTCTATAAAGAACAGCTGTTACAATTGCCACAGAGGGTGCTCGAGGGCTCTGCTGTAAAAATGTGTATTTGTATATATAAAGGGTCAAAATTATGTTTTACTGATATTTCCAGAAAATAAAAAAACTCAATATTTCTGGACTGTACACAGATTTTTAAATTACTTTGAATTTTAAAGATTTTTTTGCTCAGACTCGCATGAATTAGTTTGACGATAAAAAGAAAATCTAATAGCCCTCACATTACTTCTAGGACAGAAGTCCCTTTTTGTAATTATTTATTGACTTCTTTTAAAAAATAGCTTAAATAAGCCTCATTAATAGTTTTTCATTGGCCTGTTGCTTTCAGTGCACTCTAATCTCCAAAACCGATGCTGAATACTAAACGTCTGAATCTCAAATAGCTGACTGTTACCACTAGGCAAATTTATTCTGATGGCTTTCAAGGAACAACGTGAAATCTGTTCCTTATTCTTTTTTTGAAAACGTGCGTGTACCCCAACCAAACTGCAGTTATCCTCTCAAATTCATACAAATACGTTCTCTACCTGGTCAGTCATGGATCAGGCAGAGAATGTATTTGGATGGAGAGATACATACATGTAAGCTTCAGGGCCATTGGAAAGAGACCATATTCCCTGAAAAGAGGCATCTGCTTTGGATTTCTTAAGCGTTTCAGTCAGGCACACATTTGAGGACACAGAACTATAAACCCCGTGCTGACAGCACGTGGGTGACGGTTGCCTAAGGAGGGTTATTTGCAATTCCAGTCATTAGAAATTGCAGGCGTGACATTTTGCTGTGCTCCCTCTGCGCAGTCATGCACAGGATGCTTAAATACCCCTTGGAAATGCCCACAGATGCATACTGATCTCAGTTACAGGCACCTGGTCTCCCTTGGTTTCTGTGAAAAGACTTGTCATGTAGCAGTCAGGAATCACCGTCCTGCACCAGCGCTGTCAGCCAGAAGCAGACGAACATGTCCTGCCTGTACCTTCCACTTCCAGCCTTACCACCTCCAGTGAGTGCAGTTTCCTCACCCCTCAGTTTGCAGCCAAGCGTCTCCACACACCTTGCAAACCATCCACAGCAACAGCGACCAGACAACCACGAAACAACAGCTAGTGGGCCTACATGCATGGGAGCTTCTGAATCGGACCATCAGGCTGTGCTCCAGCCCAGGCCTACCTCATCCTCGCATTTTCTGTGATTCAAGAGGTGGATGACCCTGTCTGCTCACACCCCAGGCAGGTGGCTGTGAGCGAGGTGCCACTCAGCGTGCAGCGAGGGGCAAGGCTGGGCATGGGAAGTCACAGCTGCCACCACCTCGCCTCTGCAGGCACAGGAACCAGGCAGGCTGGGGCTGTTCCGCACCCACCCAATGGCTCCACTGAAGGGAGATGCAGCCTTGGCCCCGTGACCCGAGTCTGCCACGTGCAGGACCAGACCCTCACACGCTGCAAGGTGCAGGAGGTTCACCTCCACGATGGTTCCGTACAGTACAGTACTCATCAAAAACACAACCTCGGGGTCATGATCTCACTGCTTTATCTAAAATACTCTCTGCTGCAGCTGTAAATAATGTATTTTATTAAATAAAGACAAAGAAATATTGGGAATTTAGAAAAAAAAGTTCATACGTTTGCACTCATCTCATTTTTAAAATCTTCCTCAGGAACTGGACCATGACACAGACCTACTTTTATTTCATGCCAAATAATTGCTAGAACATGATACTATCTGACTGACATCTCTAGACCAGCTTAACGTTAATTTCTTCAGAAATAAAACTGCTAAGTGAAATTGCTCTGCCCCCCTTGGCACCTGCGGTGCATTAAAAACCTTCTTCCTTCAAAGCACTCTCTGTGTTTGCGTAGGAAATGCCACAGAACAAACCTTCCATGTTAACCAGCAGTGAGCCCAGACTGGGCTGCACATCTCCTCTTTCGCTCACGTTTGGCTGCTGTTCTACGTACATGCCTGCCTGCATGCCTGTTGGATTCAGCCCCCGAAACCACATCATTCTCATGGCTCTGTGCCTGGAGTGAACCCCGACCCAGATCCAAAGAGATGCTTTCTCTGGTCAGGTTTAAATCGTTAAAATAGGGAGCACTGTTTTAGTTGATTCTGTTTAAACAAGTCATAGAAAAATTGCTGATAATATTTTGCCTTCAACTCAAATACCTGTTTTTCAAGTCTGTTTGCAATGCTCACATATTTTAATAAATCGTGCCTTCTAGTTATATGTTACTGTAAAATTACGAGTTCATCAATAATACGTGTCCTAAGGACAGCCTTAACACAGAAATCCCACTTAGCCCTGTACAATTTCTCACAGCGACCCAAAGTCAAACGACTCAGGAATGAGTAGGAACAGGGTGAGTCCATACTAAGATCTCTCTTGTACACACTGTAAGGATTTGTGGCATCTGAGTTCTGTTGGAGTCAACAGCAATTTGGGAACTTTGATGAATGTTTCATTGTTTTTTGAGCTCTTATAAATAGAAAGAAAGAAGAAAGAAAAGGGATGTGTCTCAGTAACACTAGAAAGATTAGAAACGCGTGATAAATCCAGTTTATAAAGTGAAAATTGTCAAACATAAAGATAACAACTAGGATGCACTGGCACTAGAAAATATTGAGGCTAAAGAAATGATTTAAGAAATACAAAGCTGGGCAATCACTCACTGCAAACTCACTCCCAGTTCTAGGAAACGAGGAGCATCAAGTTAGAAGATAATAGCTTTGAAAATAACAAACAGCTTTATTGCCCTGCTGAGGTCTGGACAATATCAGATACATAGAGCACCAGGAACAGCTGGCAGAACGCAGGTGTGCAGTGCCTGGCAGGGGAAGCACTGGCTTGATCATTAGCTATGAGATGTTAATGACTAAAAGAAATGGGTTCCAAAACTCATCAGTCATCCGGACTGACAAGAAAAAATAAACAAATTACTGGGACGTTCGTCATTACAAAGCCAGTGAAAACTGAATTTAAAAATTGTTTCCTTAGAATTTGACCAAGAAGGCTGGATCTCCAAAACATGTTTTTATCGCAGTTAATCACTGTGTAATAAACGGTGCTTTACAGTGGAATGTTTGTTTGCTTTAAACCACGTGGCCCCCTGAAACTGAAAGCATCTTCCCCAGAAGATCCCAGCTGCAATAAGCTCTAAGCATACTCAACCTGTGCCGTTTCTGGCAGCTTTCTGCCACTGCCCGAGGGACGCCAGAGGCACACAGTGAGGGCAGGAGGCAGGCAGCAAGCTGTCCTCCCGCCCGCAGGGGCACGGCGCTGCCACACCGCAGCGTTCCCACGGCCAAGGGGAGATGGTGGCATAGGTGCACCAAGGTACTAACACTCAAAACAGGTTTCCATTTTACTTGCTGAAGTTTTTGTGGGTCTGAATCAAACTGCCTTTTGTTAACCTCTTCTGGTTATCATCAGTAAGGCCTACAGTCACAGCTGCAACATGGGAGATCGATATACCACACTTTCAGGAAGGGAAAAAGAATACCAGCCTGTGAAAGGCAAGCCCATGAAGACAAGCCTCCGGGGTTTCTTTCAGGCTTGTTCTGATACACTGCTAGATTGAAGCTTTAAACACTCCTTAGGTCTCATTCAGAGTCTTGCATAAGTAAAGCACCAGACCCCGAGGAACTAAACGAGTTCAGAAATAAGAGCACCTTGAGTCTCTTGGTGGAAGCGGGTTCTGGTTAGACCCCTACACAGGATCTTAAAAACTAGGTAATGATAAACCTCAGCAGATCCAAAGGACAAAGAAAGACTGCTTTTACAACAAGAGAAGGCTGGAACCGACGCAAAATAACAGCTGCCAGGTACACAAAGCCTACTTGAGGTTAACAAGAAGTCAGGCTTTTCTCAGCTCTAATTCTAGCACACACTAAAACCTTACAACATGACCAAATCTATTTATGGAAAGCCTGATAAGATAAACGCTGCCAATCTGGAAATCAATAAAGAGAAATGAGAGGTGTTCCAGAAAGAACTAGTTCACCTTGAACACACAGCCAAAAAGGAGGAATTTCTACAATAAGAAACTGAACCAGCTGCCCAGACTGCTATACTGAAACAGTCCTGCATCATTACACAGCTATTTTGTGAGTTCATCAGCACTCCAAAGACGGCAGAAATGCAAGGTGAGAATGAGGAAACACTTCAGTGGATGAGATCCAGCATCATCAGTATTAAGCAGCTTGCGTTTCTATTTGACTTCAAAACTCTTCTCACAATGCTGTCAGTCAGGCTTGTCAGCACAATGCCTTTTCCAACAAAGATTTAAGTTTTACAAGAACGTCTACTGTATCATCACTCACAAATTCCTGAAAAATGTTAAAATCTGCGGAGTTTTTGGTCTCTACTTGGAGCACAGGAATTCAGAGTTAGCAGGGGGCTCTGAATCCTGGAAAAAAAACCTCCCTTACTAAGGAGCATCTTGCCATGCAAATGGAAACTGGAAGTGCTGTGCCTCTGCCATGGTGTATGAGCCTGGGCAAGCCCAGAGTGAAGGTGGTAGAACACGAAAAGCTGAATCGGGGATGCTGTTACAGACTGGGTTATAGCTATGCTGAAATGCTGGTTTTTGATTTTAAATAAAGTAAGCACACGTTTGTAACCAAGCAGCTGAAACAATCTCTCCCTAAAATACATGTCGGTAACCACCCAAAACAAACGCTTATGCAAAGTTCACACAAACAAATGTGTATTGCTGGCTATTCTTGCTGAAGCTTTCAAAAACAACTATTTTTCTTTTAAGTTTCTTAAGTTACCATTTGCTTAATGAAGATGGTTGTTAGCAACTACAGTAACTCTACTTTTGAGCATTTATCTAAGTTTAACCATAGAATCACAGAATGGCTTGGGCTGGAAGGGGCCTTAAAGACCAGCTCCAACCCCCCTGCCATGGGCAGGGTTGCCACTCACCAGATCAGGTTGCCGAAGGTCCCATCCAGCCTGGCCCTGAATACTCCCAGGGATGAGGCATCCACAATAACCAAGGCAATCATTTTAAATGGAAATTGTAAGGTGAGTTTGGAAATGCGAGAAGCTAAACTTCCAAGAGGGAAGGTATTCAGAGAAAGGCTAATGTGCTGAAGCTAAGAGGAGACCCAACAGGTAGGGAGGGCACAGCTCCCAGCCAAAGTCAGTGGGCTTTGTGTCCAAAGGACACTCAAGCATCCTCGACCAAGTCAGGTCCAGCTACCTCACATCTTCCAGATGTCAGCAGTCATTTACAATATGACTTCTAGCCTTGCAAGTAGCATGCCTTGAATCCCCCTGACACGGGGAAATGTAAGCTGAAAAAACAGCACAGAGAAATTGGAGCTGTCCTAGTGCGGTTTCTGCTTCAACGTCTATGGTCAGCATAGTCAGTGCCATTCAGGTGCTATGTCTGCTGACAGCACTGTGCAGAAAAAAGGAAAATCCTGAAATTTTGCTTCGTCTATTGTGCATGATAACTCACTCACCAAAAAATCTGGACTCCAGTCAGCAGTTTGGAGGCCAAAGAAATCACTGGCATTTTACTAGTCATATCTACAGGGTAGTGGCACTTACACAGCGCTAAAAATTTACCAGCATTTGACAGAACATGCCAGCAATCCTCAGCAATAAACTGATACGTGCCTCTGAAGAACAGCTCTTTCAAGGTCTAGATAAGCACAGAGGTAAGCACAAGCTTTGAATCTTGCAGATATACAAGAAGTAAAGCAAGAAATGAGGTAGAGCAGAAGTGGGACAATTCTGGAAAAGAAGGGAAAGCAGGTCATGCAAAGCTTTTTCAAAACAAATACCTAACTGAATTGGGTATGTGATTACTTATGTGCTGCTTACTTAGAAGAGTTAAACACATCTGCCTTTCATGGGTACCACTCTAAGAACAGGGAGAAAAGACTGAGAAAAAAAATGTAGTAAATACAACATGATAATGTAATGAACTTTCCAAGGAATTCTCACTCTCTAGGCCATTCACTGCCACCTGATCCCCCTTCCCACCCCCCCTCCCCCCCACTCAGTGCCACATCTGCAGCCTAAGGCACAGGGATCAGGAGACGCCAACACCATGAGTTCAATGCATATGAATTCCACAAGATGCAGACACCCACGTAGGTTTGCTTGCAGCATCACTGCCGTACCTTTCAAGACCAAAACCTAGATCTCCTGCAAATTATCCAAATTGTTAACATGGCTTTTGGCCAGATAATTCACATGGCTGAGAAACAGCCCCAGGCCACTGATAGAGCCTTTATTCACGCTTAACATCTTCTGGATCACCAGAGACCATTTTCTACCACATTTTAAATGTTTTTTCCACTTGCAGTTTCTTACCTGAAGAGTTTTGACTTTTCCTAAAACGTTCTCCTGTGACATTGCTTGGATGGCCTGGTCACTCTCTGTTCTCCCATCAGGTATGAAAATACTGTCATGGGAAAAAGCTCGACTGCCCATAGAATAATGGGAAGACCTGGAAAAACAGTTAAAAACTAAATAAGTAAAGCAACGAATCTACCAGAGTGCCCCTTCGTATCACAGCTGTGCTGCCATATAGATTTTCCCTCCCTCCTGTCTTCTATATGGAAGCGTTGAACATTCTCAGAAGAGAGGTATCCAAACATTTTCTGTTATCAGAAGACTAATGACTCCTTGCATACAGCCTGCCTCCTTGGAAGGATGTAAAGTGGGATGTTTCTAATGGGAACATTGAAAAGTTAAATCAATTTTCCTTAGAGGCCTCAGATCTAACGTTACTTTTAGGATACCGTGTAGATGATGATGACGCACACATTACCAGAATGCATACTTAAAAAGCTTGGTTTTGTGCTTAGCCAGAATAAGGTACAAGAGGAGGTCGGAAGCAAAGGCAGCACTGACAGACAGAGGTAACACACCGTACTGGCCTACTTTTAACGAATGACCTTGTTGAGCTCATTACTTCGTCATTTCTATCACCATGAGTACGATCACGCTGACAATAAAACGTTATCATCGAACCACTAAACTGATACGAAGCGTACCAGGCCCTTCACGTGTGTTTGATTAGCAACAAACAGCCAGAGATGCCCACGTGTTCCTGTTAAACTTGACACAGTTGCAAGGAAAGGAGTGCATCACAGGTGACCTACTTACATGGCTGCTGTAAATCTATGGGAAAAGGGATTAAACCAAAAGTGTTTTAATTCACTNTTGTGCATTGTTACATTGGGGTTTTAGGGACATCTTGGGGGAAAAATATTTGAGTTTGTTGTGTTGAGTTGTGGTGTTTTTGTCCAGCCTTGAATATTTCATGGTGACTGGAAAGCCAGTAAAACACAAACGTGACAAAAGTCACGGCAGAAGAAACTGAGCAACTGAGAGAGCTTAACTCTCTCCTTTGAATAACCTATTTGCAATTCTACGGAATCCCTGTGCTGCTTCAGCAAACTTACAGTCTGGAGGAAAATAAAAAACAACCAACCAACATCTTTTTCATGCCAATCTAAACAACCCAACCTTCTAGATCAGATAGAACACGCAATACACAAATACTTCAGAAAAAACAAGGAAGGTGGATTCTTCCAGAGAGAGGGGAAGTAAGCACAACAAGAAAAATTAAACCCTCATGTATTTAAGAAAATCCATATATTCTGCTTTTCTTCCTCTAAAAATGTGCTGGTAGTTTAATAGTGTTCAAAATAGTTCTATTAATTTATGACGGAATGTATTTATCTTGTTAGGTTTGTGTTTTTTTTCCCCAGGGTATGATTATTCTTTAAAACAATATTTTCTCACCAAGTAGGAATGTTATAAAAGTTTACATATAACTCTATATAATTGATTAAATTACTCGTATAAGCTATTCTTGACTTTCACAACAACACTTCTTACAGGTAACCTGAAAATAATAAGAAAAAAGCTCCCCACAACCTCTCTGTCTCTCTAGTTTATATCTGGAATACATTTGCCCTCACAAAAATTACCATCCAAGTTTTTAGGAAGAACACATACAGAGCTCCCTATATCATCCCACCTCAAGCACAGAAAAACTGGAAAACTATTTTTTTATCCAAAAATAATGTTTGAACAGCATGTTTCATCTGAAACAAATCAGCATGCAATCAAGGAAAAGAGCTGTTTGATATTTCACAGCATTTTTAGCCATCAAAGAAGGGGGAACATTTAACTGACGCTATGTACTATTCTAGATTTTTTTTTTTTTTTTTTTAAAATAGAAACCACTACTTGATTGCCTCTGGCTGCTAAGGGTAATAAGCCTTCTTTCAGAAACCTTCTATCAGAGAAACCTTAAAAGTATATTTTTAAACCCTCTTCCAAAAGGGTTTCTGTACTGCATCATCGTGACTCATCCCCTACAGAGCTGCGCGGCCGTGGAGGACGCGACGGAACGCAACCTTCCTTGGCCATCCAGGAACCAGCCCATGAGCCACAGTTTCAGAAATGCCCCCAAAAATGGAGACAAAATCCCAGCAGGGCCAGCTTGCAAAATGAGCGGTGTGACATGAAGCTCAGTGAAAGCTGTTTTTTAAATATAACCATTAGATGAGCTTGAACTGAAAGCTGCAGTATTGCATTCAGCAAAGGGAATAAAAGCCTGTGTACTCACAGACCCTTGTCTGTGACCAACATTGAGGGGAATATGCAAAATTTGGCAGACCAGCCCACACCAGCCACTCCTTCATTTGCATGGTTCGACATGTGAAACTGCAGCAGGTGCAGAAGGCAAGGCTGGTGGGGATTTATAGCTCACTACTTACCTTGGAGCTGGAGATCTGCTGAAGATGCACAACCCGGTTCGTACTGCCCTCCAAGGAGGATCCTCTCTCACAGATTCTTCTAACGATACCACAGCTCAGACACTCACAGCTGTGTCTTGCAGCTATTCATCATGCATTGGCACTTCTCCCCTTTCACCTGTCTAGCACACCGGTGTTCCCTTTACAGAGAATTTTTGTTGCTGCACACATAATACTGAACAACTTGTGCTTATCCCTATCCTCTCCCCTTTGTTCATCACAACTAATTTGTAGGCAATGGTTGCAATTCAGGCACCAAAAGAGTTCAGTGATTTGTTTGCAAACGGCCCTTGACCTTACTAATGCATCTGTTAATATCCAAGCGGAGAACAGCCAGCCTGCAGTGTTTGAAATGGAAAGGGCTTGCCAGCAGTTCAAATCCCACAGCTGCAGCTGTCCAGCAGCAATAGGAACTGCCCAATAATCTGAACCCCTGAAACAGAAGAGAGACTGCTGAGGTCGGTGCCTGTGGACTGCCAGGCACACAGCTGCAGGAACAGAGCTTCCTTGGTCTGCTAGAGAGCTGAGGAAACCCTCCGTGGTCGGATCTCACCTATGAGCGCATCCAATGGACCTCCTGACTGCTTGAGATGCACCACACACCAGGTTTTGGCTAGACGCAAGTTTGGGCTTATGGCTAGTGCAATTCGACTTAATAAATGTCACCGAAAGCCTCCTTTGGGACACCAGATAACGTGAAAGAGCTCGGGAGCTTCACATGACCTCCAACAATAGGAGCATCACGATGGAAAGTCCAGCCAGCTCAGTACCCTGTCCCTGACGAGTGGCCACACGGGTGGGCTAGGACCATGCTGAGCATCTGCAGCATCTCTCTGAAATTATCCCACACATCCACTGGTTTCAGTTTCAGCACTGCCTCATTACAAGATGAAGAAGAAAGAAAATGGCATTGCTCAGTTATGTTTTATAGAGCTGAGGCCAAACTTGTATTTTGAAAACTTCTGGCTTTAACTTCCTACCAAAACAAATATACTCAAAATTTTTATCAGAACATGAAACATTTGCATGAAACTCTGCAGTGGATTAACCCAGGACCTCTTCTGTATCCCCTCAAAATGTGCTGCAGGTACACTGGGTATTTCAGAATGGTGTGACTGAGAAATATTGATTGCCCCATGTCCAGTAGCCAGGAAAAATGGCTGAAATTATTTTTCTTAAATATCCATCTAGGCTAATGTGCATCAGAAAAAGCATATTCAGATGCTGTAGTAACCTAGTTTCTTTTACAGGTGACTTTAAATGCATTTAAGGTGATTCTCACACCGTTTGAACTTGCTAGAAAGTCTCTTATTTTACTCACTTGGATCCTTTCAAATCCTCCCAGCTGTGAGTCTGACGGATTATATCACAAACATCCTTTTTCCACTCCTTTTTATCACTCTCCTCATGTTCTACTTTTAGGAAGACTGAAGTTCTTTTAAGTGATAATACAGTAGGAATAATTGAGTCTCCTTCACTCGTACTGCCATTTGTATTATCTGAAGATTTTCTCAGAAGCCTTTACACAGTAGAATCTTCCCAATTCACATCTATAGACTGTTTCAGAAAGCCCTCCCCTCAATTAAAGCGCATGTGGGCACCAGGAACAGCTTCTGATAGATCCACAGCGTGTCAGAGACACGGGTTTTAGCTGTGGCCATGGCTGAAGTTGTTGCTCAGTTTCAAAGTGCCATATCACTTCCAAGAGATCTGGGAGAACAACGGCATCAGCTGATAAGCACTTCTGTTGGCAATACTGACAATGACACTTCAGAGGCTGTGCTGAAAATAATTGAATCATAATCTGACTCACTCCTGGAAACCTGACTGAATTAAATGAATTATGGATGCGCTATTCCAAACTGCACAGCACTTACAGCAAATCCTTAGAGATGTTATCTCTGAAGATGTGTTGCTACCCAAGTATTCTGCTCCAGTTTCACTTTCAATACTTTCAATTACTTTCAATACACAATTTTTCAAAAAATTTTTTTTTACAGTTAGAGCAAAGGTAAACTTCAATTTCATTCGTTCTCGTAGTTTTCTTCGCTACACTTTTGTCTCACTATAGATTCCTGAAGAAGAAAATATTCAGTTTCTCACCATAGCTAATAACATACTTCTCACCTTTTGATTATTAGGATGAAATAACGGCTACATTTTGAGAACATAATAAGGGTTCTTTGATACATATTGGCTTTGGCACAGAGTATTCCAGCATATGTCTCGATCTTGAGGATACCCCCAGAAGGTACAGCAGACCCAAGCATCTTGCAAAAGTGTCAAATGGGGAGAACAAAACAAGGCGTGGGGGACCACATCACATCTTGACCATGGACAAGGACTTAACCACGACGTAGACTCTGAATCCAGGTCTAGCTGTGTTTCGCTGTAAAAAGAGTTGCCTCAAATATATTTTGTCCTTAACTAGCTTTCTTCAGCTCAACAGAAATACTTTTCTCTCTGTTTAACTCAGTGCTGACAAATTCATTCCCCTGGAAAGGGAGAACGCCTTCTGCTGTATTTCAGGCTTCTGGAAGAATCCCAGAAAACTACAGGTAAAACAGATTACATAGATATTGATGAGATCATAAACCTAACGTACCTAACACATGAATTTGGCTTGCAAAAACCTCTGCACAGTAAACTCTCTTTCCATTATTCACTCTTCTTGTTGAAGTGTCTGTACATGCTAAGAAACTAGGGAACGTGAAACAAATGCCTCATGGCAGAATGGGACCACCCTGAGCCTAAAAGAAAAGACTCACTTCTCTCCCACGAAGAGCAGCTAACAGGTTGTTCTTTGGGTCCCCATCAGTCATCCATGGCTGAGCACTGTGTCTGTATAGCATGGGATCTTGTATCAGCTCTAGCTGCTCCACAACAGGACAAGGCGAGGCATTTTCCTTTCTCCCTTTAGCCTCCTTCACACATATTCTTGTCACTTATTTTGTGTTTGCTTAGTGGTTCACGTGAAACAACTGAGGGAATTGATTTAGGTAAATAACTAGGAAAAAAATAAAAGCCACAACTTCCTGGTTTGGCTGAGAGGAGCCTGGCACAAGCACCCACGCCAGCAGCAGGAGGCAGCTGGAGCACATGCCCAGAGAGCTGCAGGAAAGAGTCTGACAGCTGCAGCCTGGACTTCGATCCACTTACACTGCTGTGGGACTGCACCTGCAAGTACACCCTGTAAGTGCAGGGGAGGTGCAGGGGTGACACTGCACAGAATACAAGGCTGTTTACCTCATTTCCTCCTGAGCTACTTTTCCTCTCAAAGACAAATGTGCGGTCCTCAAAAAGAGAAAGTTCTGCCAGCAGGTTAACACAGCTCTCAGCTCTTGCATAATCCCGCATTGATGCGTTACTGTGGTAGAGAAATCTCACAGCACCAATTGCCTCTTCAGAGTCTCATTCCTCCCACTCTGATATTAAAGAGTTAGAAATAGAAATTGGAAAATAAAGGAAAAGAAGGCGTTGTTCTGTTCTTTCATGTTCATAGAGACAGACTCAAAAAAAACCAACCACCCGTAAAACAGCCTCATGACTTCCACCGTTTCGGATTTATAACAAACCAATTCCACAAAACCAACCAAGAAGAGCCAACTTTCTAACATATAGCCATTTTAACACTTAAAAATTCACTAAGTATGTAATGCAAGAACAAACGTGTTTTAGCCAGGTATTGACCCTCACTATAATCCCTCCAAAGACATCTGAGTCACCTCCCAGAATAGTGCTGCAGGGAAACGACAGGCACAGAGATAGCTTGCCTTTACTTAATGCTTTGTTTTAAAAAAGAAATCTGATTCCAACTCTCTTCCTCTCCCACTAAAGTCCCCAGGGCAGCAACAGATGAAAAACATAAATTGCATTTCCTAGTCATTCCAGAGATACATTAATACTTCAATAGATGAAAATGGACTGTAATTCTGAGCTGTATTTTTAGCTATTTTCTTTCATCTGCTTATAGTAGTGCTGGAATGTGAGTTTTAGTTCTAAATAATGCCTGGAATATTGTCCATGCTCCAACAGCTGAGTTACAACCCTGCTTAGACTGCATGTAACTCTGTTGCTTTAGCAAGCCCATAAACAAGGTCCTTACAAGCTAAACAGGCAAAAGGGAGATATTTTAGCAGGACAGCTGAAGGATTCCTTTTCATAAGGTAATCTTAGGAGTCATTTCCCTGCTCAGTCTAAAAATGCATCCCTGTAGTTTTCAAAACTGCTGAACCTCAGGACACAAATTCTGGGAAAACTGTGCAATCCCGTCATTAGAACCCGCCAGAGTCCCACTGATGTCAATGACCTGTTTCACAGCCTGTTTAAGTAGCCCTGCTCATTTCAAAAGACATCATGTAACATTGTATTACACAAAATTCCAGCCTAGCATCATCAGGAGACCTGTAACCAATGAACTTACCATAAATTCACCCCCTTCAAAGTAGAGATCAAGCACAGTTTTGGGTAGCTGATGCACCATTAATGCACATTAGTAATCTAAACAACATCTTGGCCATTAAGGGCACAGAAATTAATTACAAGAAGTGCCAGGGCCCTGAGTGAACTAATAAGACTTAACAGCTCTGACCAGCCTCACCTGGGACCTCCACCTGCACACACGGGCCCAGAGGCTCTATTTAAGATCACACCTGGGGGCTATGATTCCTGCCTGAGCTATGCTGGAGGAGTGCTTCTCTCCAGCCCAGCCACAGCCATGCCTGGCCATGAAGGCCCTTCATCCAGACCTCAGCCTGCAGACTGGCTTCCTAGGTTGCCCTGTGTTCTCACTGTGGGCCTGCCTGGTCATCACTGGACCAGATCCTAACCCTGACCCACAGACTGATTCTTCTGGCTCAGGCTGGGACCTGCCTTATCATCCTGATATTGTCTTATCTGTGCATACGATTGGACTTGGATCTGTCCCTGCTATCTTTGCTTAAGCACTGAGACTGGGCCCTGGGCAGAAAGGCCCCTTCCCTGCTGTGGGATCCCCTCAGTGCCAAATTTGCCTTCTCTCAGGGAGCTGCCCTACTGTTGCTGTTCCCAGGCAAGAAGGCAATGGCACAGCACAAGATAATTCTTGACACGAGTTTTGTGTAACTATTCACCAGATCCTCCAAGTGTCACTACGCAGCGCAAAGAAAGGCAGCTTTCTGGTTTCCAGAAATCCTGCAAGTGAATCCATAACATAACTTGAGGATTGTGGACAGTTCACCAGCTATCAGAGAAATCACAGAGCAGTAGAAAGAATATGGCTCTAAACGGTCCAGATGTTACACCTGGGCTGGGAATCCACCACATATGATGCTATTCTATTCTATGTTGAGGACCGTTGCACTGAGAAAGCGTACTGAAGAGATTTCAGAATCTTACACAAACTATAGTGTACATAATGAGGCAGCTTTACACTTGGTGGCTGAGAGAAAAAAGATAGAATGATGGCATTGAGTGCAAATTACTAGTAATAAAATTGCAACAAGAGGTGAAAACTCCTAGCTCACATACCTGGAAACAAAGCTTCTGGAGCACAAAGACTTAATCAAGTTGGTAACAGAAAGGAGAAAAACAAGAGCCGAGGTGCCAAGGAAAATGCTGAGCAAGACTTAAGTCTCGTGTTCTGTAAAGACACCTGGCACCATTCCAGGAACGCTTTCCTCAGTCCTCTCCCAACCACATACCACTCAGTACACACCAGAAATAGCCAATTGAAAAGCAGATGTGGATACCATTCCTGTGCTGCTCAGCTGCAATATAAACTAGAAAAAAGGAGAAACAACTCTAGTATCACCACATGTAATAAATCCCCTGAAAGGACGCATGCAAATTAACCTGGAAAGAGCAAAATTGCTCTTCACCACTACCTTTTCTGTCCTGGAACACTCCTTCATTCCCACAACATACCTCATCATCCAGAAATAAGAAACTTGTTCAACATAGATCTGTGTCTGCCGACACAAGTAAGGAAAATCCAAGCACGCTTTGTTTCTAAAAGCCTTACAAGGTCTGTGCGCCACTTTTCTTGGGACTGAAGGGACACTTACTTCAGAGTTCTGCTAATACGAAGGCTGCTCCAAGGCACTCCGACTGAATGCACTCACAAAGGAAAAANAAATTGAATCTGCCCAGTGTACAAAAACTGAATACAACAGAGAGAAGATATTTTGGGAGCTCCCTGAAGCTGCTAGCAGATAGAGATGAGGACACTCCACTGGACCCAAAACACAGGAGCTTGTGACTATGTAGGTCTGGTTAGCCAGCATTTTCAAGTCATAGGGATTTGTGAATGTATAAATATATTACCAGCTAATAAACCAAAACATTAAATAAAGTTTTCTTATTCTTGCTATTTTAACAAAGCAGATTCCTACAAATGATCGTTCATGGGTTGTTGGGTTTCCCTCCTCCTCACTCTCAAATTTAGAAACTCAACAGCTGAACTGTTGGTGAATCATTTTCATGAGATCAAATGCTCTAATAGTCATGCAGAAAAAAAAATAAATACACAGATTTTAAAAGCTCATGTATTAGGCTTACAAGTTTAAGTTGGAGGTAGAAGCAAAACTTCAATTTATGAAGATTTGAAAATATCATGAGCTGCTTCTGGATGTTTTAGGAAAGATTGTATGCCAACACGTATTTTGATATGCCTACTTTATAAGAGTCTATCCAAATGAGATGCTGAAAACAGACTGCCTGTGCCTTGGGATGAAGCCTTGAATGAAATCCATGGAGATGAGAGCAGAAACATGTCCTGCTGGTTGTCATCTGCACCAAATCTGGTACGTACAGGTAGTACAGGCCAAGAAAAGAAGACCTTAACTCTTGTCCTACTCTTTTCGCTATCCCTCTCAAGGTAACATGGGAGATGCTTTTCGCATGAACTGCATCACCCATCCAACCGCCAAGGAAATGTGAGCTGCAAGGTGAACGTGTCATCAGAGCAGGGGCTGGGCTTGCTCAGAAGGCAGCATGAAGTCCAGAAAGAGATAGAGCAGTTTCTCCTGATGATTTTCTTTTGCCTTATTTAATCAATCACCACATATTCTTTTAAGGTACATGTCAAGAAATTACCTGAGCAATAGCCAAAGAGTCTCTTGAGAAATTAGGAAAATATAATTGCGCTCATTTTTCAGGTCAGTCTCTATGACAATGAGACTGAATGCCATTGATCAGCAGTTAGTTAACCAAGGCCATATTTGATGCAGATGAGTTGTCCTCTTTCACGTGAAATGCCAAATGAAAATAAAATATTCAGAAGCTAAAATGGAGATGTAAGAGATGAGTAATAGTGAATAAATGGTATCACCTCCTAGACCTAACATATAATATGCTGTTATTATTACCCGCAGAAATTCCTAAGCTGAATACACTGTTTGCAAAATCAGATGAATAATTGTGTTTTCTGAGGTAAATGCTTACCTGGGAACAATTACAGAAAGGGTGGATGAGGACACAACAAACCTCTCCTACCTCTAACTTCTGTGAAAACAGCACAAGAATACACGTCCCCTTCTGTATCCGCCAGAAGAATCTGCATTTTATTTGGAGTATGTGTTCTCTCAGAGCCGTGATAATCCTACAGTCCATGTATGCACAAACTCAATAGAAACTGCACTCATAGGAACAAAGTTCACATAGGCTAAAAACAGACGTGATATCGAAAGTACAACTAGGGCTGCTTTGTTTTTCCCTTTCTTTTTTTCCTTCTTTCATTTTTTGTACGGAAGATGAAAATTAAAAAAGGGACTGAAACTGCGGCTTTCATGGAATCATTTACCTGCTGGAGAGGAGCTCTACAGAGAGGGACCTGGGGGTCCTGGTAGATGACAGGTTGGCCATGAGCCAGCAGTGTGCCCTGGTGGCTAAGAAGGCCAATGGGATCCTAGGGTGCATTAAAAAGAGTATTGCCAGCAGGTCGAGGGAGGTGATCCTTCCCCTCTACTCTGCCCTGGTCAGGCCTCAGCTGGAGTACTGCATCCAGTTCTGGGCTCCCCTGTATAAGAAAGACAGGGACCTCCTAGAAAGAGTCCAGCGGAGGGCCACAAAGATGATAAAGGGCCTGGAGCATCTCCCCTATGAGGAGAGGCTCAGTAAGCTGGGTCTGTTCAGCCTGGAGAAGAGAAGGCTGAGAGGGGACCTGATACATGTTTATAAGTATCTTAGTTGTGGGAGGCAAATGGAGGTGGGGAACCTCTTTTTGGTGGTCAGTGGGGACAGGACAAGGGGCAACGGCCTTAAGCTGGAGCACAGGAAGTTCCGCACCAACATGCGGAAGAACTTCTTCACGGTGCGGGTGACGGAGCACTGGAACAGGCTGCCCAGGGAGGTTGTGGAGTCTCCTTCCCTGGAGATATTCAAGACCCGCCTGGATGCCTACCTGTGCAACCTGCTATAGGGAACCTGCTCTGGCAGGGGGGTTGGACTCGATGATCTCTTGAGGTCCCTTCCAACCCCTGCAATTCTGTGATTCTGTGATTCTGTGATTTGTTGCCACCATTCCCCCCTCACTTACAGTAGGAGGAACTCTTTGCTTAGTCCTCCCATCAGTAAAGAACTCATACAATGAGTCCTCCTTATCCTTTACATCCCCATGATTCATCATTTGTTTCCTCTCTCTGCAGGCTTCTTTCTCAAATTTCAATCCATTAGAGAGATCATGATTTAGCTATTTATTGACATTTATGCTTCCTGTCCTTTCTCTTGCGCTTGTATCCTTTGTGCCCATTCAGACATAAAATTCAGAAGTAATATAAAATTAAAATTTATAGTTTGTAGGTCAAGTAACTCTTAGGTAAAGAGTATTCTTCATGAGATTATTATTTTCCTTCCTAAAAATGGAAGAAGCCCAGCCACAGCAAAGTATTCACCAAGAAGTGGTGTGCTGTGTAGACGCCCTGTCTGTGCATCACTGACATTCTTTCCACTGCTGGCCTTGACCTCTCTGAAGCAGAGTAGGCAAATTTGCACTGCACAAACCTGGTAACTGGAAGGAAACCACTATCTCCTTTCCACCTTCAGATTCTCTGTGGCATTTGGACTTGGGTGTAATTGACTACAGAAATGGCCTGAGCCACAAAACCTCTGACAAAAATTAACTTTAACAAAGTACTAAACAAAAGCCTCTTAAGACAACAAGGAAATACACCTTTTTTTCCCAGTCCTTCTTCTGCTCTTTCCAAACAGAAGGGTCAGCTCCTGGTGCTGGCAGCTGGACTGACAGGAGGAACTCAGGAGATTTCTGTTCCTCTCATGAGCCCGCTGCTCGCACAGCTTGCAGCCCTGTGCAGATGTGTGGTCTGATTCGTGCAGCATCTTTGGCTCTGTGTCCCTATTCACCACCCCAGGGTGGCCCTCCTGGGAACTTCCAATCACAAGCCATAAAACCCCTGACAGCTTGCGAACATGGCGTGCCTCCTGCCCCAGCTCTGGTCCATAAACTGTTTATTGCTTATTTTACTTACCTATATAGTTCAGTGATGAGAACTGTGAAGTATGTCTTCAAGTGCAGACAATGGGCAAATACTACAAAAGGTACTGGAAGCTTCTCCTTCAATTCTGCAAGTGTCCAGTTTACATCTCTAGAATTGAAGTCTCCTGGCAAGATGTCAGGACAATGCTCAAGGAAAGATAACTCTGAAGTTTTACTGGTATGACTGTCGGAAACCAGGCTTCACATCTGCAAGGGAATGCTTTCGGCTTCCACAATCATGGAAACAAAACAATGCAATTATACAATCTCACTAGATTATCTGATCAAGTGCAACAAAGACACAGCTTGAAAAGCAAATAGCAAGGTTGCTTGCCAAAATGAAACATTTTCACAGAACTAGTGCATTCAGAGAAACCACACTGCTTATGCATGCAGTCTGCACAAGCAGAAAAGAAGCTGAGTTCATCAGGTGAGCAGTAGCTGCTGCACAGTCTGGCACGGCTCTATTCAGGCAAAGAGCTGGGTGATTCAGGTCCAGTCCCAGCAGCAGTTCATGCTGACAAAGTTACAGCAAAGTTGTTCACAAGATAACAAATCTCTCACACCTTCTTTGCAGGCAGTATTCCACAGCATATAGAATGAATTACGATCTTTAGGTGATTTCTTCTTAATGAAGATGACTTTATGAAGGTGATCTGAGAACAGTTTTATGGGGAACTGGATGGGGATTTACAAATAAAAAGGTCCCATTTCATGGTCAGGCACACTCAATAGACTGATGTTTCCTGAGAGACTTTTCCCTGGAAGATAAATGTTGTCACACTTGAATCCTAAAGACTCAAGTCTTCAAGACAGGTCTGCTGCCACATCATTTGAAATACTGCATCCAGAGAGCCCAAGTAAAGGCACTCTGCCATATCCTCTATGTAAGGAGAATATAATTCCCCCACTTGCCTCTGCACATCAACACAGAATGACAAACTTTACAGGTGTTTCTTCACAATACTTGTTTAGTGTCCACTGTGACAAATAATAAAACAAATATAAAATGCCATAAAGTGACAGATAGTCTCAGAACAGAAGCTTCTACCAACTTGAGTGAAGCTTCACAAACAGAATTTAACTTGCCGCATAATGAGCACTGCCATCTCCCAGCTCATACGGTTAGAAAAGAAAGTTAATGAATACAGTTTTAACTTTGTAAACTCGAGAAGGGCAATATAAACATAGAAAAAGGAATTCCAGTCTCTCACAAGGCAAGGCAAGATACAATGCAGTAACAGACCTCCTGCTTGGAAACTGCTGAACAACACAGATAAATGTAGGGGTTGAACAGTGCATACATCAGGTTGCCAAGAACATTATTTGCATCTGACGAGTCCAGGTAGTAGCTGTAAGGAAGGACAGACAGGCAGAGCTCCCAGACTACTTCTAACTCAGCTAGTGACTCTACACTATGCAATTACCTGAATTGCTCCTGCTGCGTCTCCATCACCCGGCTGGTGCAGTCTCCAGCAGAGATTCAGGCACTTGCTCTGAGCAGGCTTCTAAGCCAATACAGCACAATGAAATACTAGCTTAGGTCTCAGAAGCAATGCTGATGTCTTAATTAGCCTATACTTATTTCTTTTCTTGTCTCTACCATCCTGGAGGAGATTACTTATCTTCTAAAAATAACAAATCTCTCCTCCCCAAAACAGTAAGTCCACACAAAATGTCTGCAAATAATAAAACAACATTTACAGGCTAATGAAGAAATATAGCTCTATTAAGGGAACGTAATACATCCCCAAATGTTGATTGGTCTTTCTTTTCTTCTCTTTTCCTTTCCAAAACCAGAACTTCTATTAAAGTTTTTAAAATATGCCATCTTCGTACATTCTTAAAGTTTGAAGCAGATGAGTTTATAAACTACTCCAGAATTTAGCTATATGAATACACTACTAGTTACTTATATTTGCTTTGATCCATTTTTGTATGAATAATGAAAGGTATGGTAACGTGCTTACTGGCAGATAACCTGTACCAGCTGTGCATGTTAGTTTACTTAATTAATAAACAAGAGAACCTCATGAGGTTCAAGAAATCCAAGTGCAAGGTCTTGCACCTGGGACATGGAAACCCCCATTATTAATACAAGCTGGAGGACAGAAGGATAGAACACAGCCCTGCCAAAAAGGACTTGGGGGTACTGGTGAATGGTAAGTGCATATGAGCCAGCAATGTGCCCAGAAAGCAAATCATATCCTGGGCTGCATCCAAAGCAGCATGGCCTGCGGGTTGACTGAGGTGATCGTGTCTCTCTGCTCTGTGCTGTGAGACCTCACCTGGAGCACTGTGTCCAGATGTGGAGTCCTCAGCACAGGAGAGATATGGACCTGTTGGAGTGCGTCCAGAGGAGGGCCACTAAAATGATCCAAGGGATGGAGCACCTCCCCTGTGAGGACAGGCTGAGAGCTGGGGCTGTTCAGCCTGGAGAAGAGAAGGCTCTGGGGAGATCTGACAGCGGCCTTTCAGTATCTAAAGGGGGGCTACAAGAAAGAGGGGGTGAGACTCCTTAGCAGGGTCTGTGGTGACAGGACAAGGGGAAATGGTTTCAAACTAAAAGAAGGGAGATTTAGATTGGGTACAAAGAAAAAGTTTTTTGCAGTAAGGGTGGTGAAGCACGGGAACAGGTTGCCCAGAGAGGCGGTGGCAGCCCCATCCCTGGAGACACTCAAGGTCAGGCTGGACGGGGCTCTGAGCACCCTGATCTAGCTGTAGGTGTCCCTGTTCATTACAGGGGAGTTGGACTAGATGACCTTTAAAGGTCCCTTCCAACTTAAACAATGTCTATGATTCTATGACCTTCACCTCACTGTTGTGGAGCACGACAAGCTCCCATATCGCTATTTGTTTCTGGGCGCAGCACTGTATTTTCAATTACACAGAATGGGAAGTCCCTGAGAGCAAGATGATGCCCTTTGTTTTGCTCTTATTCACTACCTTGCTCTTGAGGCAAAAGGTACCGTGACTTCCTACAGTCGCTCAGCATCGTGCAGACATTAATGCAATGCCACAGCAGTCAGCCACATCTCCCATCTACAATGCAGCTGTGTTCAGACTTGATTTTCTGAAAAGCTGGGACAGGCCAAAGAGATTGCAGTGCAGAAATCAAAGGGGAAACCACGAACTTATGGAATAAAACAAAGTATCTTTCTCCCTCTCTAAATATCACAGCTGTGATTTTGCACCATTGAAAATAATGCTTAGGGTCATGCTTCTGATACACATTTAACTCTTGAGAAGATCAATTTGCTGCAGCTTATTGATGCTCTCAGAGTTTTTGGTACTTTCAGATGTTCACACTCCCCTGTGCAGTTTCTCTTTTTCCAAAAAAACAAGCTTTGACCAGGAGTGAACAACTAAAAGTCTCAGTTAGAAAATGAAATACGAACCCACTTAGTTTGTGCATCTGGTTTTGTTGCTGATTTTTTGTTGTTGTTGTTTTTGGTTTGTTTTGGTGAAGTTTAGTTTTGTTGGTTTTTTGTGGGTTTTTTTTTTCCCCATTTCTCTCCCTAGTTAGAGACTGCTGACTTGTTGATTCCATGCAGTTTCTTTGGAGAACTTTATTAATGCCGCCCCTCCCATTCTTTCTGCACCAAATTCTCAAGCTCTCTTTTTATTCCCCCATCACTGAAATAGGAATTTATTTCCAGGCATCCCTCTCCCCTCTCTTCCTCCTTCCACTCTACTTTCAGATAGCAGCAGAATAAAAGCAGCCTGTTTGACTTAATTACAGTGCAAAATCTGTATAGGGATGCATTGAAAGAGGACATTTCTATCCTGACCCAGAGATACCACCTTGCAGGGAAAAGTATGCAATGAAGTATCTGTAGCAGCTGGCTAAGCTTCCCCTTTCCCAAGTTTAAAAGCAGAGTTGCCATTAACGTTACTGCTCAGACATGCTAAATCACGGAGCTGGATTCAAATTTATTTCTGCTTAACCCTGGGATTTCTTTTTTGTACACCAGCACATGCACTCAGCAAGTACCGTGTGCAAGAAGTGAGACCCCAGTTGCTGCAGCAGCAGGTGTCACGCTCAAAGAGATGCACCCACTTCCTAACAACCAGCATACAACCCTGCGCCATTAAGCACTGCCCAGAAGCAGTGTGTTTGCACAGGCAGCCCTATTGACCTGCGTGCACCTACCTCAGCCCAGCGTTTGCCTCTTCGTCAGAGGAGAAGGTGCCATTGCAGATGTTCCCAAAAGAGTGGCTCGGCTTCAGTTTGGCTTCCTCGCAGTCTGATGCAGGCTCCCTCTTCTTCCGCTTGCCGAATAACTTCTTGAAAGGCTGGAATTTGCCTGCTTTTTTCTTGTCTGCAGATGACAAGACAAACACGGGCAGGCTGAGGGCAGTGGTGTGACTTGCCAGCGCACAGCCTTAGTGCCTTCAAAGGAAGATCGAGGTCAAAGAGCAAAGCAGCAGCCTGGAGCAGCCTGGCGCTTGCAATGCAAATGCCGGGCTGCAACTCCCTGCTGACGTATAGTATTGACAAAACAGAAGTAAGAGCATTAAAACATCTGTACTTGGATTTAGGGATCCGCTTGGAGGTGTCAGCGGAATGCTGGGATAGGGGAAAGGATAATTTTGCAGGGCCAGAACACAATTTTGGCGCTCACTTTTAGGCTTTATGCCATGCTTTCATTTTGTCCCTTTCACCAAAAGACAAGCACCTCTTTGATTACCCACTGCAGCAGGTGCAGGATCTCTGCCTTCAGCTGAAAGCAGCTGAAAACAACCTGCTGAACTTTCCTCATGCAGCCTCGTAACCACACAAGCCAAACTGCGAATGAGCAAAGAGAACAGGGCAAGGTTCTGTCGTTTTGCTGGTGGGTTATTTCAATACACATTTTTCTGACCAAAGGAACTGAGGATGGAATTTGACCAATCATTTCCTCCTTGAGATATTTTTTAAAAGCTTCACCAAAAAACAAAACAAAACAAACAAAAAAAAAACTCACAGCAAGAAGACAAAGCAGACACGAGGACAGGAACAAGAAATAAAAAAGTTAACCAGAAGTTTTCTTTGTTTGTTTGTTTCTGAAAAGATTAAAGATAACAAATGTAACTTCAAACTAATTTTCCCTCAACATGTATTAAAGAAAAATCACCAACAGTTTCTTGTTAACCATTGCCAACAAGAGGTTAGTTTCTACGGGCTGGGTTACACCAAAGAACTTCTAAAACACAGTGCCTGTCAAAGAGCTTGAGTTCTTCTCTACCTCCACCTGATTTTGCATTGAATCTACTTAAAACAAGCTAGTGTGTTGTTGTGCGTTTTTTAGTCTCTTGTCATCGTCCAGTTTGAGAAGCATCACGCTGTACTGGTGACAAATAGTTCTGTAAGCTGTTGAACTCCCTCTATGTGCTTTTCTCCCAGACTGTGTGCACCCCTCTGCTCTTCCCTACAAGCTGCTGCTCAGCAGGAAGCAGCAATTTGGTTTCAGAATACCAAAAAGGCCACTGTAGGAAGGTTTGACTGGGAAACATGAAAAAATCTCTGTAGTTTAATAGCACTCTTCAATAGCACATCAGATTTTATGCTCCACTCTGTCATACCTGTGCACGACAAAGCCACACCTAGGTAACACCCCTCTGCAGCTGCCAGAGGCACAATGACAGAGTATTTAGTGAGAGAAAAGGTGCCCAAGCACACTGGGAGCTGGCTACCTCCAAAGACCAGTGGTTTCAAAGGAGCAGGGTGCCAGCCAGCCTGAGTTGAACCCAGGAGTGGGAACACACGCAAAGAGCAAGAAAGCTGTAACAGACTCCTTGCGAATCTGAGCACATCTGTACCTGATTAGGGATGAAGCAGGAAACCTAAACTGAAATAATAAATCAAAGATGCGATACATCCTGATGGCACATTTCCTTTACAAATACAAACCCTAAGGGGTTTACACAGGTATCATCCTTCTTGCTCAGCAGTTAAGATTCATGGCATTTGTGCAACTTCATTAAGACAACACAGCATCCCAGCAGGAGCATATAGAAAGATGAACTGCTGAACTACAAACCTCAAAAACAGGTTAGGGAAACAACGACTGCCAAAGCAGCTCAATCGCACCAGTACGGCAGCACTGCAGAAAGAAGGTCAGTCCCTGAGCTCAGCTGTCCATGTGCTGACCAACTCATGTCTCCAGCCAAACCAACTGCTTGCTGCTCAATTCTGACTGTAGGGAAACCTATCCTTACACAAAGCCCCTGACAGGCAGGCAGGCAGAGAGAGAAAGCATTGCCTGAGGCCACAGCTGCCCCAGCCCTTCATGCACTTCAGAGACTGTCTGCAAAAACTCATAAACCAAATGGCAGAGGATATAGGAGAGAAAGCATCAGCACCAGACACAAGACTGGGTCAAAGAGGTGCTTTGGCATGGTTCCCACATTGCATGGTTCCCACGCTGCCTGCCTCCTCAGTCTTCTTTGAAAGGGAAGACAGTGTGATGCCATTTCTGTTGGGTAATACAATCTGCTGCATAAAATCAAGTCAACTGCAGCATTTTTGAAGGGTTCTCACAGTGTTACGCATCCACATTATCCTTGTCCCCCCCTATTTTAGAAGCCTACAGATAAAACTGTGCATTACTTCATCAACTCCAAACTGTGTTCATTCACCAGCTACAAATCCAGGTTTTGAACAAGTAGGACAGATCAACACAGCTTTCATTTGAAAATGAGGGAAAGCCAACAGGGTTATATCTTCAGCCAAGGACTGTTTCTCCCTCCATGAAGTAGTATGTCCTTTAGCTGATTCCTGCTCCACCCAGCATCATCACAGCTGCCACATTACTGTGTGTGAATTCTTTAAATCAGGCTTCATGAGTCACTGCAAAACCAGCAAGCACCCTTCCCTGCACAGGCTGCACATATAATTCCCAATCCTGACGGTGCAGGAATAAGGAGCAGCCAACCCTAATGCTAAGACAAAGTCTAACATGTAAATCTGTCACGAGATTTTATGGAGGAAGACATGGGATGATATCACCTACAGGGTAAAATCTTTCCTGGAACAGTAAAACAATTACAAAAATGGGAACAAAAACATTGGCAATGCAGCAGACAACATTCCATGCAAAATCGTTTCAAGTCTCTGATGACAGAGCTCAAACATGACTCATCCTCCTTGTCCATCTATGCTGCAGAAGGAAAAAATGGGACAGATAAGGCAGAAGGCTGGGGTACCCAGTGCTATAAACTTGCGTCAAGGGCAATTGCTGAAATAGCCAGGAAAGCTTATGTGGGCCATTTCCTTCTCTCCTTAATCACGCTAACAGGAATCCTGCAAATCCAGCCCCAGGAGAACACGGGAAATCAGCTATCAAACCTTTTTCTCTGCTTGGCTGTCTTGTTCAAATCACTGCAAACAGTTACCAGTAAATCAGTTCTGAATCACAGAAAAACACGAGGTGTGAAGGCGACAGATAAACAGTGCTGGATACCAGCTAGAATAACACAGCACATATGGTAGACGCTGCCTACTCAGCTTATTCCAGAAGAGCAGCAGAGCAGATTAGAATAATCTTTAACCTGTCATATAATTTGTAAACTGCATAAAGACATGCAGTGCCCAACTGCATTGTCACAAAGGCAATAGTGCTCCCTCTGCTCCAGGCGATGGACGGGAAATTAAGGGTGGAGGGGAACAGCCACTCCTCCTGCACCACCTCTTGCTCTAAGGATCTCCAATAAAGACAAAGGCAGCTGAAATGGGGTTTATTGCCTGTAAATCAGGCACAGCCTTTGGACTTAAGCTGGAAAGTGCACCAGCCAGCAAATCCCCATCAGATAGCTTGCATTTATACTCCAATGTGACCCAAATCCATGGTGATTCCCATGCTGTTATGCCTTTCAAACACTGTGCAGAGCCCTCAGCATAAGTGCTGGTGGAACAAAACATAACTGCAGCTCTTATGTGGAGAAGAGATTTAGATGACTAGAAAGAGGGCAAGCAATGTACCCCAAGCAGCAGGCACACTGTAGAGGTGAGGCTGCTCTAGGGGCATTTGGATGGGACAGAGGAGATGTCAACACCACTGGAAACATCTGGAGACCTCTCCAGGCAGAGCTGACCCAGCAGGGGCATGAGCTGATGGCAAGAAGATGATCAATCAAGGGAAAAATAAAAGCAAGATTTATACTGACTTTTTAAAATTGAAGTTATTGTGGCCAAGATTTTTCAAGAATCAGTCTTGCAGTGGGGTTTAGGGAGGTTTCACAGACATTTGTTTGTCATGTGAAATGCGGCACCTGTCCATAACGCCTGTCCTTAATATGAGATACTGCACAGGAGCTGCGTCCAAAGTAATGGCCCTTGTCAGCGAGTACACCGACCAAAAATATGGTGTTATTAATGAATATATGAGTTGTTAATAAATTGGGTGGGAATTTCTATGAAGAATTCAGAGAATGGAAAACCACATGCACGCACAATTACGCACAGCGTGGCAGCGAGATGGCACGAGTTACTGGGCTGCAGGCACCATGTAGCAGTTGAAAAAGAACTAAAAAATCTTGGTAAGAGGGAAAGCTGACTGACATCTGTAATCACATCTCCACAGTGGAAAAAGATTTATGATGTATATTGTCAGCATCACTAATAATAAGAATTAAATTAAATAAATAAATAAACAAGAAAATAAGTTGATTTTAATCTAATGCTATGTTTAGCCATGCTCTTTTTAACTAAGTCAGGACAGCCACTGCTATCAGCACTGTGCTGCTGAGCCCTGGGCTGGCTGTACAACTGCACAGAGCTCATTGCTGCTCAGGTCTGTTCTCGCAGAGACCCAAAGCCTCCTGGTGCAAGCCTGGCTCAGCACTTGCCTCCAGCTTGCCCACCCACTTCAAGCCTCAGCACATTCCTTTCTGTCAGTCCCCAGAGCTGCTTGGTTTCGCTGAGGCACTTGTGTGCAGATCCAGGAGCAGCGCTCCCCAGAGAGGCTTCTCCACTCCTCCAGGACGGGACAACAAACTGCTTGGAAACAAGGAAGGACGAGGGCAGTCTCTGCTCAGCTTAACTACAGTCCCATGTTTTAAAATATGTATGAGCTCTGCTACCTGCTGGGGTTCAAATTTCCCAAGGGAAAGCTGGTTTCTGGATGCTTTTTGCCCCCATGATCTTCCCTAAATCCATTGCACTCTCTTCCATATGCAATAAAAAACCATAAAAAACCCCAACAACTGGGGTTAATAGATAGATACAGCTCAGATACACAGAGCAGACATTGACACCAAAGAGGCTGAGGACATGTGTAAGCTAACAGAGAGGGAATAAAGATGAATAGAAAAAAGGCTGGCATTGAGATTCGATGACATAACTTCCCAGCAAGGAGTTCAAGTCCAGCTGTGTGAGACATTTAGCGTCACAGCTAACACTCATAAAGCCAACAGTAAGCAACAGTCCCATGCTGACAGAGACACGATAATGAAACCTGAGATGAAATTGATTCTGAGAAACAGTAAATGAAAACAAGACTGGGAGGGATCAAAGGCAACAAATTGGTGCAGCCGCAATAGTCTCATGAAGCACCTAGCCAGAGCTAAGGAAAAACAGCCTGCCAATGCTTGTCTGTTTTTCCAAGAGTATCATGTGATCTTACAAGAGATACTATTTCTAGCAAACCTTGTGCCACAGAGAAGATGAGGCATTCTTGGATTACCTGATAAACACTAGTAATGCTGCCTAAAGTATCTGTAACACAGCAAGAGCCAGTCTTGCTTTCCAGAAACATCTGCTTTCCCTTGCCACCGGCAGAAGCAAGAACACTTCCATAAAAAACAGACCATTTTGTGATTTCCTTCCTCCCGAAGCCCGTACCTTCCAAAGAAATTGTATGTAGCTGAAACAGATGTTAGGAAACATGAATCACCACAACAGACTCTATTAAAGTTCAAACAAACACCATAAAATATGCTTTATCATCCAGATCACGTGAAGAGCTACTCCAATGCTTCTCTTTACACAACAAGGAAGTAACAGGAAAAGTAAAACCTGTTCAGCTCTTATTCACTTCAAGGCAAAAACACTTAGTTTCTGATGCACAAGGACTGCCCCAGTTATTGTTATTAGAAAGGAAGAGATATTAAAGGAGAAGAGTGAAGAGCAATGCTTGTGTTTAGATGACACTACACAGCAGAACTAGAGCGAACTAGATGCTGCTCCTTGTCACTTCTTCACCCCTTTACTCTAGCAGGAGACTCACCTCCCTCCAGTTGTGAGCTATCATTTTCCTCCTTTCCCTACCTATAAATTAAAGCCTTTCCAGCCAGTCATATCAGTTCTGTGCCCCTTATTTTATTAAGAACTCCAAAAAGAACTCCTGGAGGGCAGAAAGCCTCACATTCCTCATCCTCTCTTCATTTTGGCACTGACATCCTGCCTCCCCAGTCAGCTTTGTGCAGCACCTCTGGGGCCAGGAAAACGCAGCTCCCTCTGGACCGAGGCAGCACTGAAAAGCACAGCCAAGCCTTGAGCAGGCAGGTCACTCTGGGAACACGTGGGATAGGCAGGAGACCATGGGGACCCCAGCAGGGAGGAAGTGTGAGGAAATTAGTGCAAATTTCAGTAGCAAACCTCAGAGTTTCCCTCTTTCTCACCTTCTAGGGGAGATGCCCCAGGTTACAACAGTGAGTAGCAGTCAGGGGATTGAAGATTGAAGACCACTTGGGATATGCATGTAAGGACACTTACAGAAGGGTGAAGTAAATGCCACAGGTGTTACTGAGGTGCTTGCTGCATATGGGAACATACAGGGTAAGATCACACCTGCTTATAGAAGCTCCAGACTCTGCAATGCATGTGGGACACGCAGGAAGAGATCACAATAGCTTCCAGCAAAGCATTCACTCATTATGTAACAGCATGGAGAAAAATACATTTCACCAGGGCAAGGCTTATTAACCAAAGCTATTCATGGAAGACCCTTCTGGTATTCTGAGTTTTATCTGAGGTTTCTAGATATGCATTAAACACTTGACATTAACATAGCAGAGATGTTGGCTTATTGCTCCTTTCTCAGTGAAAAAATTCTGATGGAATGTGGGATTTCCTCAGCAGATTCATTTTTTAATGAGACAACTCCCGCTTGAAACGATTTAAAACCAGAACTGTTGGCCAGCTGCAGAGGGCACCAGCCTCCCAAAGGCATCCTGAGCTGCCTGAGGCCCAGCTGCAGCATGGCCTGAAGTGCACAGAACACACCTGGTGTGGCCAGACACTCCCCTGCTGCCCCTGCCGAGCCCCTGGCAGCCACTTACACTCAAGTATCTATTAATAAAACTGTTTCCTCAGGGCATTATGTTGCATGAAATCTTTTTCTCTGCCCCTCGAAGTCTTGTATTGCACTGGTCAAAACTTCTCCAATTTTATTCACTGGTAAGAGAAGGAGCATTTCTTCTTCACAGAAACTACTGATTTACAATTTAAAATGTTAGTTTTCATGAAGGAAGCGTGAAAGCTGTAGACCAAACCTTGTCACTGCAAAATTGGAACCAATGCCAACAGCATGCTCCTGGACATCTGTTGCTGAGAGGCCTCCTGAATATGCAAGAGAACCCGAAGGCCTGGGGACGGGGACAACAGAAAGGAGAGGCAATATTGAATTATTATGCACAAACTCATTCATTTTGTGCATACTGCTGAGATGTTCTTCTAGTAACTTGGCCCTGATTAGCTAGAAATGGAAGACAGACCTGGCTTCGCCAGCTGGCCACACGGTAATTGTACAGCAGCACTGTGGTGCAACTGCAGAAGTTAAGCATCACCTGATGGACAGGGCTACTGGGGCTGCTGGCTGGGGAAGGGAGTGGATATCCAGCTCTCTGGGGGGAGAAAGCGCTTAGCCAATAAATCAAGGCTGAAAGCAAGCAGGTACTTCCAATGCATTCTAGATTGGGATTCAGAATTTTCTTCCTTCTCTTAAAAGGGTATTAACTGAACAAATGAATGCATTGCTGTGACATTTTGGCATGGCAGAAACATTTTTTTTCCTCACTGTCACCTGAAGGGAATCCTACTGGATAAAGATTCTTATCACTGTGACAAAATTGGACACAAGTTTCTGCTTTTGTTGCCTAACACAAGCTGAAAACAGCAAGGACTAGCTCCTTCTGAGCTAGAGAAGCTCCACAGATAACAAGGAAAAAATTAAATGTATGTCCTATGTAGCAGAACTGGTTTTTAAAATAGTTCAGGTACAGTTCTACAAGTAACTCTAGCCTGGCAAAAAGGGAAAAAAAGCATGATTGCTTTATGCCTGTTTTGTCTTTCAGATTTCCAAGAGTTATAAAGTGATGTGAAAAAGCCAAGAAAAAAAGGAGTCTTATTCCAAGGAAATTACTGACCACAGTGGTGGAAAGATTATTTTAGTCATCTCCTCATTAAATTTATAAAGGTTAATCTGAACAGGAGGCAGTAAATTCATCTCCTCCTCCCCCAAACTCAGTAATAGATAGGTAGCATGCAACGCTGAGACACTCTATTCTTCTGTTGAGGGACAAGATCCACCTCCTGGGCACGCAAACAAGATTCTCAGATCCTCAGAACACCTCAATATTCCAGACCTAGATCTCTACTGCAAGCCAGAGACACTTTTCCCTATTCACACACAGCTTACAACTCCTCCTGCTCATCTGTGCTGTAGAGAGGACACCTGCTTCTTCCTCCCCTGCTGACATGCTGCCGTTCCAGTCTGCAGTGGACGTCCCTTCAGAGTGCCAAGGATAGATGGTCGCTATCAGCCTTTTTATGAAATTGTCAATTTTTGTACTATAGACCACTGTCTTCTTAAGGATGAAATTGGTATCTTGGTACTGACTTGAATGCTACGAAGAGAAAAACTCCAGCTGACCCTGCAGCAAACCAACACCCTTAACACCAGTTTGAGTAAGAAGATTTTAAGCAGCCAGACCACAGAGCTGAAACAAAAACATGATCATTAGCATTAATTCCTAACTTTACTACCACTGTGTTTCAAACATCAAAGCGTTTCGCAAACCCTCACTAACTACTCCTTATTCACCACCTGTCCCTCTGTGGTAAACAGGTAATAAGATAAGTTCAAACAACTTTTTTACAAAGCAGAGCCAAAGGCAGCACAGGGAACTTCAAGCTGCTTTTCCCTATCAGCACCTGAGCCATCAGCCTCGGCTGCCCTCACCCCTCGGCCAAGCACTGACACAAGATATGCATAAGGCATTTGTGTTCTGTGAAGAGGACTACATGTCTTAGGGTTGAAATTTTGGCAACTTCCTTACATACTAAATCTGCTTTAGAAAAGGAGCTTAAAATTGACTCAATTCCTCATCTTGTCATCAACATAATATAACATACAGAACAAATAAATGTTTCCCTGAAAGAAAAAAAGCTCAGAGCACAGACCGAAAGCAGTTCCCAACCGGCATATTTTCAGTAGAGTTCTTGCAGTTTGGAGGCAGCTGAAGGATTAAGGTGGTCATGGTTTGCCTTTGTTTTCCAGAATTAAAGCAGAAAAACAGGATATCACTTGAAACACTTATTGACCATAACCTCAGAAACATCTGACGAAATTTAGGCTTAGACTTCCTTATAAATACCTAGTAAATACAAAAACCCCTGAATATTTTTCCTCTTTGAGAAAATAACATCACTGGCTTCATTAAATACTCAAACAAACGCATTTTGTAATCAAATGTATATGGCCAATGCCGATGATATTAATCTAAAATACCAATAATTAGAAGCAGTTTTAAACATTAGCCAAATAAGGAATCTGTATGTATGCTACAAATTGAAACATCAGTAAAGCTTTTCAAAAATTTAAAGTAAATCTTTATAAGATCTGTACCATCAAAATGGAAAAAAAAAAAAAAAAAGAAAAAAGAGCTCCTACTGTGATGTTCAGTGAATTTTCCCCTTCCCCTATCCATTCTATTTTAAGATAGAAGAAAATAAGAAAATTAATTGCTTGTGAAGAGGAAAATTTCAGGAGAAGAGGAGCAGCCATAAAGAGAGATACTCAAGCATTTATAAATCTAAACATTTAAAAAATATCTCAAATAATTCATTTATAAAAAAGGCATTCAAGCAAATAAGCACAACTCTTTCTCGCTGAACTAGGAGAACCAGATATTTCTTTTTAAAATATCTCTTTGGGTTTCTTTCCTTTAGGCAGTGAGAACAAAGAAAAGAATCTATTTCCTATTTTCACACTGGTTCAGTTCCAGGCCAGGACTTGCCACTGTGACTAACCATGCTCATCACGTGCTGTCTCACAGCAGTGAGATCACAAACCATTATCGACACTGAGCTGCTGGAATACAGCAAATCCAGCCACATAAGTTGAATGCAATTAAATTTCAATGACAAAGGAGAATGCTTTTTGTCAAAATCACCTGCGCAGTCTAAAATTTACTTATCGCTTACAATGTCCCAGAATGAAATAAAGAGATGAGACTGAGATGTTCATCCTGCTCTGGTGAGGACAATTAAAGTTACTATCACCAAGGGGAAATAAATGCATTGTAGATTCAGGGATATGATATCAGTATGAATCCTAGATTGGCAAATATTCAGAAAGGCAATTTAGAAGGTTCAGAAGGATGCAGGGAGCGCTGGTTACGCCTGTCCTACACTGAGCAAGCACAGCAGCTATCAAAGCCCGGAGTACCAGCCACCTGCAACATCTGCTACAGCATCAGCCCAAAAGTATCACTTACACAGGGTACCTTCTTGCAGACCAGATATTCTCTAGCTGTTCAAAAGTAGCAACAAGAGCAAAAAACAAACTGCTCCTGGTGCAGGCAGTGATTAATTCCACTGATTAACAGAACAAAAAGAATAAACAAGCCCAAATAAAAGCTTATAAAAATAATCACTTTCTGTTACGTGACTAATTAACACCAAGGGATGTACATGTCTCCCTAAAGCATTTTGAAGCTGAGATACTGCAAAGCGTCTCAAAGCAAATCCAGGCTGTACTTAGTGAAATCCCGAGCACAGGATCATAATTTCAGAATGATTTCTCAGGTGTGAGTATGGAAACAATAGTAGTTGTTTCTTTGCATCATGACATACAGAACGGGAAAATTAACATTAACAGCAAGAAGTACTAACAAAAGAGAAAAATCATTCCAGTGCTCTGGGTTGGCCTGTTGTCAGATCCCCATATCCTATTCCCACTGCATTTTCAGAAAAATCATAATGCTCTACATGACTGTGCTAATCTTGACACTTGTTTAAACAGCAGAGCTCAAGTCCCAAAGCCATGCAAGCAGTGACACTCACCAAGGACAGCCAAGGGAAAAAAAACATTTAATTTACAGATATGAAATGACAGCACTGTCAGTTACACTAGGTAACTTCTTGCAGTGTTCAAGCTCATGCTTCTCCCACCAATTTGTCCCTCTTGATACTTGCCAGCTGTGAGTCAGAAACCTACTGTACTGCCAATGCAGAACAACATTTTCTCCAGTTGTTTTTCTACATAGACTCTGTCTAAATCTCAAGGCAAAGTGTTTGCCCCCATTTTATTTAAATAAATCATTTAGAGTGAAGTGGAAAGCAGAAACACATTATCCACATGTAACTCTTTCTCTTTGCTACCTGGTGAATGTTTCAGCTTGGCAGAACTTAGAGTAGCACATTGCTACACAGACACCTTGCTTTGCATATCATCTAAGAGACCAAAAGCCTCCCAGCCAAAGGATCTGAAATTTAGCCAGGACCAAGGAAAAGGGCATAAAGCACAGCTGTGAAAACACAAGCAAGACCGTATGTCTCAGAAGGACAGCAAAAGGTAAGCAACCAATGTTAACTTCCTTGTACGTGCATCACTCCAAAAGTAATGCCCCCTATTTATTTTCATGGAAGCTATAACAGATACAAGGAGCACAATAACACTAGTTGACAGAGCACATTCTCCGCTACAAAAGACTCTTTCAACACAGTAACCACCATTAGCCATGCATTTTTGCCAGCCATGAATGAGAGCCTTCATGCTGTGCTCATAAAACACTGCACCAGTGGAGCTGACCCTCTGTTTCACAGCTGCTATGATGGCGTTGTTGCTAGGAAAACATTGCCCACACAGACCACCTTTCATCAGCCCAATGGATGGAAGTCAGAAGGTGCCAAATCTGGACTATACAGTGGGTGTGGCAGGACAATCCTGCCAAGATTGGCAGTGTGGTCCACAGTCTTCACACTGGTTCGAGGCCTGGTGTTGTCATGCTGCAAGACAAAAGTTATCTTCTTCTCTGGCCTGACTCTGGAAGTTTGAGCCTTGTCAGCAGCATTGTGATGTAGTGGTCAGAGCTGATGGTTTGTCCGAGTTCCAGGAAATCCAGAAGGATCACGATCACCCCTTTCCTATCCCAAAAGACAGTATACGTCACTTTACGTGCTGAGGGCTGCACCTTGAACTTTTTCTTCAATGGGGAATTCACGTCACCATTCCAGAGACTGCTGTTTGGACTCCAACTCGTATTGGTGACATCATATCTCATCACCAGTAATGATACAATCCAGAAAACTGTCACCTTCAGCCTCGTATTGGTTCAATGGGTCCTGACAAACTTGCATACAGTGTTTTTTCTGTTCCTGTGTGAGCATTTGTGGGACCCACCTGGCATGAACTTTGTGATATTCCAACATTATCACTACCATTTCGAACACACTACAGCCAATATTCATCTCTGTACATAGTTTCCTGGTCATAATCCAACAGTTTGCATGGATGAGCTGATCGAGATGCTCTTCATTTCATGGTGTGACAGCTCTGCATGGACGATCAGAACACGACTTGTCTTTCATGTCGCTGTCGCCACTGCTGAAGTGCATCACCCACCACCTCCCTGTGTTCACATCCACTGTTCGGTCTCCATAAACAGTCAGCAAGCATTGATGAATGTCAATGGGTGCCATTTTTTCCACATGGAGGAATCTGACTCCACACTTTTGCTTCATGTGCACTTCCATGACAGATGCCATTTGGTCAGACTGCCCTTGTGCTGTCCTCTGTCACACGGTAACAACATGGAGCAGAATACTGGCAGGAAGGTTCAACCTCTGCTGCCATACCAACATCCACCTCTGACATCGTGGGCCAACATAGTAAAATAGAAGGCATTNGTGTTCACATCCACTGTTCGGTCTCCATAAACAGTCAGCAAGCATTGATGAATGTCAATGGGTGCCATTTTTTCCACATGGAGGAATCTGACTCCACACTTTTGCTTCATGTGCACTTCCATGACAGATGCCATTTGGTCAGACTGCCCTTGTGCTGTCCTCTGTCACACGGTAACAACATGGAGCAGAATACTGGCAGGAAGGTTCAACCTCTGCTGCCATACCAACATCCACCTCTGACATCGTGGGCCAACATAGTAAAATAGAAGGCATTACTTTCAGAGCAGCCCTTGTAACATCAATTTTTTGTTTAGTTGTAACATGATACTAATCACTCTGCTACTAAAACTGCCAATAGGAAAGTCCTCAGAAACCCCAAACGAAGCAAACTCTCCCAAAGACAGTGTCACCCTTTGCAGCCTGGGTGGAAACACAATGCTTACTCACAGCAGGACTGAAATCCCAAGCAGCAGCTCCAGAGACACCAGTCCTGGGTAATTAACGCAGAGGAGTCAGCAGCATCACTTGTACCCTAACAGAATGAGCTCAAATTGAAGAGGGAAGAGCACTGATTTTTGATTTTTCCTTTTTTTTTCTTATTTTACTTTTTTGATAAACTGAAAGCACTTTAGCTTTTAACCATCCACTGTGGTTAAAAGCAAGGTGGCTCTAAGCCCCTCAGGGTGCTGAAGAACAAGGGCAGAGCCTCCAAGCAGCCTTATATGGGCTTTGTGCTAGAGCTAACATGTTTTGAGGACATGACCTTGCTGTAAATAGCTGCCTTTCTCTACCCTGCCCTCCTGGACCATGCCATCAGACCAGTAATGTCTGCCTGTACCTGTTCTCCAGGATATCCTAAGCACCCTCTGTGGAGTCATCCTCTTGTTATCCTCCAGTGCCTGAACCAGCTGGGTCAAATGTAGCCACAGGTCCCCCCTGCTTCAGGCTGTATTACAAAATGCGACATACACTCCACTTTTTAGGCAAGAGAGAACATGTCATTTAGAGAAACAACATTCCAGAATAAGAATTAAATGCAGCTTGCTATAGGATGAAAAACATGAAGAGATTGCATCTTTGGAGTAAAGGAACAACATTTTAATCTCACTGTTGAATAAGAAACCAGTAAAGAAGTTACCCAACTACACTGGGCAGAGATCTATAATTAACTCATAAGGCATTTTACTGAAAGTATAAGTTTATCTGTGTATCAAAGCAAGAAGTGCTCATTAAACACATCTTATTAAGTGTGTTTTGTAATTAGTAAAAATTACTACAGGCATGGCAAGGTTGATTCAGACAAGAATTCCACCTAGGTGTGTCACATGTCTGGCAGCAGTGAGTCTGCTTGGACTGCAGAGTAGAAATTTGAAACCTAGTCCTGACCCACAGGGACAGGCAGTCAGACCATACATTCTGACTTCTCTGAACAAGCACCAGGAAGAAATGGTATCAAACACAAATAATGAATGCCTTTGATATAAATGACTGCGGTAGCCAATTAGCAGCTGTCTCCATCCATGAAGTATTCAAATTTCATGTTCCATGCATCAAATGCATTGTTATGCTACCTAGAGTAATTACAGATGTATACATCTGTGTTTATGTTATCATTTTTTAGAATTTTGCAAATACTTATGCATATGTAAATTGTACGCCTTTAGAGAGATCAGAAACTAAAGATGTCCCAAGTAAGACATTACCAATGAGATTTTAATAGCATAATTATATCTCAAATTTTCTCTACCATTTTTGGGAGAGAAAGCTTGATTGAGGTGATAAAGTTTTGAAATAATTGCACATACCAGGATAGAAAAGGGACAGAAAATAGATGCAAAGTAAAACCCTAGCACTGAAGCAGGTTCTGTGAACAAGATCATCACTCACCTCAGCTAGAAAATATTGGCAAACTGCAGATATTCTCTACCTTTGTACTTTTAATCCCATCCATGAAACTCATGTACTCACAGATAATCTGAACATATTGACATTGAAGCAGATGGACCCCACAGCTGGCTGCTGGAGATTTTCAAGCCTTTGCAGTGGTAGTATACAATGATCAACACCTCAAAAAACACAGTGTAAGAGAAGGCAATGATGTACTATTCATTTGGTGGTAATACTACAGGAAATGCTTTTCTGCAAAAGCGGACACTAGATTCTGGGAAGGTATGAGTCTGGAATTTGCAGCTTAGTTATTACATACTAATAATTGCTAACACAAGTGTAAAAGCCACATGAGAGAAACAGTTTCCTTCCCACAATGCCACTGGTGAAGTTGCCTACAAAAGGAAAACTAAAAAACTCTGAAAACTTCACACAAGTAAATTCTTTTCTTTGCACTGAATGGACACTGTACTCCCACTCCTTCACAAAGGAAGTTAAGAGCTTCTTTATATTTCAAGCCTACTCTGTTTTTTCTCAACAAAATATAAATGAAAGGGCCATGTGAACTATTAACAGATGACAACAGAGAGCTAGCCAGGTATTTCAAACACTTCTATCTCTTCTTCCTACATGAATTCCTCAATTGTGAATGCAAAATATGTCTTCTTACTTCTTCCATCCCTTAAATCAATAATTAGAGCTGATCAAATTGTTTGTTGAGGAGTAGCCTTTTCTACATTCCTTCCTCTCTTCTCTTTCCCTCATAGAACAATTTCACCTTTTCCCCCCTTGATACCTTTACAGTAGTTCAAGCCATGTGGAGATTCACACAGTCCAATGGAAACAGGTATTGTTTACTTCTGAACAGAAGCAGACATATACTCACCAAACCTGAAAACAGACTAAAGCTTTTGTCATGTTATGATGTTAACCGTGGGCTCAAGTTAAAAGCCAATCCTGTTCATTATAAACATTTGGACAACCCCTCTCCCCCCACAAGAAACCCCCAAAACACAGCCAACAAAGAGGTGAACAGAAGGATATCACATTGATCCAGCACCACTGACTGCTTCAGAGCATGCTTGGTATTTAAACATACATACAGGTTTAATACTGCTTCAGTCCATTTACATCATTTAAATTAAATTCTGAATTTGTTAAACAATCACTGCAAATCCAATGTGAGAAATAAAAATGAGATAATCTAAGCAGCAGTGCAATTGGAAGATGATAATATTTGACAACCAAGACAGAAAAAACTATTGAAATTAGAACTACAATTGCAAGCTTTAAAAATAGCAATCTTTTTGACAACTTTGCAAAAGAATCTTTATGATCCTAAATAAGCACATGCTTTTCTATTAACTTCTAAATTTAAATCCATAAATTCTAAACTTTCATAAACTAAGACCATCTCAAAAGGTAAGGGTAAAGCACAACGTCTGACATAACATAAAATGGAGGAGTCAGGTTTGCCACTGTGGTGCAGATAGTTCCCAGTGATGCTACAGGGAATTACCTGCAAAAAATATAAAACAGGATAACCTCTCAGGTTTGGATTTGACTCCACTGCATACACATGCTGTCTGACTGTCAGAAAAATGGACAAAAGCAGCACATACATTAGCAGCAGCTCCTGCTTAAAAACAATAAGCACAGCACATTATCCCCTCAGCCAGCTCCCCACTGAAAGGACTTCAGACTAAGCCACAAAAAAAACTAACAGTGAGCTTTTGAATGACAGGACATCATGTGCTCCATAGTCTACAGAACCAGCAAAGTACTTACAAGGTTTCTTAAACAAATTGATCATCCCTACAATTTCAGACGAAGTCAGAGAAACTCCAGACTTGATCTTCTCTGAGGAAGAAACAAAAGCCATGAAATCACCAGAGAGAAGAGTTTGGCATTTTTTTTGTTTTTAAGAGAACTCTGAAAGGCAAATTGTAATGTGAGGGGAACCTTGTAGGAACCTCCGCGCAAATCCAGCGGAGCACACATTTCAGCATTCTTTTTATTCAATACTCTCCTTACTTTAAAGTCCTTCTGAAACAGTGGAAAATGTTTTTTCATAGAGTTTCAACTAGCAAGAGCTGAGATGATTTCACATTGACAGCTAAGACCACCTGACTGATCTTTCACACAAAATGTACTTGCTACGTTAGTTTACATAACTTCTTTGTGCTCAGTCCTCCCCAGCTGCAAAGCCAAAAATAGCTTACCTTTTCCGCAAGGGCAGTAAGGTATAGCTGGAACAAAATGCAACTCTTTACAGGTGCTATGAGTAATGCCAGCAGTTTTTAAAAAGTCAGAAAAATCCTGTAATTTCCCTGTTTTTAGCTTTACAAGAGCAGTTAAATGTCAAAACCTACCATGGAATCTGGAGGCTGCATTTTTCCACGAAAAACTGTGCTAGACACTAGTATTTTTTCAAACATCCTGTAATTTCATGAAATGGAGGCAAGCATTAAGCAGCCTATATTATTGTCATAAAGGAAGCAACAGTGACGCAGATCCCTCTTGCAAAGCAATAGAATCTTGAACCTAAAACCTAAAAAAGACTTCATTACACAATTCTCAATCAACAGAGTCTAAGCCAAGACTACTGCAGTACTTCTCTGCGCTCTGGATAAAACTTTGCATGGCTTCAGTAGCTCCTTTCGCAGAGGTGCCAGTCTTCCAGATCTTTACAACCAGAATTTAAGCAAAAATATGCACCATAAAGCCAGGTTCTCAGATCTGTAGTTTGGCATAAACATGAGTGGTCTAATTTTCAATCTCCCAGGACCCAAGTAACAAAGTGCAGTAAAATTCTCCACAGGAAATTCCCATTTTAATGTTGCCTTTTAAGTTCTTGCATAGGGTTTTTTTTTTTTTTTTTAATTATGGCTTACAAGTTTTACCCAAAGACCAGTGGTTAAGGTTACACCTTCACATCCCAAAAGTGTGCAGACCAAAAAGTGTTTCACCTAAAATTGAGGACCTAGAGAATGATTGTACTTTCTCACTGTGAAGCCAAAGAAGTTTATGGTCATTAGCACTTGCACATCGATAGTAGAGATTTTTGAGTTCAGTAACATAAAGCCTTTGACAGAGGAGAATTTTAATTAAATTATTGAACATATTGCATTAAATGAAATCTGATTTATTAAATCTCCCAGTGTAAAGTCAACTAAACACACATTATTCGTTTATTTGGAGAAGCATTTAAGAATCCCAAGCTGCTCAGTATTCATATTTTGATAAGCAGTGGAAATACAGACACACAGATAATCATTTCCCCAAAACATGGGCATATAAATGAAATTGAACTGAAAATGAGAGAGGATAAGATAAAAAAGTTGGAGCAATATCCTCCTTGTCCCTCTCCCCCTCTCCTCTGAAGTATCTCACATGGTTTTTGTCAGTAGATATATAAAGACTTACATGTAATAATGGCTTTTGTGACTTCTTTTCTCTAGGGACACATGAGAATGTTTCATTAATGAAACATTCTCAGGAGCCAATGACTTTCAACCAATTTCATTTTTAATTAGAAAGAGTTGAAAAATGAGAAAGAAAGAGAAAGCTACTCTGATCTAGCAAAGTGCATGATTTTTTGACCCATCTAAAAAGCACTTCCTCAATTCCAGCATCTGTCAGAACAAGACTCCCTGAAGCAAATAAATCCCTCCATCCAGCCCACTCAATTCTTTCTCCTACAGGACTACACTCTATCTAGCATCCTGCCTAGTAGCCAGCAAGCCAGGATTAATTCAGGGAGCTTACAATAAGGCTCAGGACCACCAGAAAGGCTGCATGGCTACCTGAGCAACCACTCAGCAGGTCACAACTGCAGTCACTCCCCTGGACATGTTCTGTAGCTATTCAAGTCCTTTACAGTTTTATTACTTCAAACACCATGACTGAGATCCACCTTGGAGACAAACAGATGAACATCACAATATTGAAAAGCCCAGGCATCAAGAGGTAGCTCTTAGAATGACTTCTGAATCTGGCATCAAAATTGGAGATGCATGAATGACCACAAAACAATGTCCCAGTCAAGGACAATTAGCACAGTATTTAAACATCCCACAAGTTTACCAGAGGACTTTTTGTAACAGCAGCTGAGGGACAGCATCACTTAAACAAGCATGAAGCAGGGGACAACCTTATGACCAAGAGGTAGGAACCACTCTCCCTACAACTCCCTAACACCATTATTTCAGTCACACCCAAACGACCCATCACCAACATCACAGCCTTTTTCCACCTAGGCGTTTAAGCAGCTATGCAAATTGAAACATAAGCTTTTCCTACGTATCGAAATTTTAAATATAAAAGAATGGAAAGGTGAAGTGACAAAATTAAACTCTGTGCAGCCAAAGTTGAAACAGGAAAATAAAGCCTTTTTTCCATTAACTTACATGAAAGAAGGTTTAATGGTTCAAGAATGTAATGCAGTAGACATTTAAAAGGTCTTACTTATTCCCCCAAACAACTCCAATTCGTGTCAAATCCAACAAGAATTTAGACCCAAGAGATGTTTTGTTTTTACACTTTCTTCTGTGGAGAATAATTAAATAATGCACATCACTGAATTGGCAGTAATGCCATTCACTGATGGCAAACTAAAATGTTTGCCCCCTCTCACAGGCTTAGTTGTCTTCATATTGCATCTTGACCTATTCTGGATCTGACATGAAATCAAGGCAGCTGGTTTGCTAAAACCTTGTCATACGTAATTGCAGATATCAATTTTTATTTCTTGCTTTATTGCAAAAAATCGTGCCTCTTTCTCTCTTCTTCTATACATTACCTTAAATCCAGAGGGTACTTACACAACCTTACATCTGGCACGGGCTCTAAACCTTTAACTTAGGAAACATGTTTGGTCAGAAAACTTACCTGATGGTTACAAAAACCCCATATATTACCAGCTCAGTCAAATGCTCCAAGCTACTTGCAGTCAGAAGAGAACACTGAAACTAGTAACAGAAATCAAGTAAAAGAGTGACAGACAATGAACCAGGCAAAAATCACTTCACTGGAAGCTAGAGAAGTTTCTGAACGGTGGCAAATGACACAAAATGGGGAGTGTGTTATTCAGACAAAACACGTCCCATAGGAACTACTCTCAGGTAATGAAGAGAATTCTTAAGCAACATAGCTGGACTCTCGTCTCTTATTTGTCCCTTAAATGCTGAAGGTCCAAATGAAAAAACTTGAGTCAACATACAAAATAATAATATATGGTATTTGCAATGGAATATTCAAATTCTCAATTGGAAAGAAACATCTCCCATAATAACCAACATTCTTGTACCAAAGTAGAACTTAGTATGTATTGCTTCTTACTTTATAAAGCCATAAATTTTGTTTAATATTTAACCATCATTATCTTATTGACGAGCAACTGAATCTCAACTAACAGAGAATAAACACACTAGAGCAGCTGAAAGAGTAAAACTGAATAAATAGTGCTACAAAAGAGGAACAGATTTAGAAATAATGAGGTCACCTGACACCTCAACACACATGAAGTTATTCTATTCACTCAAATAACTTCATGTTCAGTAGCAGTCACAGTACAAAATATCACATCATTTTAAAGAGACAGAAGCATCTTCAATACTTTGGCCAATTAGAAAAAAACGAACAGAGAACCATACTATCATGTATTACCCTCATGGCTTTCTCCTGGTTTCAGGAGAGACAAAGCAAGAATTTAAGAGGGAGAAAAACGTTTCTTCCCTCTTCACACTCTCCAAGGCAAACACCCTCCGTCTGAGTGCCCGGCTGCAGCTCCAGAGCACAGAGCAACCACATTTACGGTGCCTCAGAATCCTCATCGCGCCCCTCCTCGCCTCCTCAAGCAGCCAAGTGCTGCTGTGGTGACAACACAAAAGATCTCCTTCTCTCCAGGTATTTCCTTTTCATATATCTATAGTCTCTTATTTATTTAGCAATGAAGAGATATGGTATTAGCTTCCCACCAGCCCGTCAAGCCACATAAAGGCAGCAATGCAATGCCATAAGGTCTAGCAGCGTCAGGACTTCCTGTGAGTGCAGAGAACAGCAGTGGGAGGCAGGAAGGTGCCTAAGCATGAACAACTGACAAGGAGACAGAAAGGGAAGAGGAAAGAAAAGTGAGGAATCTGCATTAGGCAAAACCAGGCTGGACCTCCATGGGATTGGTAGTAGCTGTGCAGCCAAAAAAATAAAAGGAGCAGGATTTTCAGGGACAGAGGATATGTTAAAAGAAAAGACACCAGAGAGCATGCTTTTCTGAAATGAAGAGTAAAGAAGTCAATACCTAATAAAAGAAAGTTCTAGATGCCGAAGTCTCTCAAAAGGCATGACCGCCTCCTGAGCTAAAGCATGATACTGCTGTCCCTAAAAGGGAATTGGTATCTAAGTCGGTACAGATTTGAATCACTGACTCATCCACTCTGGGACTTTATGGCAAACTGACAAAGAATGAAGAGCTGACAGAGGGAAAAGATGGGGGAGGAAAAGAAGGAGGCAGAGGGGATTCAAACAAGATTAGCTAGATGTGAATCCTAAATAAAGATTAAAATAACTTCCTTGTGGAACTGGGGACTTGTGAAAGTCAAGGTCATGAAACTATCAGAAAACTGACAGTTCAAGAGCTCATATGGTGACATTTATAGGAACAATTTTCAGCACTCTTTCTACGCTTAGTAATTGCCACTGCGTATTTTTCCAGGTTTCTTAAAACTATAACTGTCATTTACTGCAGGCATCTAAAAATCCCCTGCTCCCATTTCATAATCGAATCATCCATCTCCTTTAATAGAAACAATAAATTTTTTTTCCCAAAAAAATCTTTCTGCTGCAGCCAAAAGAGCCAGATGCTCATAAGAAAGGTCAATAGCTTGGGTCTGTTCTGTGGCACTAACATGATATACATCATTGGTAGAACTGGTCATTTCCTAACTCCTAATTAGATGACAAAGATTACAAATACTTGAAAGTCACAGAAAGCACTGTTAAATTCTTCAGTAACGAATGCTCAGTACAGGTCAGATTTCTTTGGAGATTAAAAGGCATTTCAGTCCTCTTAGGAATTTTTAATTTTTTTTTAATTATTATTATAATTTCCATAAGAACGATCAGCATTCCTTCATTCATTCAAATTCACGCTCTCAACCAACTGAATTGTATGTTCTTCCATTTACAACTTTGTACAGACATCACAAAGGCTATGTAATTTCCCTTATGTGCTTAATATGAATTAGAAGTTATTAAGCTGTAGCTCATGGCGAGCATTTTGCTGTGACGATCTTTTCAAATGTTATCTGGTCTGTTAATTCTAAAATTTCTGGGCCAGTTTCCTTGAAAAGGCACTAGTTTCCATGAAGACAGCCAGGAACACGACTAGGGAAAAAGCATAAGACACCTTCAGCCTATTTAATAAAACTTCAGCAAAAGTAAAGCAAACAGTTAATATTGTTTTCACCAATCTTGTATGCAACTAAGAAACCAAAACTCCAATTGAAGAATTCAGCTTAGTTTATCCTCAAGCAACTTTCTAAAGAGGAACCTAAAGGAATTATTATCTTTATGATATGGTCTTCCAAAATTCCTCCCAAAGTTGCCATCACTGGAGATTTATTTAAGGCAGCTTCCTTTCTATAGCTTAAGAAAGGAAATTCCTCACATTTGGGGCTAGAAAAGATTGTGTTTTGAATCCTTAAAGACTCATCTTTCAATACTAAGCTTCCATTTTTGTGGCATGACTAGAGGAATGCAAGGAGCAGGGTTGTTTAGGAGCCTCTAAGCGTCCTCTACAATAAAATGAAGAGAAAGTTCAGGTTTAGTATCTAGGAAAGTTTATGTTTGGCATCAGGAAATGCTTTTCAACATGTATTATTTATGTGTATTAATTTAAGTAATGCATTAAACAATTGGACACGTGAAGCACAAGAACTTTCACCTTGACAAGGTACTCAGAAATATAATGAAATGAGCAGTCCTACCCTTAAAAGAAAGACGAAATAAACTGAAGGCAGTATTGCTTTCTAAGGTTGGTTTCTAGGATTTTTGTTTGCAGAATGCTAAAATGAAGCTGAAACAAGGGAGAAAATAAGGGAGAAAAAAAAAAGAAAGGTAAGCAAGGGAAATAATACTAACTAAATTTGTGCCATTAAAACAACTGTAACTTAGACTTCCTTTACAGATACTTGGAACTTGCTAGCCCATATAGAGCAAATATGCTCCAGATAGTGCTAGAAATACATTGGGAGACCCATCTGGAGTAAGAGGAAACTGCAGGACCAGCCTGGTCAACTCTACAACTTTCAGACACGGGCAGAAACAGATTCCTTGTAATAACTTACGAGGAAGAAAAAGGCTTCATCTGTAAATAAAATGAAAATGTATTCTGTCTCTTTAGTTTTCAACCAAAATATGGGATAATTTTTACAGTACCTGAATCATCAATACCCAGTATCTCTGGGTGAACATTTTGGTTAGTATCTTTTTTTTTTTCCCCCAAATCTCACTGAAAGAAGTACAGCACAACACACTTAGATAACCACTGAGTTCATGAAATCAGGCAACAGTTTAAGCTTTCTTTATTTCTAAATCATTATTCTTTTGCAGTAAAATCTCTTACATTTTAAGCTTCTTTGGAATTATGCAGCAGCAGTAATGTTTTGAGGGTACTGGAGATGTTACACAATCACATCTTTAATAAATGAAAATTATAGCTGCAGCAGCACCAGTAAGTCACGCCTCCATCAAATCACAGGGCCCTGTGACAGAAAAGTCACATTGCACAGAATGCGTTTTCCATCCTACTCTGTATTTCTTCCTCTGATCACTAATCGGAACAGCTAATAGTATCATATATCTATATAATACTTAATATATACTCCTATTTTCTATAATATTTAAAACAGTGCATCCAGTTTGTCTAGTTAGCACAACAAATACAGTGCTGTACATGAATACTATATTAAACAGTGTAATAGTGTTGAAGAACATCATAGTATAAAGCTACCTAAATGCTGCAGAAATGCAAGGAAACCTTTTTACAGAAAATTTTCTTCAAATTACGTTCTCTAGTTGGATGTTTTCTATACTTGAAGTTTCACCAAGAAGTAAACAACTGCATTAATAGGCTCAATAAGAGATACTTTTACTATCAATGTTATATAGGAATACTGTAATGGTACACGATATCTTCCAGATCTAACAAAATAATCATTAAAATTTACAACATTGTCCTTCTGAAAAACATATGGTCAGACAAAAATAACAGCTTAAAACGTCCTGAAGAGCTTTTCTAGTGAAACCTGTCTGTGGGCTGAACACTTGTTATTTTTGCTTCATCTCCAGAACCATTCCTTTGTGAGGAAGAAGCCTTTCTTTAGATAATAATGTATGCCATATGGAAAGAGATTATGATACAGAACAGCACTATATTATAGTTTTATCGCCAATTACATCAACAAAAATTAACAATCTTAGCAGGACCCTGCAGTGAAAAACATTATGCAACCACACTAGGAGAGTTCAGCTCCTCTTTCTACTTAAATGATAAAGATGATGGAGCTGAAGAAGCAACTTGCCTTGAAGACACCTCTGCCTACTGCCAGTTCAGGACAATGCAAATCTCCAAGAAGATCAAGGAGTGCAGTGAAACACCAAGTAAAAATAGCAAAAGATGCACGGGCAGCTTTTCAAAAGCCATGTAAGTCTCTGAGCTGCATTTCAATGGAGAGATTCATTCAGACGGAAGGTGGAAGGCCACAGGGAATTCTGAGCAAAAATTTAAATTAATAGATATGCAGTCTGTACCTATGAATACAGATCAGACAATCAGTCAATAGTTCGTACTGGATTTAAGCCTTATCATAATTAGTTCTGATGTATACATGGATGTCTTTTCACTTTAGAATTTCCTGAAGAGTTTTATCACTCTCCATCCTAGTCATTAAAGCCCAAGGCTACAGTGAGCTTCCAGCTCAAGGAAGCAATAAAGCATATTAAAACTAAGCACACGATTCTCTTTTTACTGAATTAGAGCTTCCAAGATATTTTAGCCAACTGGATGCTTAAGGCAGAACACAAATATCACATTAGCAAAGTCAAGCCAGAATTTATGTCAGGTTTTTTCTGTCCCAAACTGCAAAATGGAATTCCTGAGTACTCCGATGATACAAATCCGAACTTTAAAACTCTAAGGTAGGGATAGCAATACAAAAAATAATAATCTAAAAGCATAATTCACATCTTGCCATCATTTAATTTTGCCGACAGTATTCTTCTTTGCTATTCTCTCAGAATTCAGTGTAGAAAAAGTCAAAAGAACATAATGTACAGGTTAACTAATCCTGGAGTAATTGCATAAAAAAGCTCCTGTCATCAACAAGACCACACAAATAAAAATCCAAACAGAACATGGCTTCTGGCCCTCGTGAGAAGTTGACCTGTCATAAGAAACTTTGAGCTCATTGAAAAAAATCAAGCACCAGTAAAGCGTTATGATTTGGGTCCCATGTTAAGATATCAATTTTCCCCAAACACTTCTGGTGAGCATGGAAGTCCCACTTTGAATGAATCAATGTAAACAGGAGCAAAACAATTTCAATTCCAATTATAACTTGGTAATTAAAATAAAAAAAATGAATTTAATTAGAACCTAGCAATATTACTGTGAGGTAATCGTTGCATGAAAAAAAAAAGGTCTGCTTTAGAAGCTGTTACATCCTTTTTTCCAAAGCTATATATTAAGCACAAACACTCAATAACTTACAGTCATCTAGAGGTTGAACATAAATACTGACTTACATTACTGATTAACATATATATACCATCCATCTTATCCGAGGGAAGCAAAATTAGAACAAACAAATCTTGCATCTAGACATGTTTTTGCACACTGGATAGCTTCTTGGGTATATACAGCAGATGCAGAAGTTAATTACTCAAGTTATATATTGAGTTTTAAAGAACATGAAAACGAGGATCAGCAATTTGTTTTATTTATAGATATGCTACCATTATTTCAAAGCAAGTTGATCACAAATAACTCTGTTGTTCATAGAGACAGTATCACCTGTAAGAGGAAACTTTTGTAAAGCATCCTGTGCTGTATACCTTCACTTTCTCTAGGCTGTCTTGGAGACATTAAAATTCATAGAGGTCAGTGCAGCTCCCGCATTATAGCAGATCTACCTATTGCTCACTACCCTGCCTCTATTAATTTAAAACAACAACAACAAAACAGAAACAAATACACAACCCTCTCTATTTCAAAAAATTGCAGGTTACCAAACCAGTAAATATCCCACAGCTCTTGCGAAGAGCAGATGGACTGAACACATGGACTCAGAAGCTAAGGGACTCCACTTCCCTGTATGTTGGCCACAGAGAGAAATAGACACAACTAGCAGATTCCCCAAATGAAATATGAAACGAGTTCTTGATATTTACAGCATAATTTTCAGATCATGAAAATCTTTAGAATTTTTCTGCGTAGGTCCCATATTTATTACCCTACCACCATTGGCAGATGGATTTAACCATCCAAGTTTTTAACTGCTGCTGCAAAGTTCCATGCAGTTCTGCAGACAGTATGATACTCTGAACTAATCAGTTAATTGTCTGTCCAAAAATACTTTTCATGGTAGTGTAAACTATTTCAGATTGCTGTGACTCAGGCTATCTTCTTGGTTCTTCCTCAGCCATGGAGGGGACAAACCAGTTGGTTCTTCCTAAGTTGGACACACACTTTGGAGGGTTATGTGGAGGGCAGACATGGCTGTAGTAAGCAGAGCTGCACGTGCTACATGTTTATATTTTTTTTCCATGTGGTCTGAGCATGGAGCAACCCAGCTGAGCTCTGTATCTCAGTATCCTGGGTTCCAACCCTGCCATGGCCAGAGGCACTGAACATGCACACCACAAATTAAATGAGAAATTTCCTCTGGTGCATGGGGTCATTTCTATACTGGGCTATAATGAGGATATGACATCGTTTTGCGCAAAAGCAAGCTCAGGCTGAGTTGCAGAAGAGCATGAAATCAGTCTCTTTACAGTGAAAGATCTCCTGGCTGGTTCTGTGATATTAAACTTGAGAAGGCAATCAATTCATTCACATTTCTCAGATTTTCAAATTGATATTTGTTCCAACGATCATTAAAATTCACTGTAACTGTAATACAGAAGAAGTCTAGAAATCTAGAAAATCAATCATAAATAAATGCTACAACATAACGACTAAATCAAGGTCTCTGTCTTCTTGGCAGGACCACTTCATTAAAAGAAGGAAATAAATTATTTGCATAGCTGATTAGTACCAAGTGATTCATTTAATAAAATTCTTCCACTGAAGTGATTTAAAGATCACAATCGAGCACAACTAGAGCCATCGGTTACTGTAAGAAAGAAATCTTAATTGGGTAAACATGAAGAACAAGCAATGTAAAAGACAGAAAATAAATTAACAGAATAAAGGGGAATAAATCAGCTCTGAATGATACAAATGAAATCAAAAAATTTAATAGAGCAGAAAAGAACAAAGATTTTTCTATTCTCCTATTTATTTAAGGAATGAAAACAAACAAAAAATAAAAATGTGACCTGAAGGAAAATCGAAGCCTTTGGAGAACCAGAAGATTGCCAATAAATATGAGTCTGAAGCTATAAGCATTTTAACCAAGAAAATGTAGAATGCCAGAAGCAGCTAGAGAAAATGTATACACAAAGACTGCTCTGAAAGTAATGCCTCCTTTTTTTTTTTTTTTTTTTTTAATGTTGGCCTGCCATGTCAGAGGTGGATGCTGGTGGAGGCTGAACCTTCCCACCAATATCCCGTTCCATTATATTGCTGTGTGACAGATGGCAACAGAGAGACAGTCTGATCAAATGCCATCTGACATGGAAGCACACGAAGCAAAGGTGTGTCACTGAATTCTTCCATGTGGAAAAAATGGCACCCACTGACATCCATCATAGATGGAATCAATGAGGTTGGAAAAGACCTCTAAGATCATCACATCCAACCATCAGCCCATCACCACCATGCTCACTAAGTCACATCCCTAAGTGCCACATCTACATGTTCAAATCAGGTTCAAATAGAGTGCCTCTGCTGTAGCACAATTTTATATCAGACAAATGCATTTTAAATACTCTAATATAAGGTAACTATAGCCAAAATTTGTGTTGGCAGCTCTCAGGAATTCATGCCTCTCTGCCAGCACAGCCTTCATCAACAGCTGAGTCTTCCCCAACCCAAAGCTCCCAAGCTTCTCTCACAAGCACTAAAAACCCAAAGATATTCACATGCAGACAGCACACAAGCAAATTTATTGCTAAAAAGAGAAACAAAGGAAAAATGACAGCAAATCTTAAGTGAACCAACACCTCTTTGGTGACGATGTTTGGGCTGGCAACAACTGACATGAAGCCACAGGAACTGTAAAATGGAAATACAAAATGCCTTACACTGCCTCTTCTATTTCTCCCATGCAGGGATGAATTTCACTTTTATGGAGACCAAACAGTGGATGTGAGCACAATGAAGCATTGGTTGGTGCACTTCAGCAGTGGTGACAGCGACAGCGGTCACTTCCACTGGAGCAGATTCATACAAGAGTGGCACGTAGGCTCTGTTCATCACTGGTGAAAGTGCATAGCTAATGGTGGCAACTATGTTGAAAAATAGTGTTTGTAGCTGAGAATGTGCTCTATCAGATAGTGTTATTGTGTTCTTTGTAGCTGCCATAGTTTCCATGGAAATAAATAGGCATTACTTTCGGAGCAAGTGATAAATGAAATATTTGACTTCAATAAACTTGTTCAAAAATTGATTAACACCACATTTACCAGTCATTTACAACAAAACAACTTATACAGATAAGCAAAATCTCTACTTATAGTACCAATTATTTCCCACTAAAATGTTGATCCTATTTTCTGGGGCAAAAAAGAATATTCTAACAACAGGACATGGGGGGAGGTTATGAAAGAACACTGTGGGGAAAAATAATCTAGCTTTAATTCACTTGGCACAAAAATATATGCAAATTTATATAGAAATGTATGTCTTGCATAGTTTATTTATGAAATTAACATTAGCCGATCTGAAGATGATACTGTAACTGATCACTTTTACTGCTCTTTGAACATTTGTGTGTTAAGGCAATGTGTATTGAGGTGATGCTTGGCAAAGAGAAAAACGTGCTATTTGAAAACTGCTGTATTGCATGCATAAATTAAGTCTAGTAAAAGGGCACAGAAGATGGCTCAGAACCACGTTACACAAAACTGTCATGGAAATTTCAGGTTAAAGAGAACAGGCAGGAAGAAGCACCATGCATTCGCAGAGCACTTTTCTTTGGTGGTGGCACACTTTGCATCTTTCTGTTTCGAAAAAATAAGAAAATACCCTACACATACTACACCAACAGAAAACAGCCGATCATTTAAGAGAAGCCATCAATGGTATCTGCCCATTCATCCTCTTTCCACATACCACACCAGTCAAACATACACTTCAGCATGGCATTCACAAGTAAGGCAGGGCAGGAGTTTGTTAATTTACAGGATAATACTATTCAGACAGGACAGATGCTCCAAATAACATCAACAACTCTGAACAATAGAACCATCAGTTTTTGCGAAAAACCAAAGACAGCATCTCTACATTAGACAAATACTGAATCCAGTTTTACAGAAATGCAGAGTGCATTAACAGCATATGCTAAATGCTAAGACAGATTGTAGCCCTGCAACCAAATTTTGTCAGTAGCTGCCTCTACAGCTGAAGTAAATTCATGATAGCTTTTGTATTGCCTTATCTTCAAATTGACTTCACAGACGAAGCCACTGATGAACACATTTGCCCCACATTAGGCAGGAAGACGTTGTTACCTGTCATTCACAATTCCAATATTCTTCCCAGGCAGTAAGAGAAAATAAAAAATAAAATAAAAAATAAAATCTGAATGGACAAAATCTTTTGCTGCTGTCTTTCTACTTTCAGAGGAAACATGCACAATTCAGTATGTTTTAGCGGTTTTCAGCTTCTTCCCGTACTCATTAGAACTGAAGCATCTAAGCAAGTAGTTATCAATTTTTGACAAATAACCAATCAATCAAAAACCCTTCAGAAAGGAAAACAGTGCAGATCTGTTCTGATAAAAGCCTAAATGGTGGACTATTACTTAGCACTAATTCCCAGTAGCAGCATTCTGCAAACACACTTTATATTTGTCACGGCAAAATGGGAGTTGCTTGGTAGACCGAAGACTATATAAATCTTTGCATGACTAAGAATAACTTCAGTGGCTGAAATGAAATATTTGCTGCTGTGTGCAGTAGTTATTTGTCTCTTTTTTTTCCCCCCAAACAAGGCACAAAAGCTACACAAAAAATAGTGCTGAGCTCAATAACACATGCATTACATTCTTCCTTTAATAAGAAAATGCTCTTTTTCTGTTTTATAAGTAAGAGTATGCAGGTTAAAATAAGTGCTTCAGTATTCAATTATTATCTGCATTTTCACTTCAACATAGTGAATTGTTAAATTAAGACATAAAGTGATCAGCACAAAATCTGCTGGGAAAAAAAAAAGCCCTACATGATCAGCAGAAAAATGTTTCCTTACCTTTTTTAAGATGGGTTGTGATGTTCTCTACTTTCACACCGTCTTCCTTTTTCTCTCCAATGGGGATTTTTGGATTTTTCTTTAATGAAAGCGATCAGAAAGCAGAATATGTTGCTATGGACCAGTGGTTAGCATTCTTCTCCCAGACGGTCTAGGTAGAAGGAGGAAAGAAACAATTTTAATTCACCTTTTCAAGATTAGACAGGGAGTATATTTTTTTGATTTCTCTCTTTTTTGGGGTTCTTAAAAGCTGAGCAATTCCTGCCTGACACATCTATTGTAAATGGTCTGAGGTGTTTGTACTCAAAAAAAGAGAAACAAAGAAAAAGAAAGATATTGAAGATATTGCAACCAAAGAAATTTTCATTTGCTTCAGATTTCCCTCTGAGAGTTGCATACAAAATTTCTTTACTCTAACCACTGAAATAGCAACACATTCTTACTCCTTCTTCCAAACAGCCACAACCTGCAATTCTAAATCAACTATATTTCAAGAAAAATATGTCAATGCTTTTACTGTAGCTTTGGCTGAAATAAAAATGCAGTATTTGGCTCTAGTTTTTCATAAGGAAAAACTAACAATTTCTAAAATTTAAAATGACAGCTTATTGCAATGTTGATTTTCCTCCAACTACAATATGTAAAATGAGGTTTAAATACTTTTCTGGAAAAAAAAAAAGGAATACTTTTTTAATAAAAACTTTCTTACCACAAAAAAATCAAACTATAGTAATCTATTTGAATAAAGTGGAAAAGAGGAAAATTTTAAACAGATGAAAACAAACAGTGGAATTGCACAACGCAGCAGAGTATTTTAACCATTTTTTTTTCCACTAGGTTTTCAGCTTTGCATTGAAAAAGTTTGAAAGTAACTTTGTAATTTTGAACAAAATCACACTGTAGAAGTTTCCTTAAAAGTGTTTTGACTTCTGTTAGAGCATTCTTAAACTTCTGTTTGCATACAACTGAAAATAACTATCAGACACATTCATAGCATCTATCCTATAAATTTCTTATAACCACTCACACAACCACTCACATCCTCAGGCAGCTACAAATAAGAGTATTTTGTAGGAACAGTGTGATCAAGCAATCAGCAGAAGGATGAGACAGGGATAAGTATGGCCATCAGCAATCCAAACGGAACAGCTTGCCGTCAAGCCTGTGGGCATTGGTTTGTGAGATACTCGGCCTCAGTATTCAGCTGCTGCTGAACTTCGTGGGCTAAGTGCTGGTTGGTATTCTCAGGCTGTCAAGAACACAGATACTGGAGATCAGTGGTGATCCTAGAAAACTCATCTGGGAGGAGGCAAGGAAGGACAGCTTGAGCTGAGAAATGGAACATTAGTGCTCAGTTGGCTCTGCACTGTTCCTAACACTCAGGATGTCTTCAAGGTGTGAATGAAACACGAAAAAGCAACATGAAAACATCCTGAGCTCATCAGTCCAAATTAAAATTAAAAAGTACTCATATAGCATGACAAACTGTGAAGGACTCGATCTGCTGGTAGTTGTAACTGGGAAGTCCAGATGTTAAAAATCTCACAAACGCACATCAAGCTCAGATCCAGGTTTCAAACATCGACTCAGAACGACCCTCTTGTTTATAGACACAAAATGCAGTATTGGAAAGAGCAAGCGCAACAATTTGAGCATGGAGTGTTTGTGACCTGCAAGAAGGTATCAGGTCAATGTTGTTCTAGTAGAACAGGCACGGATGTACTCATTTTTTCCATCAGAAAATACCCCCTCCCTCCCAAGAAATCAATTGTCAGTCCAAAGACCCCTCCTAGATCTTATCTGTAAATCCTGCATGCAACCAAAATCCATTTCCAGAGCAGGCTCCCCAACACCCCCTACCCTGCAGACATCATGCAGCTGCCAGGGCAGAGGCTCTCTCAGTGGGGCTGGCTGCTAATTTCACATCTCCCTGCCCTTCCTGCACCTGACATATTTATGCTGATGGCTGTGGCACAGCAGGCACCAGGAGCTCAATGCACCTGCAATAAAGAGCCTGCTGTACGCGACAGACTGCGGATCCATTACCTTGTGTGCATCCCAAGGGAAGCAGTAAATCTACCGCTGGCTGGCACTATGTGGAGTCAATTTTCTTTCAGCTGGTTGAGGCTTTGAGGCATGTGAGCAATGGGCCAGTCTTTGAACTAGTTTATTGTTCTTGAAAATCAGAATCTGGAGGACTTTGAACTCCTGCGTATAATATAGACTTCTACTGCTCAAGGTGCAAGAAGAAGAAGAAGAAACTTAAAGCATAGTTGGTGTTCACTACTAAGCTCATGAAGCATTCCAGCAGATGCCTTGGCAGCAATAAGCAAATGAAAAACGCCTTCCTTCTGTGTAATAGTATTCATTTTTCCTCCTAGGGAAAGAAGTGGATACAGGTAGATACAGAAACATTTTGCTGAAAAGGAAACTCCAGCACATAGGCTGCAAGGGAAGACTTGGTCCTTGAAAGATTGTCTCATGAAACTATCCTCATCACATCCTTCTAATGCAGCAATAAAACTGTGCAATGTTAGAAATTCACATTTCCAGCGTAAAAAGCTCAGTAGCTGCATACACGGCATAAACTTGAGAAAAACCACTGTATCCCACAGTAATAAGCAGCATCCAAAAGCAATGCTGCCATGACCCAGAGCCCATGAAAAATTTAACCAGAATGGAAATCGGGGGAGAAGTTGCTTCAGTTTCTCAAGCTGTTGTTGGAGGTTAGAGAGCACTGTATTCTGCATTTCCCAATCTACACTTTACCTCAAGAAATAATAATAGTACAAAACTTTAGAACAGAAGGCCATTATAAAAGCAGTCCCCTGAAAATAGCTGCCATAGTGCGAGAGTTACGAGTGGTAAATTGATCAACTGGTTTATTTACAGCTTCTCAGACAATAGTTGCTCTTGTACACAGCCCAGAGTGCTGTTATTTTGCCATGCAACACAAGACCAGTAGGCAAGACAGCATGGCAAGCCATCAGATACTTGTGTCAGTTAAGGGCCCTCCTCTACCTGCCATCTGTCTATAAATACATTCATATCAACAAATTGTTTTTCTAAGAGTGCATTTCAACTTCTCAAAGTAGCTGAGTAAAGCTATCCACTTCAAGAGGAAAATAACAGTATCACACAGGTAAATATTACCATCATTACTCACAGAATACTTCCTTTCCAATGCAAACGAAGCTTCTGATTTAAATGAGAAAAAAAAAGAAATTATTTCTCATCAGATAGAGAACGCCAATATCAACAACTCCTTAAAAAAAAAAAAAAAAAAAAGCAGTAGAGCACAGTGATATCTTTCAGTTTAAACACTTAAAGCTGTGACTCAATGTTTCTTATCATGAGGAGAAAGATTATCTTTCTATGAAACGTGTGTCTTCTTTACAACTTTACAACCTGGAAGATCATTCTGCACCAGAAACAGTGTTGGCCCATTTTAAAATTATGACTCAAAATTAATTTTAATTACACAACAATCACGCACAAATTAATTAATGTATTTGATACATCTATAAAAATAGAGACTATCGATTAATATTTTTTCAGACTACTTACTCGATAAAAGCTTGCCATGAGTCGTTAGCTATGAAAAACAGCAGAATTCAGAAAAGCACTTTTGGCATTGTCAGATTTAGGAAACAAGTTAGTACTCAGACACAAGCTTTACTAACAAGTTGTAGTAAATTTTGATACCAAGATTTACTTTGTAAGTTAAAAACAAGATCAAAGAACCCTCACGCATTTCCTTGGTGGTTATGAATAGATTTATTTCTCCATTTTTGAGACTGAGCCAGCTCTGTGTTGCACATCACACCATTTCATGACTTTGGATTGCCCTCTCTGACAATGCATCCCATAGCGTCTGCAGCTGCTAACAGCCAAGAGAAAAAAGGGTCTCTGGAGATTACCATTTTATCACTGAGCCAAAAATGAGTTTGACTCCCTAAGTCCCTTTGAGGTCAACTCCTGAAAGGAGTACAAGCCCCAAACATCCATGGATGTACGTGCACGCAGACACAGAGCTATGGATATAGTTTGCTCAACTAGCAGCACACATTTTCCCCATCTGGGCTGAAATAACAGGTTTGGTTCACCTAGCGTTGCTTCCTTCCCAAAGTGTGGGGTCTGAACTGTATGAGAGGAAGGAATCCCCTTACTCTAATTACCAGGATGAATTTAGAGAAAAATAATACATCAGCAGATATGATCTGACCTGCCCTTTCCTACGTTTCTGCAAGATACACAGGTTTTTAACAAAATCCTAACAAAAATTATCAAAGGGAATTTTATTTCAAAAAGGGGTACCACCATGCTAATGGGTGTACCACTCCTATCCATCCAAGTGCAGTGGACAAATCGTGTTCTTGCTACACATGCAGGAAATAACAACCAAACAGACTGGACAACGTGTGCTCTCCCTCCTCAGCCAAAATGGCATTCACCATACGCTTTCTTGAAAGATAAGTAAGAAACTGAAGATTCAGAGCTAGTAATTAAAAGCACAACAAATAGCAGAAAATGTAAAAGTCATGGTTAGTAAATAATCTCTCAAAGAAGAGCACATGAATCCTGAGATAAGAAAAGCTTTGGCATCTTAGAACATCTATTATCATTGGTATGTATCACCTCCTGAAATGATAAGATCTCATAAAATATCATTTAATCCACATAGCTGCTAGGTGCTTGGGGAAAAAACAAGCAGCAGGAATGCTCATCTCTCAGTTTTCAACAGTGGTAGAGGTCAGAGAGGAGACCCCAGATATCCTTGCTTTGCCTTGCAAGAAATCGTGAGGCACAAACACACACGAGAAAACTACGAAAGGAGAAAAAAAAAAAACAACCACAAAACAAAAAAACACTCAAAGAAGATAAAGAGCTGAGCTGACTTTCAGCCATGTTCCACAAGCCAGTACGGCTCAATAATACCTACAAGGGCACATAATAATCTAGAAAGAAGAGCAATAAGATCGAACCAGGCTCTTTTCAGTTGTGCCCAGTGAGAGGACAAGAGGCCTGGAACGCAGGAGGTTCTCTATGAACATCAGGAAACACTTTTTGACTGTGTGGGAGACAGAGCACAGGCACAGGCTGCCCAGAGGCTGTGGAGTCTCTTTGGAGATCTCCAGAAGCCACCTGTTCATGGGCCTGGGCTCCCTGCTCTGGGTGTCCCCACTGGAGCAGGGGTAGAACTAGATGGACACAGAGGCCCCTGCCAGCATTAGCCATGCTGTGGTTTTGGGAAAATGGAAAAGAACAAACCTGGTAGGTAATATACATGTATTGGAAACAAAACCAGGAAAACTTTCCTATTTTTTCTCAAGTACAACCCTCCTTTTTATCACAAGGCAACAAACGACACAAGTAAATAGGATAAAATTGGAATAACCTTATCGGACCTGCAGAACCATTGCTGTTGGCATTGTACGGGGTCAGACTAACACCATTAAGAAGTCATTTCTCCAGTAAAGGTCATATACATAAAACTAAAATGCATGCAATAGACAGAGTAAGAAGGCAACTTTGATCTCCCAATCAGGAGCAAGAACAGCCTTCTCAGAAAATCCGGCCAGGATTTAATATGAAAAACAGATTTAGCATGGCTGACCACCCCCTGCATGCAGACACTTCACCGCTGTGTGCCCTGCTCCCTTCTGCACTCTTTCACTTTACTGCAGCACAGTGAGGGGCAGGGGAGGTTAATTCAATTTGCACAGGCAAGCGGCATCACCGTGTCTAAAGACACGTGGGGAAACAAAGAGGGGTAAATGAGACTGTTTGGCCTGTGCAATCTGCCTGCTGATGAGGCATGGAGAAGGGAAAACTTACCTGGGTTTAGGGCAGCTTGATGGCCTTGCAGGCAGGAACGGGTACATTAAGGAATGGGTACATTTTCGCAGAGCATTAAACGCACAGCAATGCTGTAGCATAGACAGAACACACTGAAGTTTTACCTTAACTGATGTTGAACAGCAGCTAAATCAAAATAAAACTGTGTTTTTACCAATGATGTAGTTTGTTAGAGAGAACTCCTCTAAGGGGCTAACCATCCAGCAGGGTTCTTCACACTTGGCAAAGGTCAGCCAGGGGAGGTTACTCAAGTGTGAATCAAAGTACACTTTATTGAAATGTTCAGCTATACTTACACTGGAAAATTTAAGTGCAAAGTGTCAAGAAATAAATGAGAATTCAACCTCTCCCTGGGCTGAGGCTTCCCTTCCGCACAGCTTCTACATACCACTGCCCCAGAAAAGGCAGGTGGTGGTTTTTTTTAAACCAGTGTAACGTGTTCTTTCCCAAGGACCACAAACATCTTCAAATAGAACTGTTTCTAACACACTCTGAAAGTGAAAAATGTGAAACATTACTATTTCTTCACTTCACTGCCAAGGCTGATATTTTTAGAATTCTTTATTGTGCAAGTTAGAACTCTAATGTCCAGAAGAAAATATGTTATTGCTTCTCTTGTATTACTTCAAACAATAAGGCAGGTCATCAACTGTTGCAAGATTCTTTTTTCATGGATTTTGATGATAAAATTCTGTCAGTTCTTTTCTGCCCATTTAAAACACAAATAAAAAGACTGTTCTATGGCTAAAAAAAAAGTTCCTGATATATACACACACCACTTCCAAACAGCTAGAAAAATTGTTACTTCCAATACTGTGTGACCAGATTCTATTAACTGTACTTGATCTAAATTGAATTCTGTGCTACAGGCTGACTTAAATGAGGTTATAAAATTGCCTGTGGAGTAGGATCCTGCTCCACATGAGTAAAAGACTTGCTACTTATTTTCAAAACAGACAAAAGAACTTAAAGAAAGAGAGAAAAAAAGGGAACAGAAAAGCCTGAGAAACTTCTTGCTGAGGAATCTCACACCAAAGTGCACATAGAGCACAAGCCTCATGGACTAATTATGCCTAACTCTAACGTACACCCAGGTACAGAGAGAGAGGAGAGACATTTCTCATAATTGTCCCCTGAATCTATACAGAAATCACTAACAATCTGTTTCAGTTACTTTCTGGTGCAGAAATAAATTTGCCAGCGGCCTTGGAAGCCCTCTGAAGAATGCACTATACAAATATAAATAATTAATGAACTGAGTGACCTCGCCCCTGGGTAGCTAGAGAAGCACGAAAACAACACTCCTCAGAAGCAGAAAGTCTTCTACTCAGCAACGCCATGCACAGCAAACACAGGAGCATCCATCCTGATGCTGTAGCAGATTCCTTTTGACAGGCTTTGTGTTTTTATCTCAACCATCACAGGTCATCAACGGCAAAAACCAAAAACTTGTGGACAAACCAGTGAACAATTCAATAATTAAGAGGGAGATCCCTGCCTCATCTCTTCATTTCATCAAAGGCCTGCCTGAAATGAAGGACTTGATAGGAATGAAAAAACATCTTCCTACCTTTTACAACACAAAAGCAGTCATTGTGCCTCAGCTGCTACATGATGCAAAGCTGTTAACACAGACTGCCGTGGTCCAACTTGTGGCTTGCAGCAACATTCTGGGGAAAATGGGGACCAAATTTTCCATCCAACACTCTGCTCAAGCAGCCATCCAGTTCCTTCAGCCCTGCAGAGCCATGGGAACCACCTCCACACATGCAGCAGCAGGAGCAGTCCAGCTCTTTGAAGCTCCATCCTTTCTTTTCAGTCCTGCTCCCTCATTTTCCAGTGCCTATGGACTTGCTTCCTGATCCATTCACATGGTGGTAGCGTGGAAAACACAGGAGGCAAAGGCTGCCAGGAAAGGGCAGGAATGTGTCTCCTGCCAGGGGAAAAGCTGCTGCCACACAAAATCAGGTGTGAACGTAGGTCCAAAATACCCAGACGCAGGCCCTGTGAGTTCAAGGTTGTGGCACTTGATAGAGACTTTTGCAGGCACTGATAGAAAAAATTCAGTTACTCTAAACTCTCCCGATAATCAGAAGTTTCTTAATGGCATCATGAAGAAAACAGCTCTTTAATGGGAGTTTAAATGAGGACAGGATGGTGATTTTGCAAGACCAATGAGGTTGATCAATGCACAAGCACCACAACAGAGGCGGAAAAAAAAAAAAAAAAAAAAAGATGTTTAAAAATCTGGCAGAGCAGGAGAGATGTCACGTCTGGTAGAGTGCCAATGCTTCGCTGGACAATCCTTTGTGGCCAGCAGCCCTGTGAAAGGCACGCTAGGCTAGGCTTTCTCTTCTCTGTATAGAGAAGTGACAGAGCAGCACTACACTGGCAGTCTCCTGCTAACAGCAGTTCATGGTGAGGAAACTCGCAGATGAGCGTCATGCCACATCTCTGCAATCATTTTAGCTGACAACTGGTCTAAGCTCCCTCCTTTGCTGTACATTTAAGAACCTGTTTTCTAACTAGCTATACAAGCAAATTAAATACAGTATTTTTCCAACTGGTCCCATGTAGTTTTTCAGCCTGTTCCAATAAGAAAATTTGACCTTCAACCTGCAGCCCAGTCATGGGTAGCCCAATACCTTCATCCTGATAGATGTTTTTGCTTGCTGTCACCTTGTGATTCACATCTACCTTGCTCATATCGATGTACCATTGCTTAGATGACAGCAAATGGTGTAGAAGGGTTTGTACTTTTCCCTTCTTGTAAATATGTTAACTGGATATTAAGAACTAGAATTGCAGAAACTTAGCACTCTTTCCCTGAAAGAAATTCATACGAAAAAAGCTAAGTTATCCAGACAAGATTAATACTACTTAGTGATAATCAATAGTTCCATCCTCAAAGGGTATTTAACCTTCAGAATTTCCTCTCTTGTATAAAAAGAGAGAAGGCAGAAAATTGAGCGGTGATGGACAATAGTTTCCCTAATTTCTTCAAGTTATCCTAAGGATATAAAATTTGAGGTGCACACACCTTGAGAGATAAGAAAGCATCAGGGTGGGGAAAGGAAACGCTGCATCAGATTTGACAGTCTTCTATCAAATACAAAGATTTATTGTCTCTTGTTCAGGACTGTCAATGTTTGTTGTGTTTATTTAATAAAGCACTATGTTTACTGAAAGAGAAATTCAACTGGTGATAATGAATCTAGTTGTGTAAAACTGTAATAAAAGCAAAAGCCTCAAAGTAAAAAAAAGTCACTTAAAGGACTTGAGAGCAGTAATTGTATTCAAGTTCTTATTTGTGCCTATCACGACTCTCTAGTTTATCCACCTTTTGAAATGACCCACACAGAGTATCATAGAACAATTTTTCTTTCAATTCTGTGACATTTCCAGGAGAAAAATATATAACTCTCCCAACAAGCACATCAGTACCTGTCCATTTGACAGGTGGAACTGCCTCTTATCAGCAGTCAAGTTTCCAAGCCTTCTACTAGCACTGTTAAGTAATATCCAAGGTAAAACATGCATACAAATATATATATACACACACCCACTCAGGCACACACACACACGCAGTCTTCAGGTTTTTGTAATGCATTAAAGAAAGCTTCAAAATTCAAAGAATTGTCCTTGCCTGTTCCCACTTGATCTAAGCTGAAAAGAAATATAAAATCCTCAGCATTAGCCAGTAGAATTAAATGCAATAGTAATAGGACAAGAGATCCTTTATGTAGGTTAAAACTAATTAAATATATATTTAAATATCAGATGAGTACTTAAAAGAAATAAGAGCTCTGTTAGAAATTGTCTTCCATCCCCTTCATCTAAGTAGGGAGATATCTCAAAACACACTTGAAAAATGCTGATTTGGCATGTGTGGTTTTGCCCAATAAACAAAAAATTTTAAAACCTTTTTTGTTTTTTGAGCTGTAATGCCTTCCTGTTAGGTTGTTTTTCACCTCAAGAAAGCATGCTGAATTTTATACAAAAAATCTATTCAAAAAGTCATCCTTTGATAACTGCAGTGGGCTGCAACTCCACTTCCTAGAAAAGATTAATGTGCGCTACTTATCATTCAGTGTCATACTTTCTCTTCACTTAAATAGCTCTGTCTTCTAATAAAATGAAGCAATAGATGAATATCTTTACTGTGTTTATTTTTCAAATCAGAAAAGGCACCATTTGCAGAAGACATTCCTTGCAAAAAGAAATTCATACTGGATGTAGAAGCCCTTTTAAAAAAACATCCTATTGCAAAATGAAATACTGTTTTATTAATAATAAATTTATAAATATACTCTATATTATAATATTTAATGAATTCTTATTGGATGGTTTTTGTAATAATAAATTTTCAGAAATGTTTCTCTGTATGAACCTATATAACATTATATAAAGTTAGTCACTTTTTAAAGTAGTTTAGATACCCCTTTTCAGGCATGCCTGGTTGTGCAAGGCATCACCATCACCAATGAGACAGAAAATATAGGTGGAGTGGAACAGTAACATATGTACGTACCTGTGAAAGTATGGCACAGCAACTGCAGTATGTCTGTCTGCTTTAATATTTCAGAACACTGAGAAAGTTTTCACTCTAGCAGATATTTTCATTCATGTTTTCTCTCTATCTCCACATCAAAAGAAGCACAGATGAGGAAGTCTTCCTGTGCTATTTTTTTAATTTCCACCATACAATTGCACTAGTGATATGATTTCCATGTTCTTCTGGACAAGCATTAAGTCTCTCAGCAAGCTGGAGATACATGCAGATAGAACCACTGCTATCCCAGCAAAAAATAACAACAACTGACAATCCTATAGATCAATGCTATTTTTCTCATTTTTTTCTGCAACAACCTTAAGGGGGCACCTTCGCCAACAAGGTAGCAGAAGATAGACATGTCAACTGTCAGTCGCAGAAACACTTACACGCACCCACTTTCTCTCAGTGAGAAAACGCCTGGAGCAAGAAAACAACCAGAAATGTGAAAGAAAGCAGATTCAAACAGCATGCTCCGTAGGGAGACGAAAGGAGTACACAAAGGGAAGATGGGACCAAAGACTGCTGTGATATTTCTGTGGACATTTGTGCCCTACCTGTCATTTCCAGCAATACCAAGGGACAAAAAAAAAAAAAAAAAGCAAACATGGTTTCTCTGGTACAGCAGGATCTCCCAGCAGGGCCCAGGTGTTAGCAGCAGGGGCCCCTGGTAGGAGATCCTAATGCTGCCTGGTGCCAGACACAGCTGGTTCCAGTTGGTCCCAGCCAGTTCCAGCTGGAGCTGGTTCCAGTCAGTTCCAGCCAGGTCTGAGGGAGCCACCACCAGGCACAGCTGAGCACCACAAGCAAATTAGTGGTGCCTGTAGGAAAACGTATGTAAGAAATGGCAAAAAGCTGCACACACAGTGAGTGGGAAAAAAGTGTGGGAAGCAACTGTGCAAATAGCAAGCTCAGAGAAGGAAGAGGTGCTCCAGGCATCCTGCAGCCCATGGAGAGCCCACGTCAGAACAGATCCCCACACTGCAGCCCGTGGAGAGGAGCACGGTGCAGCCTGCCGAAGCGCCCCAGGTCAGAGCAGGTGGATATGCCCTGAAGGAACTGCAGCCCCTGGAGAGCCCATGCAGGAGCAGGTTTATCCTGCAGGACTGCATCCAGTGGGAGGGATCCCACAATGGGCATGGGAGACAGTAAGGAAAAGGAAAGGCAGAGAGGAACTGTTATGGACTGTTATGGCCCCTCATTCTCCATCCCCCTTTGCATCTCATGGACCAGGGCACACAGAGGAGTCAGGAATGAAGGAGTGAAGTTGAGCCTGAGAAGAAGCGGTTCTGGTAGGAAGGTGTTTTATTGTGTTTGCTTCTCACCATCCAACTCAATGTTTAACTGGCAATAAATTAATTTTCCCCAAGCCAAATCCATTTTGCCAATATTGGTAAATGGTAAGCGAGCTCCTTGTTTATCAAGATCCATCACCTTCCTTTTTTTTTTTCATCTGATTTTCCCTATGTCCTGCTAAGGAGTGAGAGGGCAGCTAGGTACATGCCTGGCCACCGGCACAGCACGGTTTGTTACCGAAGGACAAAAGGTTCTTCACTGCCAAGGAAGCATTTCAAGTGCAGGTTCATTTTTAGTTGTGTCTTTTTAAACTCAGAGATGCAAACCCTCCCTCATAAAATTTCCACCGCACTAATCTAGTGTGTTTGTTTCTTTTTAGCTCCCTTTTCTCATAGCAATGCAGAGATTATTCAACACTATCTTTAAATAAGCAAAAGGACCAAAAGGATCAAAAAGGACCAAGTTACTAAGCATTTTTCCACATTTAAAAACAGTTAATCAGCTTGATATCTGTGATATTAGAACTCTCACAGATCAAAAAATAAAAATTACTGCAATAACTTCCAGCATTATTTCAGTATTATTCACTTTAGTATTTCAGTATTTTGCCCTGGGGTAAATAAAAACATTTATCAGTTGTGCTGGAAGAACTGAGTGCTCTCTATGCCACCATGAATGAAGAAATCCAGTTGACATAAGCAGTTACGTTTGAGAGAAGTCTACAGGAAATAAAAAGTTAGAGGAATGGTTTAAAAAAAAAAAAAGAAAAAACAAAACAAACAAACAAACAAAAAAAACTAAGGAGAACTGAATGCCAGGTACAGAAGCTGTATGTGTGTGCCAACAACAGGAAACATGGGGCTCAGCTATAAAAGCAAAGGCAGGTGAGCAAATAGAGTACCACTGCTGATACCCCACTGCAAGCAGATGAATCATTTGGCTAAAATTGGGAATGTTCTTTTCAACATCTATTTTTAAATAAAATGTCTAAGAAGCTTTCATAAGATTTTTGTAATCCCTATTTCAGTTTCCAAGAAGTACCAAAATACTATCAGAAATGTTTGTCCCAGAGTATTGCTGCCAGAATCTCAGAATAAAATTCCAAAAAAATTCCACATGAAAGTACAGTGTGAATATTTCCAGCTTGTTCTATGTTTTAGGTTCAATAAGCCTAAATAATCAGTCTAGTACGCATGTCTCTGACAAATGCAACTTCAAATCTTTTTTAGTCCATCTTCCCTTGATACTGAAAAAAAAAAAAAAGATACTCTATGCTGAAAATAATCAATATTGGAAAATACTCAAAACATTATCAAAAAACAGCTTGAGAGGGAGAAAAGTTCATTTATTTGAAACAAAGAACCATCTGAACACTGCTAAGTGTCCCTGGGTTTCTTCAGCTGATTATTTTCAACAGCAACACCGACAGATTAAAGAAGAGAGATGCTGGTAAATGGAAAAAATATGGCCTTCCTCAGTTGTCATTTTGGCTGTTTTCTCCTTAAAAAGTGAAAAGCCTTAGATCATCCACACCTTACTGTCTATTAAAATAGATAGTATTGTTCTACATAGCATATAAAAAAATTGAATTCTTAGTTTATATAAGAATCCCTATATATTTTATTACTATTGACAAATGCTACAACTTGTATCATACTAAAACTGAAAGATGAGAGAATTGTATCCCTCTGGCCAAATCAAATGCATTACTCTTCTGTAGAGTCAAATTACATTGCTTTAAATTGTGTTACATTGTCTGAAATTGCAATTATACTTCAGTAATTTGGTTTAAATGCAACCACTGGATTTGCTACCTGCTAATCACAGGCAGGACAAGCAGATTCTACTTGCATGGAGATAACCAAAATCATCACATTTGCCTCTACCCAAGATAACAGTATTCTTCTTCACTTTTTACCATTCTTGCTCAGTATAATTGTTTCCCATATTACTAAGGACTTCCTGTTCAGTCAATTATGTCAATATTCTGATTAATGGACATAAAAATGAAAAAAATAATCTTTATGGATGAAAGTCCTTCCACAAATTGAATATGACACAGGTAGTGACAGCAGGATCCTCCCTGCACACAAGACATCTGGGACTCTCAGTTTATGCAGCAATTCATTTCACGGGTCTTCTGTAGCCTTTGTTATTTCTGGACACTCTTGCAAGGAGCGCTGACTCCATATTGTAAAGTAATGATATGCCAATGCTTTATACTTAGCTAAGTCTATATTCTACTTATAAATCTAGCTGGTTTAATATATGAGTGCTCAGTTTTAGCCTTATGTTGGTTAAAAAAACTATCAAAATCTCACTTGCACTTTCTGCAATTGACATAAAAGTAAAAGCATTCAAAACATTCACAAATGCCAGGTACACTGCTGAATCTTTTAACTGAATTAGAAGTTATTCCCTTAGGTGTCTTTAATTTATAAATTGCAGCCTCCTGGTTGTGTGGAATGTCTTCTCTTGACATAGCATTATTAATGGAGACAGGACTTTGAAGAAATGCATTAGAAAGCTTCCTCACCCCAGGAGACTTTGAGGGGATTACACCGATCAAATGCATTAAGAAAGGAATGAAGTCTCTCTCCAAATATAACCTGCATATTTCCAAAGATTTTAGCTGCAGCCAGAGTATTTCAGCTTGAGCTCCCTGTGCCAGAAAAGCTTCATCCCCTTGTCAGAATTAGCCACCTAATTTTGGAAAGTTCACCACTAAAACAAAGGGGACATATGGAACTGCAAAAGAGGTGTTATCACCCCTATTCAACAGTAACAGGCCGTGATAGATCCCTTCTTCCCAATTACTGTAGCCTGGTAGAGAATTTTAATTCTGGCGCAGCTAGGTTTAGCAATTTGGATCCTACAGGCAAGCAGGATTTAGAATTGCATATCTATGAGACTCTGAACAAGTCTCAAATGCCATTAAGCTAAAAGGAGAAGACCCCTGCTTAGGCTAGTCATGTTAAGCCTTTTTTTTTATTGTTTTATCTTATCAAAATACAAATTACAGATGCTTTTCAGAGTGCAAAGAAACAACTCTGAACATGGCAAGTAATATGAGAGCAAACAGTTGCAGCACCTAAACCTGGGTTGTTACGATATAGCTCAGTTATTACTTAATTTTGATAAGCCATAATCATAGAATCATAGAATCATAGAATGGTTCAGGTTGGAAGGGACCAATTGTCTACTCTTTTCTTTCCTTTAATGGGCCCATCCCCTTCTCCCTCACCAGCTGCTTACTTCTACCCTGGCAGACTCCATGCCTCCCATCAGCTGGAGTTTGACCAAGCAGGTAGAAAACTTCTAGCACAGAGAGGCAACAAGATGCGGGACAGGGACGAGCCTAGAGATGAGACCAAGAACATTCCATTTTTCAACACTCTTTTCTGCCTTCCCTTCAAACCAGCTACCATAGTGCTCACAAGGCAAACTGAACAATTCATATTTAATTGGAGACTTCAGTTGTTTCTTAGCAGATGAATAAGGGAAAGAGAAGAGCAGTTCCATGGACATAGTTTAGGGAAAATGACACGTGCAGATGAGGAGGGAGGTTTGATGTTTGAAAAGGACACAAAGGAGCCTTAGGTCTAGCAGTCAAAAACTCCTCAGAGGAACACCACTGTCCAGAACTACATCACACCATTAAGACTCCAGCAACCTGATCGAGGCAGAGCTCTAACATGAAGGATGCCTGCTTTGAAGTACTCTTTTTTTTGTTGTTGTTATTGTTCAGTGTGGTGATTGTGTATCACTCACTACACAGAATCTGCTGTAGAGAAAATTACTCAGTTTTCCAGATTCATTCATTCTGCAAATTTGCCTGTGGCACTACTCATGAAATCAATCAATCATTGAGCAGTTAACATCAGAGTAACTTCTTTCACTTGGTAATAAAATGCTATTAAAAATAAATCAACTACAGTCTGAAAAGGAGTAGGGAAAAATGGTCTGAAAGATGTCAGAAGCACGTTTGAAGGCCACAGAATTGAGCAATTTTGAAAGAAAGTTCTGTGAGAACTCTCAGTTCCGGTGGATTAGCACACGTACGACTTAAAAAAATAAAAAATAAGAACAGAAAAACTTATTCCTCCCCCATCCTCCGCTTAATTCACCCAAAGTTAAAACTTAACTGCTTCTGAAACATTTCAAAATAATGCTCAGGACTGATCAGGTTGCGTGGAAAATGTCAACGAGTGCAAGCAAAGTTGCGTGAAACTTTCTGTTGTGACATTTTATGCAAAACTAACTGCATAACCATCGAGGCAGAAACAGAATATTCCAGACTTCCAGAAGGACAAGAAATGGGTTTGAGACTTGCAACTGATACTTAGACATAGTTTGGTTATGTTAACTAAGTTCTGCTATGATCCCTCTGAATTTTGAAATAAAGGATAAGACTTTATTTTCTACACTTTTTTGGAAAAACTCAAACCCAGATCTGTATCCAATTTACCTAATGCCTGGACATTGGTAGGGAGGGAAGGGCAAGGGCAAGGGAGGAATACTAGAGGTGAAAATGTTTGTGTCTACCTATATTAGATGAACCTTTCACTGCTTTTTGAGCTAAATCTTTTCCAAAACATTTACTGTTGCTAAAATACTCACCATTCCACTGTTTTCCTAAGTGCTTTGACTGATTTCCTGTTCTAATTAAGAGTAATTAAATTTTTTGTATCAAATATTTCCCTAGAGTTCCCACTGCTTTCAGCTCTAGAGATTAAAAGCTCACCTTGGTAGGCAGGAGATATCAGTGTTCCTAACTTGGGTCAGTAGCAAGGCACTTCTGTCAGTTAATCTTAAATTAATTTTAGTCATCATGATAGCTGTGCCTGAAAACAGCTCTCTGGGCAGAAATCACCAATTGTGCTAATGAGTTTAAGGGTTTTGCACAAGCACGTTCATGGTTATTGCTGGAAACATGATAGGAGCTGCAGCACTTAACGACAATATCTATGTAAGAGTATTTAAACAGGAATAGCTCCTGTGTGAAATACATACTTCATGCTCACATGAGCTGCATGCTTACAAACCAAGCGCGGCCCACTGAGCCATCTGCTCTCACAAGCACTTCCAGTCCGTCCTTCTCACCGTCATGCAGTGTGGGCTGTGCTGCTCCCAGAAGGGTTTGGACTGAGCTGGATCAGACAAGGAGAGCCTTTAACCTCTGAGGAAATTTAGAAGGGTCTCTAAATGGTGTGTCAAAAACTTGTCACATGACTGTGTGCTGTAATTGACGTTACCAATGTGAAAAAGATACCAGGTAAATGGCTGGGATGTGATTTCTAGGTTACTGTGAAACTTACTTCTGATGAGAAAGTTGATTCTTTCTGCAACTGAAATACATCACTCTCCTATCTCCATTACTAATGTGATCTTGCACAGCTCAGACAAGAACAGGGCATTTACTTCATCCCCTCCAAGGTAACGCTGTGGGAAATATAACCCAAAAATACCTCTGTGCTGAGCTGAATCTTGTGCTGTGTCAGAGGAAGCATCAAGCTCCCTTTCAGCTTTGGTGGAGCCTACCCAAGGACTAATGACACTTGGTGACTTTACAGGGCACTTGCACACTCTTCCTAAGAGGGCCAAGGCCAAGAATTGTCCCCTAATTCCAAGGTGTGACATTGGCAACTGCTGTGTGAGGCTATTTCAAAGGTGATAAGATCATGTGAAAAGTTGTCTGGGAGCACAAAGACTAATTTTATGCACACCTCTGAGCTGCTCTGATGGATGACAGGTGCATTACTCTGGAGTAACACAGCTCATCTGAGAGGCTGAATGGTAACAGCAGGATGTCACAAACCAGAGAGGACCAGCACGTGTATCATAGTGGAGGTGGGAAGCAGTCACAGCAATGCAAAAAGTGAAGACATTGGTAGGGAGGGAAGGGCGAACTTAGGTACTTTTCAAAAGCTTCTATAAGGTCAAAAAACATGGGGATATTTATCTCAGGTGCAATTAGCTAAATCACAAATTACCATTCACACCTACTTAGAAGCTATCTATTGTCTTCCACTAGGCACCGAGCTACCTTGCAGTGAAGTTGCTGAACATCTGATGTGTAGACTTCAGCCTGCTATTTCTCCTCTCTTAATGCCCCAGACACCCTCTGCTGTGTGAAGGGTCTGTTACCAAGACAGAATTAGAATGACAAACCTTTGACCCTTTAGCAATAAATATTTAAAGGGTACTAGAATGTAGTGAGACACCTTAGATGGCTTCAGTGCTATATATAGGTTAATAATTATTTCGTACAAGAATGCCTAGCCATTTCAGCAGTAAGCCATCTTCTTTTGATATATTAACTACCACCAAAGATTCAGGCCTTCCTCCTAGGTGAAAGTAAATCTTTTGTATGAATCATCAATCAGCAATTCCACCAGAGCATTATACAAATAAAAGTAGAAAAGGTATCATTGATGGTTCTATCACAGCGCATAAAAAAGAAAATAATATTCTTCATCTAGGTGCTGCATTTTAGGTCATATTTGTGTTATGAAATTTGCCAGTTCTAAGAAAAAAGAACAATATCTACTTCTCTAGCTGTAATACCATACAGGTAAAGCCTTGTCTTGCTGTAGTACTGCCATTAATTTGGGGGGAAGGGGAGGCAGTGCAAAAACATATTTCCCAATAGTTTCACCCAGTAGTTTCCAACCACCTACATATACTTCGATAACAGCAAAATAAATGTAACAGATCTGCTATTCTCAAAGAGGATTCTCAACTGTCTCAGTGGCTAGCAGCCAGCAAACAGCCAATCTGAAGATCAGGAAAATACAATTTCAAAATGGTAAGGCCTTTTCAGAACACTGAGCGTGTTTTTAATCACTTGCCTAAAAGACATCATAAGAAGCATTATACCCAGATTTCCACATCTCAGAATGATGCTCACGAATTCTACTTTTTGGCAAACCACTAACGTGGCTGATTCATTAAATTTTAAAACTAGCAGACCACCTTCTGTCAACAGTAAGAATAATAATAGATTTTAGGTGTCAATAAAATGTAATACATTGTACTGTTTCTATACTAACACCTACCAAATGTTTGCACTCACATACATGTTTTCATCTAAAGTCATGTATTTACATCTTTTCTAAGATAGAGTAATGCTTCCAAGTAATGGTCCCTGAGCAACAGCCTTATCATGATACCAGTGGCCAAAGAAAGTTGTTGACAGTAAGTAAAGGGTATCAAGGAATATAAAGTATGCTTAGCAACATTGAGTTTCTTTGCTCTCAAGCCAGTGAACCACTGACCTTTTTGAAGTCTATGTCAGCACTTCCAACTTTTCAACAAAACACCTGCTGTTTGATAACATTACCTGTTTTCCCCTTCACGAACAATGTAAAAATGAAATGCCCTGAACTGTGCTGATCACATGCCTCACTACAGCCTGCTGGACACGAGGACATATTATTTAGCATTCAATAACAATAGCTTAAAATACTCAGTAGCAACTGTATGTTTTTATAAAATCCTTCAAAAAAAAATTTCAATATTATAATAGCATACAAATCTGACATGGCAGATCTGTGTTTTTCTACATAAATCAATCGAGCATGTTGTTGAGAAAAAGAAGTCAGCCTTTCCTGGCCTTCCCAAGGCTTCTGGAGTCCAAGGGCTCACAGTACCACCGTTAGCCAGATAGCAATAGGAGAACCCTACATTAAAATCCACTAAAGAATCTAAGCAACCTCTCAAGCAGAAAGATGGTTATGCATCTGTATTTGTTTTTCATGCATCTGCTTTCATTCTCCTTTGCTCTCTTGAGCAAATTTTAAATAGATTCTGCACATTCCCTGTGATCTGCGTTAAAGTCTGTGAGCAAACGAAGCCAAACCCACGTCTCATACAATGAACAGCCCCTTAGAAGAATAATGCATTTTCTTTGATTCTTGGAATTCTGATCAGTGTGAAGTAAGACTATCTTAAGCATTTTTACTGCCCAAATGAACGAACTCCAGAAAATTTTCAGCTGTTCAGCTGTGTCTGTTACAGAAGGAGGCTGAACGCCCCACGCTGTGGGAGGCTCGAGGGTCTGGGATTTGCTCATGGCAGGAATCAAAGACTGTGATTCAGAAATTGGGAATAAACCAAAACCTTGAATCAAACTTCACCTCTCTCTTCAGCAGGTGCCCCAAGTTGAGAAAGTCTCATCTGTTCAGCTGTGTTGAAACAGCCACTGACCAGGCATTTTCACAAGTGGCAGACACTGTATTTTAAAAGAGAAGGAAGAAAAAAACAACAGCAGAGGAACAGATTCCTAGCGAAGTGGGTGGCAGCACACAAGCAACACAAGCCACTGTTTTCGGAGAGAACAGAGTGATCTTGTGGCAGCTAAAGATGTTCTGCTTATGTATGTTGTCGTGAGTAGCAAGAACGCAATGGATGTGATCTAGGGATTTAGGGGCAGCTTTAGCTGTCGTGTGCTCACAGCTTTAGGCGTTGCTCAGCAAACCATTCGCGTTAGCGGGAGTCCAGGTTCAGCTGTGAAACTCTGATCTGGCCACACCACTACTCCTTAAAGTGCAGGGAAGGATTAACAACTAGGATGCACCTAGGCACATAAAAAGTAATGTAGCAAGAAAGAACCAAACATCTTCCTTGTATTAGTGGCACAATTATTTTCATAAGAACACATCTTCATGCTGCTGCTGTGTCTCCTGCACAGAGACCCCATTGCACATCCACCATCTCACATCCTAAAAGCAGTGGGGTTGCATTAACACAACCATATGCTTCCAGCAAGCCTTGTCAGCTGAGGCACAGACCTGCTGCTTTGGGTTCTGGAGGAGGATAACCTGGTGCCAGCCAAAATCTTCGCGTGTGTCTGTTCTGCACCACACTGTGGGACAACAGCACAGAAATCCCAGATTCTGTAATCTCATTAAACTAAAGCAAAAAAGGGGGAGTTTTCTCTAGAAATACATCAGAGATGTAAATGCCATAAGATTAAGTTAATTTACTAGAACAAGCAAAGTTAGAATGGGAACCAATAGGTATCCAGTGGTTGGTAGGATCCAATGGTTGTAGGGAAAATAGAACTAAAACTTTCACTCTCCAAATCCTCTACCCTACAAAACAGTAGCAATTTGAGGTGGGAGAGGAATAACAAAACCACACACACATACACACAAAAGAAGTCAAAAAAACCCAGTAACTAGAAGCAAAATGTCTATGACCGTTTTCAAGGATGCAATACGGTAAGTTTATGAAAGCAATACATGGCACCATTGCCAACCACAGATAAGGACAAAATCTCAAAAGCTAAGGAAGGCAAACAGCCACATACACTGAAACCTAAATTATTCCTACGTACTAGCATACAAGTCACGTATTGAAAACATGAATGCTGGAAGGAAAAAAAACCAAACATATAAAGCACAAGTATAGACATCTTCTAGCAAAGGCTGGAATTTGAACAGCCTTCTAACAGAATCACAGCAATCCCAACTATGTTGAATAAATACATACCACTTAGTTGGCAAAAACTCCAAGACTGACAAAATGGTGGATCATGGTGCCAGTCTCACAGCAGGGCACAAGGCCAAAACTCCTGTGTGTGTGACAGCCAAATGCCTCCCAGAACAGCAAGGAAAACCCTTCTACTGCTGACCACTGGCTGCAGACTTTTACCATTCTCTGTATATCATTAAAACAATTGATATTCTGTGCATATGCACTCACTGCAATGTAGAATGTTTAGGGTTTAATCTTGCTCTGACACACACTTTGAGACTCAGAAGTAACTTATACAGACAGTTTTTCTGTTCTTCTGTTACCAAATAGCTAAGCAACAAAATCCTTAGCTCCTCCTCCAGAACCTGTTCAGGGAAATGAAACTATTCCCATCCCCTGGGGCTCTGCATCAAGCTGATGTATCATTCCCTATAATATTCTGTTATTTGCTTTAATAACATGAAAGAGAGGAAATGCACGCAGGGGGAAGAATTTCACAGAGTACAGTCATCATGCGCAAAATCTATATTCTTCTCCGTTTGTTTGAAGGCTAGAACGTCAAGCTATTTTAGAGTGACAATTGACTTCTATTTCAGCACCATAAAGAAAAGACATGTCATCCACTGAGGGTAATTAATTGCATTACATATTCACATACGCCCACATTCATTTCAAGAAAGAAAATACATCTCTGACAGTGATGCTTTCCTAAAAAATAAAAACCCAACAGATATTTTTAGAGATTCCAAACCATGCAAAAGAAACCCCATTTTAACACTATGTTATTGACTTCAATACCAGAAACAAAAACTTCTACCTAAAAGTTTTCTTTATAAAAGCAGCCTACTGATAAGCACTAAGCAGTTTCTGTTTCCTCCCTTCATGGAGCTCAGCCTTTATTTTCACTTTTCAATGTCATTGGTGTTCCTGCACTTCAGTCAGGAAGAGTATGTCTTCTTTTCTGTTTCTGGGACTTTCTGTCTGCATGCAATGTGAACAAACTGCTCATGAGCAGAATTAAACAGAGGCTTTCACACTTGCCGTGAAGCAGGCCCCCTCAAGCACTATCACTGGAGAACCCAAGCTTGGGGCAGGACAAACTTTTCAAGCATTTGATGGTGCTTTTTAAAATTCAGCCTCTTAGAATGATGCCTCAGTCTGGACCTGAAGGACATCACCCTTCTTAAGTGCACATCATGACTAGAAAATAAGGCTTAGAAGTAGTACTATCAGTTAAGACATAAGCAAATAAACAGTATCAATTGTTATTACAAAGTTAAAGGACCATGCCATATCCTCAGATTAGTTGGTATGCAAATTTTAAGAGTCCACTTGTGCACGGATCCAGTCCACATGCTCTTTCCTTTCTATAGGGTCAGTAGCAAACAACTGCAGATTGTCCCTGGTCACCACTGCAGGTATCTGAAAAGACCCTGAAAGATTTATGTGCTGAATAGTTGTAACACTGCTTCCTCAAAATTCTATGAATCAAGAAATTCTTCCCTTCAAGGAAAAGGAGAGCAGCCATTTAGTCTTTGCTCTCATCTCAAAGGGAATGGGGGATCCAGACAGAATCCTCCAGTGCGGCAGAGCTGGACAACGCTCCGGGCAATGCCCACACACCCATCACTGTCTGCTGCCCAGCTTCCCTGCCACTGAACCTCAGTGCTGCATTTCCCATCTGCTCCCGCACAGATCTCCCTTTGTTCGCCTGTCCAAAGAAACCTCACGTGCCAGCTTACATATAGAGAGCCCCTTCTCTGATTCCTGGAAGTCCACAGCACAGTAGATGAAAATGAAGTAGAACGTTAAGAAAAAGAAAGGCAGTATCTCAAGGAAGGCAAAATCCTGTGTCTTAATATGAGGTTAAGGTAAACAAAATTGCATTCCCAAGTAAGATACACAGATCCCTTCTGCAGTTCAGAGAGAGCAGTGTTTTGGGGACAATTATAATATGTGGAACACAAGAAGTGCAGTATAGGCTGGAACAATTTCCATGAGAAGCAGTAAAGGAACCTGTCACTGGGATAAACGCATTTATAAAATGCACCTCAGGAGACTGATACATGTGGATTAGAAGTGCCAGATTTAAACAGAAGCCCAAAGCGAGTTAAAATGATACTTGTTCCATCATCTGCTTGTTTTTGTTGCCACTGAAATGAATTGCAGCACTTCTGCCAGAACAGAGCCGGGTGAAAGCTCTGAGGCAGTCAAGATGTAATACACAGGATCGAAGCATCACATTCAGACAGATGTAAGGACTGTTGCTTGCCTAGAACCATTTAGGGGATAGCCCTGCGAGCAAGAGTGCTGGCCAGGAAGGCAGCAGGGAAATGAAGACTTCAGGATTTGGCTAGCTGCTGGCTGCTGCTGGCTTACAGTGCCACTTATACAAGCCAAGGAGTCTTCAGGGCAGAGTCTCATGAGGGCAGAACCTGTATTTCTCAGTTTCTTTATTTAAGAACAAGAGTCCTAAGTTCCATATCTATTTAAAAACCCAGTTAATTAATGCTGCACAGTCCCTAGCCAACTGCACCCCCATTTAGATGATGTTTTTGTTCATAATGTTCCATTAAAGCAGCAGTAGCTTCCGTTCAGGCTTAGCCTAAACAGTTTCTCTGGAATACAGCCCAATTAAACAGATTTTCTTATTAAGCATGCCCCAATTAAGTGAGGTACATCACTACTTGCTTGGCTTTTACATGATTTTTGCATACTGAGCAGAGCATTGCGAGCATTTGACATTATTTTTTTAGCTAGTTGGTCCTTGCACGAACAAAATACATTTTTATGTTAACTTTAACAAAACAACATCAAGAGTAGTTAATGCAAGATGGGATGACTTCTGCTGCAGTTCCCTGTGGAGTTTTGGAAAGAAGCTACCCAAACTTTCTATACAGCATTTTTGTTGAAATAAGTCTCAAGAGAAACTCCAACGTCTCACATCCCAGTGCTCTCAGTAGCACATCCCTGGACTGGTGGGAAGGGGACCTGCTCTTCTGGCCTTCTGCAGACCAACTCTGTAAGCCACTCTGTTCTCTACTACTACACATATTTTATATATAAAGAATGTTTAAGTTTGTCCTGAGCATTACTCAGTACTGACCTTACACCCTTAGGTACTGTTTCAAAACATTTCTTTGTGAACCCACTGCAGTCAAGCAATTGACATCACTTTGCAATCCATGCCTATATTTTTTTAAAAAAACCACACTTCGGAAATGATAAATTGGTTGCCCCATAAAATGATCTTCCAACTTGATTTGTCTGTCAACGGCAAGTGGCACAGCACTGGGGACAAAAACCTGACTGTCACAGGGAATTGTCATTGCTTTTTGAAGTGGATCATTATGTTACCGTATCAGTCCACTTTCTCCGGTCTATCATAATAGTTCAAGCTTTAACTCCAAAAATTATTCCCCAGTTTGAAAAGACGAAGGCTTTGTGCCAACAAGTTAAATGAATTACTTTTGTACCATCAGAGGTCTAAACACAACCATCTGGTCCACCAAAATTGCTCCAAATTTTTCCGCATTCTTTAAATGGTACATGCTGAGAAAAATCCTGGTTCAACCGAAGAAAGTGGCAAAACTCCCACCGGTTTAAACGAAGGCAGAATTTCATCCAACATACCCCAGTGAGAACATTTCATATGGCTGGTTCACACACAGATTTTGTACTGGCTGTAACTATGTTGGGTAAGAGATTTTTTTTTCCTTCTACATAAACAATAAAATCAGTATTATGTAATATTGAAGAAATATTCAAGGTGATTAGAAAAAAAAAGAAATCAAGCAGCACACTTTTTGACTGGGATAAGTTTTCTGCATACCAGGGGATGGAGAATTAATCCACTGTATGTACAGTGAAAGGAACAGTCAGCTTTTATTTTTGTCAAGTCTGAAGTATGGCCAAAACACAGAGAAAAGTGCTTTATTGGTGTAATATAATATCTCACTGACCATCAGCAATGCATGGACTTCTGTGAAAGCGTCCTGAATTGGACAACTGGAATACTATGCTTCTGGTTATGTATTTCCTTTTAAATGTACACACAGGCACCCACACATCACCAAAGGACCACAGTCTACAGAACCAAATTATGTATGCTAGAGTAAACCAGTGAGGTTTTCACAAGAAATGCTTTGCTCAAGAGTAATCCTTGCAGTTTTTTCAGGTTGGCTTTATTTACAGAGAAAATGCTGAGCCTCAGAAGTCACAAAGGTGATGCCAGTGAAGGCTTCACACGCAGTGCTGCCATTTCCAGAGAACTGATCCTGTGCTTCCCAGCAGGGTGACAGTCAGGCAGCCAAGCTGGCACAAAATTCTCTTTGCTATACCACAATGAACAGATGAAGGCAGAAACCTGTGCTCTCTGCAGTCCGTTACGGTTTATGGCCAAATATACAGGCTATTTAAAGACAACTTGTTTTGCTGTTTCTGCTAAAAATTAGGTAGGTGCTACTTAAATGTATATGTGCATGCACATACTCATTTAAAAAGTATATTTACACAAGCATGATTGCTTTGTAAATAAGGCTACTCTGAATATTTTTAGATGCAAAACAATTCCGTTTTCCACTCCACCTGCAGGATTAGATTTCTGACATTGGTGAAATCAAAAGACACCAAGCTTAACCCAGTGATTCTCGAATGGTTCATAACGAAACCCTTCCCTCTCATGGCAGCGAGGTGCCACATATTTTCTTGTGTTTTATTCTAAACTGAGACATGAGAATGACCCCATGCTAAGTGGTAACAGCAGTCAGATTTCAGTAGACCTACCAGATGATCACACTTCAGCTGTGCTCTTGGGGAGGTGAAGAGCTTAGAACTTGTGGCCACAGCGTTGCACAACTACTGAAGAAGTACCATGTGAAAAAAAATTAACATGCATCCCTTCATGACATTGCCAATTTCTAAACAAGTAATTTAGTGGTTTTTTTTTAGAGAAGAGAAACATAACTATCAAGTCTTTGTACATCAAACAAGTACTATCAATAATTTCCCTCAAGGAAAAAGGAAATGCATATGCTGAGTTTTGATGAGTAACCTGACTTTTCCTCACAGCAATTTTCTCTTTAATAAAGATTTATAATTCCTGCTGTAAGTGAAAAATTCCAAACATGCATTTAACATAGTGTCAAGGATCCATAGGTGTCAATGGAGAGCCTCTTGATGAATCTGTCTACAATGGCCTAGCAACTATGGAAACAAGGAACATCTGCATCTCATCAAATACATACAGCTGTTAATTACATTAATTTTCTGTTATCACATTATAAATATTTTTATTTAGGGCTTTTATGCACTAGGTTTAAACTTATACTGAATTTTTTACTTCCTTGCTGAAACTTAAAACAAATGAATTTTCCTCAACAAGGGAGCTAAAGTCTGGCTCAGAATGCTTTCCTTGAGAGACAAAGTTGAAACTGAGTTAAACTTCCATGGACATGTTTAATTAAAAATGCTGCCAGTTATTTTTCCTGCTAGTTTTATATTTCAGCATCATATTTCCCTGCAGGTTGTTGTCTTCACATAATTTTAGTGATGCTTATGGTATTACAAAATTCAGTTGTAATCACGGAAACAAAAGGTGTCGAGTATTTTGTCCCCCTACAGTAATAACCTCTTCATATGAATGAAATCTACATTTATTTATATCATATATGGATATATATATAGTACCACATACATTCCACAAGCCTTTTTTGGATCTGAAGTTCTACAAATTAATGCATACGATATTAGACCAGTTTCCTATGCTTAATCAAGCTGCACAAGGATATCTTCTCATGTAAAATATATGGTAGTCCTGAATAATTTACAAAGGCTCAAATGCTCTGTTCTCTTTGATACCTAGGTATTCCCTGTCAGACGAAAATAAAAAGAACACCTCTTCCCTCTGTGAAACTAAAAAAACACACATATTTTGAGGAAATAGAACTATTTTGATCATGTATAAGCAGTTTCAGGGGAGAGGGGAAGAAGGAGGAGCTGCTCGGGTGTATTGTAGTTATTACCCCAAAAAACATTACTCTCCCAGATTTCTAAAAGAGGATAGACTTTTATCAGTGGTCCAGCTGCATTAAGACCAAGATACAGATAACCCTGAAATGACACAAGAAGAGGAAACCCCAAAGGTATTTAAATCAGTGCTTGCATTCATATGCTGTTTGATTTCAAGGTGCACTTAATATATACTTTTTTTTTTTACAGACTTGCACAGCATTCTATCTATTTCATTGTATTCACTTAAATCTCAATTTCCAAAGTTTCTTCCATCTACTACTACAGTTTTTCACAACTGAAGATCACTAATACTATAAAGGAGTTCACTTGGCAGGCACATACTAGACATGTAAGAATAATTAGCAAAATCATTTACGGTTCTTTGAAAGTTAGCAACCTAAAAAATTTGAGATCTTAAAGAGATGAAAACAATTTTAAGAAAGAAATTTTAAGTGACTTTGAAGTACTGTCACCTTCAAACCCTTTATTTTACTCCTAATTTTATTTGCAACTTACATTGGCCAAACATGATTGAAGCCAATTTACTTCCAACTAGTTCTGTACCAAGATGAAGCAAAGGGAATCTACCTGAGAGTCATTCAGAGCTGAAAACAAAAGTTGAGCCAGTTGTACCACATAGAGTTTGATTTTTTCACGCAGTTGTTAGGCTGTTTGAAGCACTATGTTAAGAAAATCAGTTAATTTTTACTCTTTAAAAGTAATGCTTTTGAGGGACCAATGTAACTGAATCATTTGTATTATTTATGTTTCTAGTTGGGAGATTGCTTTTAATAATTCAGTATTTACATCAGTGTCCTTCCCTTCATATACTGATCTAAAGAAAGTCGCAATGACCACATAAGATTCAGAAATATTGGACAATAAACTAGAATAAGCATGAATATGTGACTGTTATTAAACATTTAATTGCAGCTTAAAAAGACAGAAGACAGAAATAGCTTTGCAGGTTTTATAATGCCACAACACAAACTGATTCACTCCCAGAAGTAGTGACAGAGTATTCTGAATTGTGGGGTTTTTCTGGAAGCTTTTTTAGTTGTTTGGTTTTCAAACAAAACTCCTAAATGAATCAGGATCTGAAATCTGAAATCACAATAACAGTATAATTCTGCTTAGGGATGATAAATTGGGTGAGCACTATTTTATTTATGAGGGAGGGCCAACCACCTTAACAGCTCATTATCTCTATAAGCCTTTAAATTATCAAACCTTAACATTTCTTGGAGACTATAAGCAACAAAACCCATCATACCCATCTGTTGACTTTTTCAGGAAAATACTTACAGAAGGAAACATCCCTCCACACATGCATCATAGATGCAAATTTTCTTCCAATCATCCTCGCAGGTTCTCACAGCTGGCTGTGGGTTTTCCACATGCATTAGAGCCTGGCTTCCAGGACTGGAGAGCACCTGAAAATCAGAACCATCTTTCTGCCTCCTTATGATAAATCTCTGCTGGGGAATTTGGCACCCTGCAAGCCCAACCTGTACCCAGCAGTAGTGGTATCTGTATGCAGTGGTAACTTTGATAGTAAAAAGAGGCACATCACTTGAATCTCACACACCCTGCTGATCCCAGGGCTGGCTTCCCACCATCTCCACCATCCATCAGCTGAGGCAGGCAGCTGTGCCCTGTCACTGAAGTCCCCACTGGCTTTGAGCTCTGCTGGCACCAACCCAACCACCCAGCAAGGCACAAGTCAGAGTTTCCTAAGGACAGGCTCCCGCATCACCTGCTTTGGGGTAAATCCAAGGGAGGTGCAAGAGGCTCCTGGGCTGCTCTGCTCCAGTTGGGTTGGCTCTCACTAGGTTCCCGCAGGCTTTTGGGAAATTGCCCTTTCTCCCAAAGAGGGGAGGAAAAAAAAAAAAAAAAAGGCATACTATTCCTTAAAAACCCTATGGGATGCTGTCCTGCCTACTGCACTGCACCGCTGTCCTTCTGTCAGCCTCCCAGGCAAAACAGAACTTGCTATAAGGGCACATTGTGTCTTTCTAGTAGTTTGTGAAAGTTTTAAAAACAAAGGGTTTAAATTAAAACATACTGACATCCTAAAAGTTTAGAAAAGCCTTTACTGGAGGGGAAAAATATAAAACAAATGCTTCCTACATCTTAACTGTATCATGTGCAAATACTAACTTGTTATCTATTGAATTATGTTAAGCAGATATAATTGGAGAGGGAACCCACAGCATAAATAGATAAACCTTCTATTTTTAATGCAGTAAATATTTCAGACTCACTGGCTAGGAGCCAGATGTATTCCCATATTTATTACAAATTTCAGTTAAAATGATCTAATTTAGCTTCTCAAGTTGGTAACATTTACATGATCCAAGCTGCCATGAATTTTATTCAGTTCTGCTGAAAATCCAGGACCAAAACTTTTCCAATTCTATGTAAGTAATAGAGACATAAACTTACAATGCACCTGGCTCCAATTTCTCATTTTCACCTCTCAGCTGTGTCCACTGCCAGACCTATTACCTGCATGACTGCATTCTCAGCAAACGGGAACCAGACGTTTTTTCCCCATATTTTGCAAGGTGCTAGCTTTCTCTTTCCAAAAATCCCCAAACTGTTCATGCTTGGAAGACAAAATTAGTCGTCATTGCTTAGTCAAAATCTCACTCATCATTCCACGTGACACAGCGAAGCTGAGACCCACTGCCTCCACCTGTTCCTATACTTCATGCGCACTCTGAACATAAATTAGTTTTGTGCCCAATTCGAGTCCTTCTGGACACACTTGATTTAGCTAATGTATTCTTAAAAACATATACAGCATTTTATTTAAGACTCAAGCTTAGGAACACCCTGAAAACTGATGAATTCCGAAATGCTGCAGAGCAAGATTTTAAGGTTGCAGGATGCCAACATGGCAGATAGAGAAGGACACACTCTGCTCTGATACTCAAAGGGACAGCAGGTCTCTGATACAATCCTCTAACAGAAGAAATCTTGTACAAAAAAAACCAAGAATCTCAAATCCAAGCTTTGAGTTCCACAAGTTCTCCAATCAAAAAGCTAAGTTAAAGAATATTAAGCTTACTGAAGTTTACCTAAACAGCTAGAATGGTAAATGCAGTTTAATTACTTTGCTCCCAAGGTTGCCTCTCAGCTAAATTAAGGCAATTTAATTAAAAACAACAACTTTCAGGGAAAGATGCTATGAAAAGCCAAACATTTACTATCCTATAGTACCCTAAAGCAGTGAGAAGCTCCCCTCAAGACAAGACTAATCCCTGCCCAGTATTTCCTGAGCTCTGTGCCCATCTAGCCCCAGCAGTGACCTTTCCAGCATGCGTCTGGGGAAGACCCACAGAGACCACACCAACACATCCCTGCTATAGCCTTCCTGCTTTTAATGACCATGGATTTCCTGAACTAGAAGTAGTATCTGTGTTTCTAAGATTTCTTGACAGATTTAGTCAGAGCAATTCAGACTTAATGTAGTGCATAAGCTTAATAACATGTTAACGCCAAAATGAAGTCCATATATATACCTTCCACAGTTTTGTGCTGCCTTCTGACATTCCGTGACATGCAGTGCTGTTTTCAGAGCAGCCTGGAGTTTGTGTGCCCAGTGTGGGATGCCACAACCCAGGGCTCAGGTCTGTCCCATAGCACACGGCGGCTGTCACGTATTCCTCTGCAGCAACATTTAGTGTTACACTTTTCATTTTTTCTCAGCAGATGGGTATCTAGAAGCAAACTGTGAGCATGAATACTGATGCCTTTGCACATGCAGAGGAAAATAATGCAGGCTGCATACCATTCTCACTCAAGACAGCAGAATTTCAAAACATCTTAAAACCATGAAAAATGAACTAGGAACCCAGGAAACCTTTTTTTGCAGAAGTTAGCTTTTTTGATAAGCTTTTGGCTACAGAGCTGCCTTTATGTCAATGAAGATTCAGACAACAAGGTTAAACCATTCACTTGTCACTGATGCCTGTTTACTTCAAATGGCTCCTTCCAGAACAGACAAAAAGCTCTCACGTTTGGATTAAATAAACAGTTCTATCAACCACTAAAGAGCATTTAGATCAAATATATATAATCTTGAATGTATTTTGAGTGCAGCACACAAGACCCTGAGCACGATGCAGCCTGCAGGAAAGAATCGAGCTGCTTTCTGTCCCCGCTACCTATATCTGAATACACACAGAAATGCGATGATGAAAATTACATTAAATGCAGGCACATTTCAACTCACATCGCTGTATCTAGACTCATCACAAAGAAGCAGATGTGCTGTGGAGGATAACCATGTATTTTTCTCCTTTTTCTATAAATCTGGCAATTACGTGATTGTATAGTACTTTCTCATCCACCTACGAAATAGACAAATGATACAATTTCTCAATATTGCAAATTTTTATTCGCTTTAGGAGCTGTAGATTTTGAGGAGGTGCTTTTGCACTGACCTTTTCTAGTAAGAAACACATTGATTTCTTTACAAGTAGCAATCAAAATTATATACAGACTGCTGTTTAATAGTGTTAAACATATGCAATGCGTCAGTACAGAAATTTTGCAGAATCATCAAATAACTGACTGGAAGATAACACAGAAATGTAAATGAGATATGAGAAAATTGTGCATCAGATGCCTAAATGCCTCTTCTTGATACACAACTACTGACGCAATATGTGTCCTGTGAAGTTAGCTAGATCCCAATAAGAAGATTTACAACTTGTTACACAAATAGTTGTCTAGGCTCATCCAGAAATTTCCACAAGAGAATAGGCACATATTAAAGGCAACCTGAATGCTTTGAACGGCCTAGCTGTGATCACAGAAATACCAAATCCCTGCCATTAATCTGGCTGTCAGACACGTGGCTGAGTCCATCACCTTTCTTTATACACTAATGCTGTCAGGTTTTATTTTATTTTTCATGTTTGTCTAACACTGATTTTACTTGTACTGCTGTGAGAGAGACAAGTGGCTCATTAATTCATGGACAAAAATAATGATTTTGTTCCCTGAAAAACATATTCCTAGTTTTATTTAAATACAGGTTTGATTTCAGTTCCCTCTGCATGGTAATTTTCTGCTCTTTTAAAGTATAATATCCCCATTTTCCGGCATGCCTGTGAGTGCTGGAAATACACAGAGACTAGAAAAAGCAGAAGCTTTGTCCATTTTTTTAAGGAGAAGCAGTGGAGAAGGGAGCCCCGTGTTCAGTGAAAGAACAGCTGACCAAAGTAATGGCTAGCTCTACAGCTCTGACTGCCAAGGACATGCAGAAAGGTGCTGGGAGAGCAAAGGTACTGACACTTGTCTAAGTGCTGACACTTGTCTAAATAATGTTTAAATCAGACTTCATGAGCTGCACAGGAATTAAAAAAAGGAAAGAAAAAGAAAATTAGGCCAGGCTAAGATGTCGCAAGAGCAAACAACTCAGCCTTCTATTTTACAGCAGTTGCAGCACATCTGAACTGTTGGAGTGTGGAATTTGGTGTCCATTTCTACACCTCTGATAACATGGCATTTAGCTCTAGAGGAGCACACAAAGCATTTTACGCTCAGGGTGAGGTATGGCTCTTCATGCAAAAATTCAGTGGGGGAAAAAAAGTGCTTTTCTGCTTGCCCTTTTTGATTGGTACTGCAAACATCACAGAAGTGTTGTGTCATGGTGGGTTTAGATAGTGTGTGAATGCAGAACAGACTCACACTTGTGTGAAAAATCTGCTTCAATTCAGAGGACAAGCTTGGATGATCCAAGCCTGATGTTCTTCCCAATGTACCAAGTTCCAGGCACGCTGCTGTCAGGGCAGTACACTGAGCTGAGAAACCAGCCCTGTGAGCACAGGGACAGGGAGGGCAGGACCCACAGACACCAGTGGCACATTTTGTGGGCTGAATGTTGGCAGTGCCCAGCTGCAGTTCTCAATCAGTCACAGTGAGCACTTAGCGTCTCCCTTCATCCAGATCCCAGGGCAGACGTAGGATGGGTCCATCACTTCAGCCTGCATTTCTGAAGCCTAACAGCTGCCAGAGGCCCTCATGTATTAAATGTGACAGATCATCATCGGTAATAAGCAGTCCATTAAGTTTGACATGATGATCCCAAGGTGTGGCATACTGCCAGCTCTCCCGGTGACAGAAACCCCTCCAAGGACAGCTGTGTCATGGCAGAGTGTGTAAAGACTTTTTGCCGCTTCCTACAGGAAGATGACTTCTGAGAGCGACTGCTACTCAAGCTCCAGTGAATTAAGTATTATATCTAAAGAAAAAGGCTAGTCTAGTAGGTAGTGTCAGGGGGGTGGGAGCCAGATCGCTAGCACAGTGGCTGTGTGAGCCAGGTCTTCCAGCACTAGGAGAGATGAGACTGGACATGTCCCCCTCTATCTAAAATGAGAACCAGGGGTTGCTGGGGTTTTGTACTACCCTGAGGTGGAAAAGGCAGAGAAAAGAAAATGGGGAGAACGGCACCCTGGGCTCCATTTCCCAGAAGAGTTGAGAATTTGGATCCTGTGAGCAGGAAAAAAGACCATTCAAAGCCTGTCACCAAGCAGGCTCTGCAGGTGGCTTTGCTAAGGCCTCCAATTAATCTCCTAACAACTTATCATAATTAGATTATGAAAGCCACCAACTTAGCTAGCCCAGCAGAAACTGCATCCCTCTCCTGAGTCATCATTCTTTCATTTAAGCCATTTGGGGAAAGACAATGAGATGTTAAATGTTCATGAGCAAAGATTTGTAAACAATCTTCAAATCAGGACTTTGGAATATAGTCCAACAGATTGTTGTGTTCATTTTAAGGGAATAAAAAAAAAAAAAAAAGGAAAGGGATTTCTGAACAATTAACTGATCTCCCTATAATCGTTACTGCTATAAGCCTCTACTTTCAGAACAGGGAACAATGCTGCAACGTTTCAAGGTACAAACAGGTGAATTGCCCTGCATCTAGTCTAGCATCACTGAATCTCTAAACATATGAGCCTCCAGATTTGCTCTGTATCCTACACAGTGCAGACATAAATCATGACTGCTGTTGCAGGTAATTGAAACTAACAGCATGATGCTACCAGGTAGCATGATGTCCTGAGTATAGTTATCATCGCCGTGAGGACCCACCACTCTGAAAATTGCATTTCACCTTTAGAGACAAAGTCAGATTTGACTTTGGACAAGATGATAACAAATTCATAAATCTTCAAAAGACAAATATCCCTAGAGAATCAAAAATAATCTGCTTTTTCTAATCCAAAAGACCAAAATACCACACAGCACTTCTTTAAATAGAGGTTTTCCTACTTGGGACTGTTTGTGTGTGCAAGGCTGTATTGCACCAGTCAAACACAAGCAAGGGCCAGGATGCATGATCAGCGTGGAACAAGATACAAACTCCATACTTCTGCTGCATATTTGTATACTTTAAGGAGGTTTTAAAGTTTTCATGAATTTTCAATAGCTTATTGTGCTGGAAGAGCATCACTCTGATACCACAATTAATAAAATGAAGAAACAAAGTGTTTCTTCAAGGATTTTTGTTGTTGTTTTACCATGCATTTAAAAAGTCTTCTGTATGCACAGATGGTGTTACCTGGAGTTAATACATCCTAACATGCCTCAAGCATAAGAAAAAAAACCAAACAAGTTGTTTCGAGAGCACGAGCATTCCAGTTTTGGAACTAGACATAATCTATGTGCAATCATTGGCTCTTAGGTACTGAACTTACCAAGCATTTCTTCAAAAAACTTCCCCCAGCAAACACATTAATGCTGACAGACACAATTCACTGCTCATGAACCGGGAACAATGCGCTGCAATACTCAGCAAGGTGGTCTGAAAGTGGAGAAAGCTCACGGTCTGGAAAGGGACTCCTGTGCCCTGCCTGCACCACTGACTGCTCAATGGCATTGGGCAAGTCTTATCTGTACACTATTCCCTCTTACTGGTGGGCATGTGGATGAAGCATTCACAATGAAATATTCCCACTCACAATAGCATACTAAGGATTCACCATTCATCACTTACATAACACCATTTTGTTATTGTTGTTGGGTTTGTCTTGTTTTGTTTTTAAGAGGATTATTAATCCTTGTAATAAAGGATTAACATTCTTCAAAATAGAAAGTAGGTGCAATAGAGCAGGGCTAGAGGCAGGATGCTGGACTGAGCAAACCATCCTTCTTCTGGCTAACGTGCCATTAGAAATCACTAACACAGTCAGCGCCGAGTAAACTGGGACTACAGGAAAGTGCAGGAGGCAACTGCTGTGGAAGATTTAAAGCCCACTTGCTCTGCTAAAACAAATAATTCAATAAAAATAGTAATAAAGGAAATGATAAATCAGTGAAATGTTGGCACAGTTTTTCTCCACTGCCACCGATGCTGCTAAACGTTCTGCCGATAAAACAGGGCACGGTTAATAAAACGCCATGAAGTGACTTTTCATGCTGTGGGTGGCCATTCCAGCATCCTTCCTTGTCACCATGCCACCACCTGCTCCATGCCTGCCCCTCCATGACCCGCAGCTGACAGGCAGCACCACAGCACAGAAGCCCGTACAACTTCTCTGACTGCTTTCAGCGCACAACCTCCCACCCCTGGGAGGGGGGTAGAGTGCCTCCTGAAAGCAGCATCCTCCTGTGATGGCAGGGAGGGCTGCACCCTCTCCTTGCTGGGGGCCAGAGCAGAGCTGGGGAAGCAGAGGCCACAGGTCCTTGCTGCTGAGCAGCGCCTGCAGAGCCACCTCCGGAGCGCGACAGTGATGCTTCCATGCAGAGCCTTGCGCAGACGCGCGAACAAAGCACAAGGGATGTGTGTGCTCATTGAGAAGCACAGACAAAGAGGGGTTTTCTTTTAAATGGAGCTGATAGGATTCTGCATTTTAAGTGGTAATTGCATTAAAGCCATTATTCAAAACAAAATATCAATTTTTAGAGCGATAAAACAGTTTCATCAAGTATCAAACATCTGATCTGAAGGAAGTGCCCACTGTTTACATAAAATCGGCGTGTCATTCTACAGAATGAATGCTTTCCATGCTAACAGTGTTGTGGAGGAAGAGCTCCGTCAAGCTGGATTCATACAAACAACTGCACTTGCTTTACTTTCTTAATGAAAAACTCATTGCCAGACTGACTGTAGTAGGAAAATTACAATGTAGTGCTACGCCATGGTTAAAAATCCTTTTGGCCTCTGATGGTTGATGTAAAAATTGTTTCAGGCATAAAAGAACAGATGCTGACAGCCATAGCAACTCTCAGTGCTCATGCCACTGAGCCGCATTTGCTTGAAAAGGCTATTCATAACATGAATAGCGCTTCATCTGAAGAGAGCTCTATTATACAATATGGTATATATTTGCAGCAAAAGTGACCCCCCCCTCACATGCACACACTGATTTTTTTTTCCTTTACCCAGCTTTACAGAATCACAGAATTGCAGGTGTTGGAAGGGACCTCTAGAGATCATCGAGTTATATTACTTGTTCTACAACCTCTTTTTGCTGTATTACCTGCTTCACTGCTCTGAACGCTTCTTGTTTATACATCTGGTGCTTAAAACAAACTCACGCCATGCAATTCACAATGTAATTAGGGAAATGTACTCTCAGATTGGTTTAAGGATTCCAAAAATGCAAAGGTGTAGAAGATAAAACTCTGAGAAATCTGACCTGAACATCATAAAATGATCTGGTTTTCTCCCTGACAGCAGCCACAACTGCTGTATATCCTGTGGCCACCAATAGGAGCACCACTTGTAGTACTGGTCTGAACAGACCACCGGAATCTCGACACAGCTCTTCTAGCCTTGATGTCCACCTAGGCTAGACAGCAGTGACAAAAATATTGGATCTGCCCAATCTACAAAGAAAACAACTCATTTCCAAGAACCTTCTCATTAAAGGGGGTATCCTGCACTCTGTGCAAAGCAGGACCATGTTCTCTCTTACAAAACTACATCAGCTGCACCTTGGCTGCAGAAGATATTCCTCACTCTCACATCTGTGCTATCTAGCTATGAGTACACTGAAGTAAAAAGGAAAAAAAAAGTTACTTTCAATTATCAGCTTTTCATTACAAATCTCTATGTGACACACAGCCCAAGGGACCTAGCTTAGAATTTTTTTTTTTTTTCATATAAATGTGCTACAGAAGAGTTGATGGTGGGACTCTCCAGCTCCCTCCCCGGGTGTCAGCTGCAGTGTTCTGCTCCTGGCAGCAGATGCAGCCATTTAAAGCTCCTGGCACCACAGCCCCTGACGCTGGGCTGCTGTGAGCCGGGTTCCCACAGCTCCTGTCCTGTGGGCACAGGAAAGCACCGTGTCACAGCTCAACCCACAGAGGGAGCAGAGGGGGGTTCACCTCCCTGAGAGGAGAGGAAACATAGCCCTGTTACACTGACAGGGAAAATGTCCTGCAATGTGATACTCCATCAGCTGGAAACCTGCGCAGGTGGCCACGGAGCAAACCATCTGGGCTTGGTCACCATTGCCATGTAATGTTGCAATGGTTTTTCAATGGTTTAGGAGAGTAACTCCAAGCCTTGCCTGCTCCAGCATCCCTTCCTTGGCCAAAGCTACTTTTCCTACTTCAATCCTCACCCTATCCTTAAATCATGACTACCAGCACTCGAACAAACCATACTGCAGCCAAGGCTGCATAAAGCCCAGTTATTATTGTTGAAACACCTGGTTCATGACAAATGACTTCAGCTGCATACACTGTGAAAAATACGCAGATATCAATTCTAACTTCAGGACATTTCCTTTCTGTTACAGAGGCATGCATTTTCAGCTGAACTGTAAGGTATCAGATCCACTGCAGAACAGCCAGCATGCTTCTTTCTTTCCAAGCACTTCCCTGGAAGAGTAGCCACTTCAGCCCATTAATCTGTATGTGAATGTATTATTTAAAAAAAAAAATGATGAAAATTGTCTCTTGATTAACTGGATAGAAAGCTGAAGATACTGGCAAATAAGCTAAACACCGTTTAAAAAGCTGTTAGGCAAACACAAGGTTTGAACAACCTACCTGCCCACCACGAGCAGAATGAGCACTTCAATTTCACACGTGTTTGATGTTTGCACCAATACCCTACTCTGGCATGCAGTATGGATAAATGGCACGGTGACTTTCTCCTTGGGGTGACTGAATACACTGAGTTAGATCCCAGCCCGTCACATGGCGCAGTCTTGTGCCCCAGAGCGACTTACTCTGTTGTCAAGTGTAGCACAATAGCTGCTTTCAACGCAGAAACTGGTTTCTGACATTATATATTGTCAACTCCATTTGCAAATAACCGACTTGAAATGATGGAAAGCAGGCACAGCAAACTGGAGCTGCCTGACAGCAAGTCTCCCTTGGACAGATGGGTCATGGATTCACTGCCAAATTTAGTAGTTCATCACGTCTAATCTGTAGTACATAGCAAATCACTGAAGCACAAAAAATGTCATGTAAAACCAATAGCAGCTTATGATGCAAGGCACAAAGTCTGCTGATTCTCCCTGTTATTTTGAAAGCTCTTCATTTGCAACACTCAGCCAAGATTATGCAACTCTGCTCATTTGCTGTCTTGCACCATTTTCTTCTTATACCTCTGTCTTATTCATGACATAAACAAGATGGCTGCCTCATGCACTAGACAACACAAATCAGAGTTTCCCTGGTCCAGCATCCCTGAATGCATGGCACCTGTGAAAAGCATCCCTTTATCCTGGCAGAAGTGCTGTTCCACTGAAGCCATGGGGAGCATCACAATCCATCTCAGAGCAGAGCGAGGTCTTTGGAGATCAAACTAAAGCACAGATGTTTGCATTAATCTTCCACTGACTGGAAATTCTTGAGGGAAACAAACAAACAGAAAAAATTGCTATTATCAGTGTTAACAGTCCAGGGCAGGGCTCACTGATCCTTACAATATGACAGAATTTTGTATAGGCAGAAAAATGTATCAGCATTGTTATGAAGATGCTTCCACATGGAAATTAATGAATAAGTGACTAGGGATTTGTTTTCGCAGACCCTGACGCTCTTCTGAACTTAAGGCCCAAAGCTGGTGCTCCAGGGTTTCTGCCTTAATCCAGATGTATGTCCAACTCACAAATCCTTCAGAAATGTAAGAGAAGAGCTTCTGTGGAGTTTTGGCTTTTTTTCTGTTCCCACTTTGTGCAAAGTTAGCCTGAAGTCTGCCTAACCAAAATCAACCTCTTGCTTCCAGGCATATCACTGTGACCTCTTATTTATTTTAGACAGCAAATTTAACATCTCTTTTCGGCTGTCATAACTAAGTCATCACTTCTTGCAGGTGCTAGCAAGGATCTGATCTCTCTTCATCTACAAAACCAGAATTGTTGCTGTCAGGCCTCCTCATCTTCCATGCTGAGTGGAGAAACTTGCTGTTTGCTGGCCTGGCACAATGGACTTGCAACCTCACTGCTGCCGCTGGCCCTGTTGCTTTTGAGCACCATCACAACACGTGCCATGCATACTAAGCACATGTATGGACAGGATATCATACACATATCATCAAAGACACAAGAACACCTTCAGAATCTTCTCTGCTTTTATTTATGTGCTCAAAAGAAACGTATTCCTGTGGACTTCAGTTACACACCACAAGCATATCCCTTTGTTCACTCTAGAAGCACAAAAGCACTAAACAATATAATAACCATACTGTCAAATTAGCAGATAAGTAATGCTGCATATTCTTGCACAGACAACCAAGCAGAGGAACACTTAATCACACTTAAAAAGTGGTTAATCCCTTAGTCTAATGTTACACAAGGTGTGAAAGCTAAAGCTACCACAAAGGCATTTCACTCACGGTTCTGCCTTCAGGCAGTCTTTGGGCAGAGCCAACCTGGTATTCCTCCTCTGTCAACTTAATATCCCCAGTCATCTTCCATCCCACATTGGCTATTAAATTACATTGCACTACTTTTCTTGAATCTACGCATAGAGAAGCTTTGTCTGCATGAAAAGGAAAAATTCAATAAATAGTCCATGGACTTTAATTTTCGTTTGACCTACATCATTTACAAAACAAATAAGCTGAGCTAAAACAGAAATGAAAAATATTCATGATGCCTTTCAATTAAGTCAGCTTTAAAATACCTTCTCACATGCATCTGTCACCAGCCTTCCTGAAAGCCTTTTTCTGAAGTAGAAGATAGATCTGGGGGAGCTTAGTCTTCGCAGTGCTTCAATAATTAGCAGTTGCAGAAAAAATCCCACATGCTGATGAAATGCCCACCAGCCTGCAACTCAGAGCAAGTTAGTTGCACAGAGGACATGTATGCTTCTAATCCCAAAAGCAAATGGCTGTTCCCAGTCACTCATGATCAGGGGTGGCACAAAGCCAGTCAACGCTGAGCTGAAATACTTTTCATTGTCCCCGTAGCACAGCACCTGCAGCAGTAAGCACAAGGACCTGAGAAAGACTGTGTGACTGCTTTGGTTTTTGGACTGCAGCTTTTTCACATGCCCTGCCAACTTGGAGAGCAGCTGGAGCTCACGTTGCCATCAAGGAAAATGCAAATAATCTCAAAGGTTGAACTATTGTCTCCCCGTTGCAAAAAGTAAAACTCTTGTTCAGATTTCTGAGGGAAACATTCATATATTGTTTCTTATTTTGCATGATGACAGTGACTGGCATGACACTAATGCTATATTAAACTGTTCATAGTTAAAAACAGACAAAGATGTAGGAAGAGAAGCATAGAGCAAACAAACCATCTGTTTCTTTTGGGAAAGAAGTAGGAAAATCTGAATATCTAGAGTTTGCTTGATTTTGAATGAAGTTTATGAACCCTGTCAGAGAAGGTTTTCCTACGGTAGAATAGAAAAAAGATTGGAGAAACAGACACACCTAAATACATAGAACCCTATATATATGTTTATGTATTTTACAAGACAATAGCACAGGTGATGAGGACACTACTCACAGAAAGCAATGCTCACCAGTGCCTTTGGAAAGTAAGTTACACGTTATCCTGATCACTGTATGAGGCTGCTGAAGCCAGGCCTGTGTCTTAAATAACCTGTGCTGACCAGAGAATGCCCTTCATGTCCTTCAGATACGAAAACAGTGTGCCAAGGGTTCACTCTAAATGGCTTTACGATCAGGAGAGCTGTCACAGTACATGAAATATTAAAATAGAAATATAAAGTTAGTTGCCCCCTAGCAGATACTAGAATTTATAGGAAAAAAGTATTTTTCCTAAAGGAAAACATTCTTCTCTGCTGAACTGTTATTTGATACAATGTGCTAGAGCTACAAATGTCAAACCACTGTAGCATGTATTAACCTACGAACCATTTCCTGTTACAATACTAAGAAGCCATGGTACCAGTATATTAAGTATGGTATTAATGTATTAAGTAACAGCTGAGCAAAAATCCAGTACCAGACAGGTAATCAATTAGAGTACGATTTGCCTTAGGCATTCATTATACTTCATTACACTATCTTTTAAAGAGTTCTTATATGAAGAAGAACAGATAATCTATGTAGTGTAGATGTTTCACACTGTGAGCCAGCTTTGCATTCCACCTTCATATATGGTTCATAAAAAACTAAGAAGAAAGAAACGCCCACTTTGCGAACAGCCAGGTGTTTGGTGGCTCCAAGGCACGCTGCTGCAGGGGTAGCTGGCACTCCAACACACTGCGGAGAGCCCAGGTCCCACAGAGTCAGTCCCAGTGCTCCCTCCGCTAGAAAAATGATGTGGCTTTACATCAGTCCCTCTCCCTAGGCACTGAGCAGATGTACACATCGGAAACTGCAGCCCAGAAAGCCAACTGAATCCTAGGCTGCATCCAAAGCAGCGTGGGCAGCAGGGCAAGGGAGGTGATCCTGCCCCTCTGCTCTGCACTGTGAGACCTCACCTGGAACACTGCATCCAGATGTGGAGTCCTCAGCACAGGAGAGACACGGACCTGTTGGAGTGTGTCCAGAGGAGGGCCACTAAAATGATTCAAGGAATGGAACACCTCCCCTGTGAGGACAGGCTGAGAGCTGAGGCTGTTCAGCCTGGAGAATAGAAGGCTCTGGGGAGACCTGACAGTGGCCTTTCAATATCTAAAGGGGGGCTACAAGAAAGAGGGGGAGAGACTCCTTAGCAGGGTCTGTGGTGACAGGACAAGGGAAAACGGTTTCAAACTAAAAGAGGGGAGATTTAGATTGGATGTAAGAAAAAAGTTTTTTATAGTGAGGGTGGTGAAGCACGGGAACAGGTTGCCCAGAGAGGCGGTGGAAGCCCCATCCCTGGAGACACTCAAGGTCAGGCTGGACCAAGCTCTGAGCACCCTGATCTAGCTGTAGGTGTCCCTGTTCAGTGCAGGGGAGTTGGACCAGATGGCCTTTAAAAGTCCCTTCCAACAATAAGGATTCTATGAATACAACGTGCTAATGGGCAAATTCCTATGGCAGAATTTGGGACTAGTGATGAACATCAGTTCCTTAAATATTTTAAAAAATAAGGAATCTTTTGCAAGGCAAATGAGACACTTTCTTTTCTTTGTTGGTAAATAAAAAATTATTAATGATGTTGAACATCATGAAACTGGAGTCCCAGGGAAAATACAAAACATCAGTGCAGCTTGTAGTTGATAGAATAAAAACATGAATATCAATTATTTTTCAAGAACATTCTATGCCAAATAAGATGAGACTGTATAAAAACTGAAAGAATCATGCCACATGTATCACATCTTAGCAAAACCTTAGGCATTCCGTCACAAGAAAAAGGAGAAAAAAATAGGCACAAGTAACAAAAATGGCAGCAGCTTGGAGAAAGACCAGACGTACCAGGGCAAGGTGAAGAGAGCATACGTTGCTGACAAGAAACCAAATATATGTGCTGCAAAGCGCTGCTTCTCCTCTTAATCCTTCATGAACTTAACAAACCGTTTTACAGCAAGGATAAAAGCCAGTGACCGGCGGAGCTGCTCCAGCAGCGACATTCCTTCACGCTCAGCAGTGCTTCACTCACTTGTTCTCAGGAAGTGTATCAGGGAACTGGGCTCACAGCTGCTTGCACCAGGACCAGGGGATGCACACAAGGACAGGAGCATAACTCATTCATTATAAGTACATCAGAATTTTTTGCCATCTAAGAAAGAGACTAGCTGCCATTTATTGTGAGCTGCATGCATTTTGCGTATCTGTGTAGCAAAGGTACGTTTATAGGGAATCCGGGTTCAGCATCACAGACCAAGAGGTTCCCCTGAGAGCCACCTCAAGTGGTGTTTCACAGACTTGTCCTCTGAGCCTGTGCGCTGCTTGCTCCACAGCCCGACCACACACACACGGCTTGCAACTGCATGGGAAGGCCATGAGCTTTTCTCTGCATGGGAAGGATGGAGGGACAGAGAGAACATCCAACATTTATGGCCTTTTTCTTGTACATCACTTTGCACAGTGAGGTTGTCCTCCCTATTTTTTAAACTTACTCACCCATTCATTTGTTTATTTTATGACATTATTTTATGATAGCTAACCAAGTGGAATGCCAGCTCTTGGGGAAGGATAAAAAAAGCCCAGAAAAAAAATATCTGGGAGCATGCTCTCTACCCAAGTACACAGTTCCCCTCCAAGTGGGTTCATCACACAATGAGGAATTAAACCAAAGGTTGCAGCTGCTGCCAGCCCAACCACCATCACCCCTGTCTGGGATCCATGCATGCAAGCTGTCATATTTAACACCAGTCAGCTCTGTTGAGGTATTTATGCAAAATAACTAAGAAATAATAAAACCCCAGCACAAGTAATTACAGGAAACAAACAAACAAAAAAATGCACAGCCTATGAGACATTAAAACTTCTTTCTTTGGCTAAGGGTGAAAGGGCCAAAAAGGACACTGGAAAGAGATGTTTAAGAAAGGCAATAGCTACTCTAAATCTTCTTACATTCTTAACTTCAGCAGTGTTTCGCAAAACTCGTACGATATGAACATTCTTTCCCTTTCTGGCAACGTCACTCACAGTGTGTGACAGTTGTGTTTTGCAGTCCTACAGATCAAATTTGCTGTAAGACATTCATCCCTCTGCTAAAATCCCAAACCCCACACATCCGAAACCTCTTAACCTAGAACATCACCACAAAGCTACGTACCATGTTGGTGTGACTTCATTCCTGCTCTAAAAAGGCAAAAATCATCAGAAGTCAGGGGCTGAGTACTAGATAGCTGCAGATGTTTGCAGTCATCTGTGTCTGCTTCCTACATTGCAGAGGTTCTCCAGTGGTGTTTTACAGAAATTTCAAAGGTAAACATTGCTGGTAATGTTTTGGAGGGCAACCTTTGAACATTAAAGGAAGAAAAGAGCTCACTCAATTCATTTACAAACTCCAGAAAATTACAAGGTGCCAGCAAACAGTGTAGTCATTCTGTGACCCCGTGAAAAGCCCGGAAAGAGTCATTAGTCTTTTAGCCCTCATGTTTTTATGGAGACAAAACCTTCCCATCCCCACATACCAAGAGGTCATTAAAGAAAATATATCGAAATATATCACTCATTAGTAAAAACAGTAATAATAAAAAAATGTCATCAGCTTGTTACGTGCCCAGGAAAACAGCCTCACCTTAGTCACTTGCTTACCCTTCTCACATTAACCACTACATGATACCAAACAATGCGGCTCATCACCGACATTGCAACACCACTGAATGTTTCACAGGATCACAGGGGTTGAAAGGGACCTCTGGGGATCACCTAGTCCAACTCCTGCTACAGCAGGTTCCCTACAGTAGGTTACACAGGAAAACATCCAGGTGGGTTTGAGTATCTCCAGAGAAGGAGACTCCACAGCCTCTCTGGGCAGCTTGTTCCGGTGCTCTGTCACCTTCAAAATAAAGAAGTTCTTTCTCATGTTCAGATGGAACTTCCTGTGTTCCAGTTTGTGCCCATTGCCCCTTGTCCTGTCATTGGGCACCACCAAAAAGAGCCTGGCCCCATCCACTTGACACCTGTCCTTTAGATATTTATAAGTGTTCACAAGATCCCCTCTCAGTTCTCTCTTCTCCAGGCTGAACAACCCCAGGTCTCTCAGCCTTTCCTCACAAGTGAGATGCTCCAGACCCCTCATGATCTCTGTGGCCCTATGCTGGACTCTCTCCAGTAGTTCCCTGTCTTTCTTGAACTGGGGAGCCCAGAGCTGGACACAGTACTCCAGATGTGGCCTCTCCAGGGCAGAGTAGAGGAGGAGGATTACTTCTCTCGACCTGCTGGCCACACTTTAATGCACCCCAGGGTACTGTTGGCCTTCATGGCCACCACGGCACACTGCTGGCTCACGGTCACCCTGTCGCTCACTAGGACACCCAAGTCCTTCTCTGCAGAGGTCCTCTCCAGCAGGTCAGCCCCTAACCTGTACTGATGGGTGTGATTATTGCTCCCCAGGAGGGGAGGAAACTCGGTAATCCCAGGAAACACGGAATTTCATCTGCAAATGCAGAAGATTGTTTTGAAAACCAGCCCAAACTGCCTCCCTGTTGCTGAGCAATACCAACAATGCACAGTTCTGAAAATGTTATTAACAGAGCTTGGAAAGTTACACTCACAGTCAGGAAAGGGCATAAAAAAGAAATCGAAGTGCCTCTCTGCTTGCAGAATGACAGGTTAAAATCACAAAAAAAAAAAAAAAGGCAAAAAAGAACTGAAACTTAAATGGTAAGTGAACTGTGGGTAATTGCAATTAATTGCAGAGCTGGCATCACCATCCCTGTGGACACAGAATTCTACACAAGCTCCATCCATGGAGCACTAAGACCAAAAGCAAACAAAAGCACAGTGGCACGCTTGAAGGTCACCAGATAGCAATCCGAAAGAGAAGACACTACTGGAGACCTTCCCAGCACCAGCCCCAAAGCACATTTGTCCTTCTGCCTTTCACAGGCCTATGTGATGATACAACTTTGTTTAACAAAGATATTATTGTATAATTTAGTATGTCCTAATACTTAGAACAACGGTCTGAATCCAGAGTCTAGATACCCCTCGTCTACCAAGAAATGGAAAGAACTAACTAACTAAGAAAAAAGGTAGCTGTTCCCCAACACAGCAGTACAGGAAACAGCCTTCATTTCTTAATTCTAATCTAGATCCTTAAGTGCAACATTTGTATCCTCTCTTTCAGGGCCTCACTCCTCCAGCTTAGCCATCTATAACAAGTTTTTACCAGTGCTGGCATCCCACATTTCCCAAGGAGCACACAGCAAAACCACATGCTGAGTTCCTTTGCTTTGTTCTGCCCAGAGTGGAGGAGGCTGAGGGGAGGCCTCATGGCGGCCTACAGCTTCCTCACAAGGGGAGCAGAGGGGCAGCGCTGAGCTCTGCTCTCTGGTGACAGCGACAGGGCCCGAGGGAACGGCATGGAGCTGTGTCAGGGGAGGGTCAAGCTGGGGATTAGGAAAATGTCCTTCACCAAAGGGTGTTTGGGCACTGGAACAGGCTCCCCAGTGCAGTGATTGTGGCCCCAAGATGCTGGAGTTCAAGGAGTGTTTAGACAATGTTCTCAGACATCGAGTTTGGATTTTGTCTCCTGCGTGGAGCCAGGAGTTGGACTCGATGATCTCTGTAGATTCCTTCCAACTCAGAATATTCTATGACTCAATTAATTGGACTTCAAAATCTTAAGAGGCACCTTCGAATGGAGGAATATGGAATTTAGGACCTCATGTGAACAGGTCAGTTTAAGTAATGAAGAGGTACACAGAAAATACATGGAAGGCGGAAAGTCACTTGCCAGTAAGTGGAATTTCTACAAGGTATATAGTTCTATATGCACACTCACGTACTCAGTGTACATACAAAAACTTCAATTAAAAAAAAAAACAACCTTTGACTTCAGCATTACTAATGGGCAGCACACTCCTGTGTCTCCACAGGAAAGAAGAGGCACTTTAGAGTTCTGTTCAAAAAATAAATTCTTAAAATTCTCTCCTATTCATGGCCTGTTGGCTTGAAGCAATTCAAGTTGTCTGCTGGACTCTGCAGGACTTGCGACACAATAGTAAATGTTTGACAAATCCGGTGCTGGATGAACTAACACCAAGTCTCAACCATTTATTGGTGAAAGATGTCTTCTCATGCTTTCTGCAGATGTTCACAGTGTGGTGTCATTGTCTGCCAGAAATTGAATGTGACACCCTTGGTAGGAAACAGAATTTCCCGGCGTCCCTTCTGAATGGTGCAACCCCAGTGCAGAGATGTGCAGAAGGTTCTCCTACAGCGGTCCTACTGCAGTCCAATGAGCTCTCCCCTTGACCAAAGCAGCACAACCACTGCAGGTGACCAAAAAATTGTGATCAACTTGTCACAAGGGTCTTTAAGATTTATAACAGTACAAAGCTAAACGTAACAGCTCCAAGTTTGTGTGTGCATTACAAGGTTCACCTATATATGCAGTCATTCACATCAGCATAGATTCCTGTCTGCTCTACTGCTGGCAAAATGTCAAGTGCAAGCCGAGCAGGTTCTCCAGTCCTCCATGGAGACGTCTCTGGGTCATCTGCCAGTTCGCAAATCTAGGACAATACTTTCAAATTCTGTCTTGCAACACACAGATGAGACTTTCATTACTTTCAGCATGACATCCAAGGGATCAAGGCTTTGCCAAGGGAGCTTCAGAAAGCTCTGTCCCTGATCAGGGGAACTGCCCTTCACTGAGCAGTCACTGCTGTAAGGATAAAGAGCCACCCTCCTCTTCCAGAAATGAACAACTGTTGCCCCAAATACCCTGGAGGAGAATCTCAGAGACACTTAGAGTTGAAATGGCATTACTCTGTCCTGGTTTTGAATCTAGACTATGCCAAACGGAAGGTGATTTCTCAAAGCAGTCAAACTGCGACTTGTAAATAAGCACTCTGCAGATAAAACTGTGCAGAATGGGGTCCAGCGGCTAATGCCACTGTCACCATTCAGTTTGACAAGCCAAAGCAGTTACCCGTCACAGTCACTAATGGGTGTTCACCTATTTTGCTCCGTTCTACAATAACTTCACAAAAACATCTAGGTGAAGAAAAAAAATATTTCAGTGATCTTTCTGGTTTGTAGCCTAGCTGCCTCTCACTGACACAGCCTCTGGTCTGAAGGGTTCCCGAGGAGTGGCCTTTAACTGATGGAAGGGGTGTCACAGCACTCAGGTCCTTCAAAGCTTATCTACTTTTTTGCATCTGCACTGGTAGATATGACAAAAGCTTCTACATAAGCTCCACGAATCTCATCCCACTATCACCCTTCAACCACTGCTGCTACACCAGTGCTGCTCCTCCTGCACACACAGCAGCTTGTAACCCAAGCTGGAAAGCCAGCAGGCCCTTCATCCCAGCTCAGGAAACACAATAACCCAAAGCACGAACTTTATTAAATACCAAGTGCTGGTATCAGGATACAGAACCTAGTAACTCGTGACAGCGTTCAGCTGGCTGTGTGGGTGCTTGAAAGATTAATTGCCAGAAAAAAACATAGCAGAGTTGCTTAGTACAATCCACCCTTGCAGTGGCAGCAGGGAGAGTTGGAACGGGGTGGTTCGAAATATCAGAACTCCTGTGTACAAGCTGAGGGTGCCTGTCACTCCTCCAAACAAGAGCAGCAGTGAGTGCCAAAGCTTCTGGGCTGCGAGCAGAGCGGCACTGTGCCTCATCACAGCCCCCAGATGGGCCAGCACAGGCTACTGCTAAATATCTATCCAGCTTAGAACAGGATCTCTGAAAGAAAAGGAAAAATCAGGCACACTTTTTCTTTCTTAGCAATTTCTGATGCTCTGACAGCTCTGTGAAAGCTGATGACATGATTTCTCTTGAAGAAAGGTATGAAAAAGTGCCTTGCTTGCTGCTAGAAGCAGAAATGGGAAGCAAAGGCCTTTTTGATCTTCTTGTCATGAGAGGCTGCTCCGTTTCATGTCATTTGCAGGGTTGGGGAGGTAATAACTAATGCTTCATATTAGGATAGGTGAGAATTGGAGTCTGATCTTTATCTACATCACTATCTCCATTACTCACTGAAGTTAAAAAGAAAAAAAAAAAACAACACACAAATGTTTAAAAAAGTCAGAATTGCAATAGCAAGCCTTAATTAGGTTTTGGTGCCTTTAGCTAAGCTTATCATTTAAGCAAATGAAAATGCTTTAATTAAGCTGCCTTCTAACTCAATTTCTTCAGATATCTTCCTACTTCTGCAGCAAATGACACAGATGCCAGAGACCACAGCTTCCATCAGCACGCAGCTCTGATTCCCACTGAGAGTGCACACAGACACACAGAGGACGGCTGAGGCTGGCAGGGCCCTCTGGGTCCATCTGGTCCCACCCTGCCTCAGCAGGGACACCCAGAGCAGGGTGCCCAGCCCCATGTCCTGGCAGTTCCTGATGATCTCCAAGGTGGAGACTTCACAGCCTGTGCTAGTGCTCCATCACCCACACAGTACAGAAGCTTTCCCTCACATTCAGATGGAACCTCCTGCGTTTTAGTTTGTTGCCATTGTTTCTTATCCTGTCACTGGGCAGATCCATTCCGTGCACCCAGCAGAGCTTGGGATAGGTGGGTAAAACAAACATCAATAATATCAGTAAAGATTAAAATAAACACATACAGGAGTCTGAATCCTTACAAAGGAACTTTAGTTCTGGCACTTCCTTTTACTCCTTGCCAAGTCCATGTCACTTGCCCTGAATGTCTAAATTCTGCCTTCTCTTTCTTCATGTCCTGCATTCATGTACTATCCCATGCAGCCCACAGCCCAGTTTCTTGTGCAATCTGTCCCGGTGCTCTCCAGTTCCCGTCTCTTTCCCTCTGCCACCCCGATCTCAGGTTATTCCCAAAGCCACCTGGCACTTCGGTCCCTCACACCTTCTGCCCAGGCACCAGCAGAGGAGCCACTGTGACAGAACAAAGGAGCAGATGTGACATTTGATCCTAAAAGAAAGATTCTAAGCACAGTTTGGACCCTCCATGCTCACACATTTGCTCTCTTTGCAGAATGTCACGTACAGGCAGTCCTGTCAGGAACAGTACTTGTGAGGGGACAAGTCACAATATGGTCAACACCAGGAAGCAAAGGTGTTGGGGTTTCACAGGGCTAGGGGAGACCTCAAAGCATAATCGATCCCACTACTCTGCTCCTGAAAGAATCAATTGCATTTACATTGTTCCCAACTAACACTCAAACATTTAATGATTCTAAAATCCTCAAAATCCCAATTCAGCGATCTCTCCCATTGCTCAGTCTCACTAATGCTGAACCCCTTACCTACCATCTGGGCCAGAGCAGGCACGGAGAACGTCGCTTCACAACGGCTCTCTGACGTTTGAAGGTCATCATGTCACGCTTGCCCGGCCACTCTTCTTTGTTGGAGCTGAAACAACCCCACTCCTTCCAATCTTTCTTCAAAGCCCGTATTTTCTAAGTCTGATTATTTTAATTCTTCTCCTCTGGATTCTCTCTAATTTGTCTGCATCTTTCTTGAAAGGTGCACCCCAACTGGACACAATGTTATAGGTGACAAAGGCTATTGAAAGGCATGGAAGCCTCGCTCCCCTTGTCCTTCATGCTGGTCCGCTATTTGTGTGTCGCCATGCCAGGTTTGTCTTCATTGCAGCAGTGTGACGTTATTTATTTAGCACGACAGCTAACCACAAACCACTGATTTTCTAAAGAATTACCACTAAATCCAAGCTGATTATCCTATTGAATAACTTAATTCCATCTCCAGAATATTCACAGCCCCTCTCCAACCACATGCCAACTGCAGACACAGTGAGCACCACCAAAGTCTCCACTACAAACACTGTAGTACTGAGTGTTAATAATAAGCATTTCTCACTTGATTTGCTAAAGTTTTCACAGGTGAATGTGTAAGAAGTACAATATTCTGAAGACATAAGACAGAAAATTTGCGCAGGCTTTCATGAAGATGGTACAAATGCAGACCTTTGAGAATAGATCAGTGCCTTGGCAGAACCTGGAGCCTAGATGGAAACCAGAGTGATACTATCATGGCTTTTCTAACAGGGCAAAACAATTAGTCTAATTCTCAATTAATTACTTGGCTGAATTAAAACACAAATTAGCCTGAGTCGTAAAGGCATATGATGGCCTGCAGCCCCTAGAGTTAAAAACTTGGAAAGGTTTTACAGCAAACAGGTTTTACAAGGGGGGAGATGGTACAGTTTTGTTGGCAGATGGTCCCAGAACCAAACTATATCACACGTGCATCGACATAAATCCACAGATACTATGGATTTACAAGGGCTTCAATCAATATTTTTCTTTCTCTTCTACTTTGTGCCAAATTGTTCCACACATCACTGTCTTTGTGCCTTTATTTCTGCTAAATAGTTTCACGTGTGAATTTATTAAAGGTCACAGAGAAAGACTGCATGTTACTTTGAACAAAATCAACTTTCTTTGAAGAGCCACATGAAAGCACCCTGTACAGCTCAGTTCGATTCTTTTCATCCTGCTCCATCCGCATCTCAAGTTAACAGCAAACATAATCTCTCCTGCACAGCCCCTGCCACAGAAGCCTCACCACCGCTCGTCGGCAGATTGAGCTGCTTCATCAAGCTGCCCAAGGCTGGCTGGTGACTTTCAAGATGTGCTGAGCAATGGAAAAAAATGCCCATGCAGGTCAGCGGTGTGCGCACAGTGTTTTGCGCATCTGAGCACTGGAGCACCAGGAAGGCTTTTATATGAAAATGATCCGAATGAGTAGTTTTCCTTAAGGCAGTACAATTGAAGAAAATAAAGCTAGATAGGTGTTATCGCTAAAATGACAGCCTTGACCGTTTCAAAGCATTTTGGGGACTTCACTCTCTAAGTATTAGTTACCACAAATGAAGGCAGTCAAGAGAAAGGTGATAATTGCAATTACACAGCTACAACATCTGGTCCCATGAACTGAGATCAGCTGATAGCGAGAGCATTTTCTTAAATGGCCTTGTTAGAGGCACAAAACTGGCATTTCTGTAATTTGGCATACAGCAAGCACACAAAGGAGAAATAAAACTGTGTTTAAAAATGCATGGACGTAGAGCATGCATTTATAGCAGCATTTGAATTACACTCACTGAATGCTGTACAACCGCAGCATAAGCCATTTATCCAGGATAACACACAGCAAGATCTTTACATTCTTCTTCCCACCAAGCTTAATTAACAAATCACTGCGATTCAGCTCATGTAACAGGCTGGCTCTTGAGTATTATTAATTAAAAATGATTTGTAACCAGTCAATTTTATTTCTTCGTGGGACTTCATCAATGTAAATGCTGAATGTAAACAAAGCACAAATGTTGTACGTTTCTGACAAAATATATTTTTGTTCCTAAACAAAGAAATAGTGTAATATGGAACACAGTGAAGCAAAAGGAGTGAAAGTCCCTCCAGGAAGCGGTATGAAACAATAAGTGTGAGGTCGACACAGCAGCTCATTGTTTCCTAAAGACAGAACTCACAGAATCACCACGGAAACAAACACATTTTTTATCCAAATCTGACTGAATAGATACAAAATAGAATTTGGCCTGTCCAGTGGTAGCACTAATGTGATTACAGTTCATGCTGTAACGTTATGTGGCATTCTATCACATTATGTGAAACCAATGAATTCTACTCCAACATGCATTTCATACCACTTTATTAAGTCTTACTCAAACACATAGGATCAATGAAAACACAGGGGTGGTTAGAGCATCTCCACATCTACATCATGCTGGAGGAAGCTTTCATGCAACTACATTGCCCTGAGGCTGTTGATGCCGAAGGAATTGGCTGTACTTTTCTAAATGCCAGTGGCAAGCTTGTCCATATTGGCTATAATTCTCTTATTTGGGCCTTTACAGAAGGCAGTGCATTGATTTTGTGTGAGGAAAAAAAAATCCCTCCTAACAATCAGCGTCAGCTATTTTCAAATAGAAATCATTCTGAAGCTGAAAAAAAAAATTCTTTCTTGTCCTAGCTTGTGAGGAAAAAGAGCCACATTACAGACCTTTGGGCAGATGCTGTCCACATAAAAATTCTGCTTGTGTTGGGCTTCCTTGTAAAACAACAACCAAGTATATTCACGCTCATACACTGATCATCGCATTTCATTCAACACTTGTTATGCCAGGTATTTCTTATTTCCAAAGTGCTTACCTGACATCTACAGTGGGAATACACTGAGATAGGGCCGAGCTCCATTGCTCACACCGATGCATCAATTGTCAGTGATTGAGACAATTGGCAAAGCAGCGTTCAGAACGACTAAGAGACAAAGCAGGAGAAAACCTTAAAACTTCAGCATTCTCCTGGCTGAAATCAGAACTGGGAAACTAAAAATGCAGCTTTTAACTATCTGCAATTAAAATGAAATGTTATTGCCAAAGTAACAGCCCCTTTTGAAAGCGAAGCTATTCTCTTCAAGTTTGCAGGAAGTGGATGCTAAAAAATGTTTATTTTACCTTACAGATTGGCAGCTCACCCCTGCTACCACCTGCATAAACTCACAAGATAAGCCAAAACCACCTATAAGAAACAGACTTTAAAGAACAAAAAAATGAGCAAAGATAACGTCTTAGTACAGAACACTGCAAGGCATTCACAGTCTGCACCACGTGTTCACCATCATTGCACTTTTATAAATCATATTACATAGCATATACAGTAACAATTTGCTGTCGCTCACAAGCATGAATCAGTTCTTGCTAGAATGTAGGATTGCCAAAGGAGAATTGGAAATACTCCTGAATTTTAGAAGAGGACGCCCTGAGACACATTTTCCTATTGGAGAAGAAAGACCCAATAGCACCCAGCAGCAATCTCTTTGCTAAGTGCCATATTTATTAATAAAGATTTCTGGGCAATTCTCATAATTACCATCAGACTGTGACACAGATAAATATACAAATCACTTTCATATAAAGTTTCAATGAACTTCACAGCGTTCAGTTCAGGCTCATTGTTGGAATGAAATATTCAAGACCAAACACAGCCTCTCACCGATGAACTGACACCAGCCAAGAGCTGGTCTCACCTATATGGTGAATTCCTGACCTGGATTCAAACCACACCAGGTAAGTCATGTGTAGAGATGGGAATTACCGCCTGCATTAAGAAATATCGGTGGCTTTGTTCAGGAAGCTCACGTTCATGCCCACGGATCAACGTTCTGATAGAGACATAATCGTCAACGCAAGGTGCAATTAGAATTGTTTGGGTGATGGGAATTTCTTCTGCATGCATTAATAAATATCGAATAGAAAACCAATTCCAGCCTCAATGCATTGTCCTCAGCCTGTTGAGATAGGGGACCGGCTACACGGTGCTGCTGCCGGGCAGCTGGAACGGCTCGGTTTCTAAGGAAAGCTCTTCCCATACAATGGCTATGCACTGTTTAGGGAAAGCGCACAAGAGGTGGGGGAATACAATGACTTGCCACGACCTCTGGCACCCCAGTGCTCAGGCCGTGGCTGCGCAGGACCCCTCCTGCCCCCACGCTCCCTCCCCCAGCAACGGATCGCTGTCGGCGCATTAAATTTTCAGGACGCCCGGCTGTGGTTTCCAGGGCTCTGCTCCCCCCCCGCACCCTGCTTCCAACGTGGGGGGGGTTGCCCCGAAAATGACAGAGCAGAGCCGTAACAACGCTGCGTGAACCCCGACCGGAGAGATGCAGATCGGTCACTGCCGATGTTAACACCAGCAAAATCGGTCAAAAACCCCAACCCCCTCGTTCGCCGCAGATGGCACGCAGAAGGAAGGACGCGCAGCCCGCATCTCTCCCTCTCAGATACATTTCCTGACCGAAGGGGCCGTGCAGGACAGCCCTGCACAGCCCGGCTCCCCCGGTTTACCTGTGGGGCTGCTCGGAAGGGCAGCGGCTCTCCCGGCTGCCGGCACGATGGCAGCTCCGCGATGGATGGATGGCTTGCAGGAGCTCAAACAAAGCCCTGCAGCCCCGGAGAGGCACCGCGCGTCGTCTTTCTGACAGATTCTGCTTCTCAGCAGAGCCGAAGGAATACGGAGCGCCTGAGGAACCGCTAACAAAGGGCGGCCGGGAGGGACCCGACAGCCATCGAACCCTCCGGCAGCGACACGGGAGCGCCCTCCGAATCCCCCGCTGCCTCCGTCCCTGCAACAAAGGCAGTTACCGCGGAGGCAGCTACTTACTGGTTCTGGTGGTTCTGGCTCGCCGCGCCGTGTCCCCGCTCGCTGGGCGTCACGGAGCCAAGTGCCACACGTCGCCTCCCGGCTCGCCGCCTCCCGCCCGGCGTGGAGCAACGCGGCACGCGCACACGCGCTCGCACACCCGCCCACAGCAGCGGGCAGCGCGGCCAGCGAGGCCTTGAGGCAGCGCGAGCCCCACCTGCCCTGCCCTGCCCTGCCCTGCCCAGCCCGGGGAGCCGCCCCACGGCGGCCGCGGGGAGGGAGCCCGGGCCGCTGTTGGGCACCTTTGGCTGTGGCAGTGGGAAAAGGAGGCTGGGTGGGGCCAGAGCCCGCAGGTACTGGCACCATGGTGTGGCCCGAGCTGTGCCCACCAGTTTGTTCATGTCCCACAGTGAGACCAGAGTCTGAATCCAGAGCCCGGCTAGCGCAATATGCGAACAACTGTTTGATCCCTCTCATCCACCAAAACACAGGAGGAACCACTAAAAAAATACCCACAAAAAATTCAGCTACCTGTTCCCTAACAGCAGTGCAGGAAATCTTTCTTCTTTCTTTTCTACATCCTCAAACCCACTGTTTGTAAATCCTCTTTGAAGGCCCCACTCCTCCAGTTCAGCCATCTACACCAATTCAGCCATCAACACCATGTTTTTATCAGTGCTGGCATCCCACATTTCCCAAGGAGCACACAGCAAAACCACATGCTGAGGTCCCTTGCTTTGTTCAGCCCAGAGCAGAGGAGGCTGAGGGGAGGCCTCATGGCGGCCTACAGCTTCCTCACCAGGGGAGCAGAGGGGCAGCGCTGAGCTCTGCTGTCTGGTGACAGCAACAGGACCTGAGGGAACGGCATGGAGCTGCGTCAGTGGAGGATCAGGCTGGGGATTAGGAAAGGTTCTTTACCACAGGGTGGTCGGGCATGGAACAGGCTGCCCAGTGCAGCAGTCACAGCCCCAAGCTGCTGGAGTTCAAGGAGCATTTGGACAATGCTCTCAGACAGGGTTTGGATTTTGGGTGGTGCTGTGTGGAGCCAGGGGTTGGACTCGGTGATCCTTGTGGGTGCCTTCCAACTTGGGATATTCTATGATCCTAATTAGCTCCCCTCACACTCAGGCACTCTTTGAACCAAAACTGATCATTTGATTCATGATCTTCCACTTCTAAGAAAGAAAATTTGCTTTTCCAACCATCTCTCCACATTCAGATGCTCCCCGGGGAAAAATGCCATACTGTTTTGGAGCTCCAGCCTGTTCCTTAAATTTCTGGCCCAGCCAGAAGTGTTCCTTCTGCATTAAAGGGAATGGGATCTTACAGAAAAGTAACACTTGCACTGGGTCAGACTAAAGAGCCATCACACACATTTTTCTGTGTCCCATACTGGGATAATTTAAAGGAAGAACGTAAGTTTAGACATGAATTTACTGATACTCACTCCTTAAGAGTGTACTGAGCTGCAAATCATTGTGTCAGAAGTGATATCTTGGAGGGGGGGGGGGGGGGGGGAAAAAAAAAAAGGCAAAAGGGNGCAGAAAAAAAAAAGATGCAATGTGACTCTGGCATAAATACTGTCACCTTTTCATCAGCAGTGTTCCAGAGTCATACAACCCAGCAGAGTTTCAGTCCCTTCACAGTTACAGTCACAGCATACATGGCACGATTTCTTTATCAGATAAACTAGAAATGAAGACTATGTACCAGATACAGTATTTGGAGGGCTGATAAGTACACTGAGCGCTATCTACATTAGCAATTACACATACACATTCTTATCCAAAGTATGTGGCTACAAACCCTCTCAAATATCAGAGCTGGATTTTGCAGCACTCCTTTGAGGTATTCAGGTTTTCTGCTGTTTGGTTTTGCTACCATTGCAGCAATTACACATTTAAGACAATAGATTTGAGTGGTATAGATACAAAACTTCAGAAGTAGCCACGGGAACAGAGGTAGCCTTCAGATCTGTCAGTTTGCTCCATTATATGAGATTTTTGTTGACAAAGGTCATTCTTAATGCTTTCATGGAGGAAAAGCTATAAGCTGAAGTCAGATTTATTTATTTTTTCTTAGGAACTGATTATTTCTGCAAAGTGATTGCAGCTGTAAACCTCTCTAGCAAAGTGATAGTTGCAGGAACACATAGTGCAGGAACACATGGCTTTATAGATAATTCTTAAACTCTGAATTTATTGGCTGTGTCGAGTGTTTCCATGGAACAACCTGAATCCGTCGTGTGCCACAATTGCGAGAAGAGACAGGGGTCCACTAGATGGCACAAACGCACCACTTAAAAGCACAGAGCAGGCTGAGGTATAGCTACCTGCTATTCTGTATGTTTTATTTATGCAGAGAAAACGGGTACAGATAGATTGCACATGCAGCTTTAGTTCAGTAACCCACGTGTCTCTTGTCAAATAAAACAATTGAATGTCCGTAAAATTAAAGGCTCAATGAAAAACTTCCTTCAGACCTTGGTTTATGAACAGCAGTAACCATACTGCAACTCATTTCTGTTTGCATTCAGGAAAATACACAGCAGTATTGAAACAAAGTAGAAAGAGCCACTGGCATTCTCATTTTTCCCCGCTCCCCCTCCTTTGACATCATGCTGTTTTAGTTAATTTAAACAAAGTCTAATTCCTGCCTCAGCACCTTCACATGATGGAGGCACCACTGACAAACCTGTGGTGGAGCAGCTCTGCTCAGATTATGCTCAGCTAGTCCCATACACAGGTGAGAGAGGCAAATATAATATAAATGCCAAAACGCACCATCCACCTTAGTTTGAATGTCGATAAATCTAATATTGAGACAAAAGCAATAGCAATGCAATTATTTTTATACTCATGGTTTTAAGAAGTCAAAGATAACATAGAGAGTAAAGCACAATTTCACTACAGGTCACAGAATCATAGCGGTTGGAAGGGACCTCTGGATGTCACCCCCTGCTAAAGAAAGCCACAGGGGCACACTGCTGGCTCATGGTCACCCTGTCCTCCACCAGGACGACACACAGATCCTTCTCCGCAGAGCTCCTCCCTCTCCAGCAGGTCAGCCCCTAACCTGTACTGATGTGTACGGTTATTCCTCCCCAGGTGCAGGACTCTTGCCCTTGTTGAACCCCATCAGGTCCCTCCCCACTCAGCTCTCCAGCCTGTCCAGGTCTTGCTGAATGGCAGCACAGCCTTCTGCTGTGTCAGCCACTTCTCCCAGCTCTATATCATCAGCATCAGATGGACAGACTGCACTAGTTAGGATATCACTATGACTGCTGTTAGGATATCAGTCACCAAACTGCTGCAGTTGGACGGTTGTGCTGGATATTACCCAGTCCAACTCTCTCCTCAAAGTGGGACCAGCATTTAAATAGGTCAGCCTTCCCACACCGATTTTTGTATGAAGTATTTTACATAAGAAGATGGAAACCCTAATCTTAGCCCTTTTTAATTAGCATCACATAGGAATCTCAGTGTTGCTCAGATTCAGGGTGACAAAAATTAAAAGAACAAATTCTCTCTTCCAAATGAACCCTAGAATTGCTTATTTAACTTTATGTTAATTTAAATCAAACTTTAGGGACATATTGTAGGACACAAAAAATTAATTCTAGGAAGCTCTCAAAAACACAATAAAGTTTAATCAAGCAATTCAGGTTTTAATAAATTGGTTTAAAAAAGTCCTTTTATTCTCTCCAGATTTCTCTACTTCTAACAATACAGTTCCCTCATTTTGTAGAAGAACCAGCCCCAACAATTAGTGCCTCATCTTTATTATTTTTCTAATATTTTTCCTTCATCCCCAACTGTAGAAAACAACAGGAAACAGCTTAAGTATTCAGACTTTTCCTGTGATTTAATGTCTGCCTCACTCTGCTTTCTACTCGCCTCAAATGATGATTAAAACAGGTCATGAGGTTTCCATGATCTGTTGGTCTTCCAGCAGGTGAGAACAGCACAGAAGCTTCTTTGGACAGAGGAGCCCAGTGTCAGTCATAACCCTGACTTAAATTCAACTCGTTTCATACGTGACAGTCCACTGCTTCAAATCTTCCACAAATTTTGGCTTGCTTTGTACTTTCAAAAATAAAATATTTGATTTTAATGCAAAGCTGTGTAATTCTCACTTTTCTTTTATTCTAGTCGCTTATGAATATGTATACAAAATAATAGTAACAGAAGGTAAAATAACGTCTGAATATCAGTATTGTTTTTTTAGAAAGCTGCACAGACTTCAGTCATTGAAATTATACTAGTTTTATTACATCTGTTGTGCTCAATGATCCACAAATTTTTCACAGTTGCCAGTCACGTAAGAAGCATTACTGATGTGTTATGGTCTTAATAATACAGTCAAAATATATCCTTTTCAGTAGGAATAAATATTCTGTAGGAATAACTATTTGTCAATAAAATGGAACATCTGCTTTTTTAATTTAGATTCCAATTTAAAGGCTTTATATACAAAATGTTTTGAAGTCACTTCTGAAAACAGTGAGAGCAGAAAATGAATTTGTTTCTCATTCCTACTGAATTGCTTCATCCAGAATAATAAATATCAATTAGCATCAAGAAACTACTGATTTAATTACAAACAGTAATAAACAATACCTAAGAGACAACAATCTCCCCATTTGTGTAACTGGCAATTGAGAGACCTCAAAAGTAAAAAGTTTGAGATGCGTACATTTTTAAATAAACAATCCCTTCCAATGGCTCAGAAGCCTAACAAGATACAAGTATTTTCAGGTCCTTGTGAATGTGTTCTAAAAGTTATTTTTAATTAATTATATATAGACATTAAATAAAATGGCCAAAATGCAATATATAAAAATAAAACATATCTATATAGATTAAAAGCAGCATTTATCTACAAATGTGAGACAGTATTTCCACGTTAACACAATATTCTGAATACTTTACAACTGTAACAATCATAGTGCAAAATAAACAAATTCTAAAGGCAAAAAAAAAAAATGTTTCAAGTCATTTAATATGCTGTTTGCACCTTAGGGATGCTTGCAATATCAGCTGGTAATCAAGGTTTGTTTGTTTGTTTTACTTCAACATTAGGCAATCATAGCACTACCTGTTGGTCAATGGAAGGATGCACAACAACAAATTCTCCCCCTTCTAGTCCTCCGCACGGTACCTCTGAACACACACCACAGCAATCTGAATTGCTGTTACTGTAATTATTAGGAAACACACATCCTGGAGTGGAACAATGATTTGATGTACAATTATCTGCATAGATGGACTTTAAGAGCATATCATAAGATTCTGATAGCATACTTCATAGTCTAAATTTGTAGCTCTTCTGCTCCGTGTCATAATATAAAGATCTGTCACCTCTCTAACAGCTTGAGCTGTGTGAAGGATTCCAGATTTTATGCTCTTTAAAAAAAATTAGAAAAATATCTCCAGCTATGATTCAGAAATCTGAATATCTGAATAAATACTTTATAATTAGCTTTATAATAATTATTTCAAAACATTTTTTAAAATGTCAGCTTTCACTTTTTATTTAACATTGGGATAATATTTAAAAATGTAGTTTTACATAAACATTAAACAAAAAGAGCCGAGTAGTTACATGACAAAAACAATGAAGAATAATTGATATTTTTTATTAAGAAAAATGTTGAGTAAGCAAAATACATTCATAAAATATATGGACATTCTTCACGATATTTAAAAATATTGAGAAAATGCTTTTTATAAAATCCACAGAGGATATCATCAGTTTAAACATACACTGGCTCAGCACTTCTAAGACAATCATGTATGGTTTTTTTCAATGTTAGCTCACAGTAAGATGAACAAACTTCTGTAACCATGAGATAAGCAACTAGAAATAAAATAGTCATAGAAAACAAGAGATTGTCATATCATATACTCGACTTGTTTCTTTCCTATAATGATGTTGTTTGCAAAATAGTCACAAAACATAGTCAGCCTTGATACAAACCTCCCCAAAACAGCCCACAAAAATCTAGTCATCCCAGACAGCTGAGAGAGAAGAATCTTGCAGCTGATTACTTGAAAGGCTTTCAGAAATTTCAAAAGTAATCACTGATTTGAAGAAAACAGAGGTAGAATACAAGTCATCCTTCACACTTTTCAAAAATAAGTCCTTTAAACACATTAATGGTATGTTTGATTGCTCAAGTGCTGGTTACTCCTTGAAGCTCACATTTCTAGGGAAGAAAGAAGAAATTTCAAAATAATGCTACTATATTTTACTCATGAAAATTAGGATAAAAAGTATTATTATTATGAAAAGTATTACGACATATTATCTAAAACTCTTTTTCAGTTCATTGACTAATTGCTCAAGCGCTTAACAAAGTAAACAGGAGCTGAGGAGAAAGAGGAATTCTTGAGAAGATTAAACCAAATCAGAGAAATAGAGTGATGGAACAATGTAACTACAGAGCACACTTTACTCTGGTAAGCTCCCAGGAAGGAATAAATAAGTACACTGAAAGATGATGATAGAAATGCAGAGATCATTCTAATGTAATAGTCCACCAATACATTTATAAGGCAAGACAGTAAAAAATTAGTTTGCATATGAATTCAAAAATACTTTATTTAATAACACACACTTCATGATGTTGGGATATGTGCTGATAGGATACGATACAGAGCTGTCATTGTTAAAAACCAAGTAGGATAAATAGTAGGATACAATAGTTCATTATACGGTATTCTTCAAGTATAGCAGCTGGCCTATATTTATTGCAGTCAATTAGAAAGCAAGAAAGAATAAGGACAATTCTCTACCAATGATACTCATTCTTAGAAATGTATTACCTATCATTATCTTAAGAATGAGACAAAAATGATCCACAGACTATTGGGCAAAATTTGATTTGCTATGTAACAGGGTTTGCCTAGTGGCTCACCGGCAAAGCAAGAAAAAAAGAGACATAACTGCTGTTTCACTCTCCTTATTAATATCTTATTTACATTTATTTCCTTTCTCGTCCAAAAACTTGCTGAAGAAAAATTGCTGGCAATGTGGATCAGACCATGCTGACCTCAATTCTCAGGAAACCTACGTTTTTATTAACAAAAGAAAGCCTAAGAACAAGACGTATCTATTTACCAACATAAATAGTTTAAACTCTTATTAGTCTGGAATTCTGCCTCTTGGATTTAGCAGTTAGTTAAATTCATAAGCTGTTATTGATAAATATGCTGTTTTCCCAAACAGTCACTGTTTCTCTTCCCCTTACCTTTCGCTCTTCACTACAATGTATTACACAGTATGGGAAAGACAGCATGTAAAGACAACAATCAGGGCTGTAACATGTAACAGACACCATACAAAACAATGCTCTCTAAAAGAATAAAGTTGACGGTGAAAATGAACAAGTGAGAGGACTCCGATGACAATGACCCTAGACATTCATAGCCTTTAAGCACTAATACTGAAAAACACAGTAATAATTTTAATGCACTTTTGGAGACAATTTCACCTAACATGTTGGGATCAAATATGATCTTGTTGGACTTTCTCATATGCTGTGTCTTTTGTACTCAGATTTGTACTTGAATTTCATGGTATTTCTCTTAATAAAAATCATTTGTTGTTTGGAGATAACTATTAACAGTAATAAATTGGTAATATATATTTGGATGTAACTAATGACAAGAATAAGAAGACAATATATATTTGGGAGCTGTCAGCTGATGCAAGACCATTAACAAAAACAGGAATGGGAATCCATTATATGGTCTTTGGAGAGCACTTTGCATCTATTGTTTCCAATCGATATTTTACAGCAGGAGACAAAAAAAGAAATAAGCATCATCTGAAGTGTCAAAGAACTTAATACGTTTAAACAGTTTCTAAATAATACTTCTCCAATTATAAATCTTAGAAGGAAAAAATCTGAAAAAAATCAAATCACCTACTTTTCAGCTGCTCCTTGATCAGCTGTCCTTACAACTGCACGATCTGGAGAATGTGAGGGAGACCTTAATGTAGAACTGAGAGGAGGTGAAGCACGTAACGATGATGTAGAGAGACCATGTCGACGCATTTCCTGAATTGCACGCTCTCTAACAACAGATAGCAATTTCAGTTACAAAATACTTTGATACTGCAGGAGGTTAGAGCAAAGAAATATATTTTATTTCTCCTTTTTTTTTTTTTTATTTGGTGATTTTCACAGTAGTTTGTAAAGTCTTGTTTTCTTGTAGCATCACTCAACTTTCTTCTTGCTTTTATGACAATGGATTTCTTTTCTTGCAATAATAAATTCACAAAATTTAGGAAGGAATTCAGAGAACACAAGTTTTTTTCTTTTTTAATTAAGCAGTTTTCAGGTTATTAGATTTAGATCAGGTTATGAGAAAATCAGATTTTGCATGACAACAGGAACATAGTTTTCCATACAAGTTCCCCTGCATTTAAACAAACAAACAAACAAACAAAAAGCAACAGCTTTAAAAAATGAGAAGGAGAAGCACCTCAATATGAAAAATCCCAGCTTCTTACCGTTCAAATCGTTCAGTTGTTAGTTGTCTTTTTAAGACATCATAGTCAGTCTGCAGCTGTGCAACTTTACTTCGAAGTATGGAAACCTCTCTATTATGACTACTTCTGAAAAAAAAAATCATGAGAAGCAACAACGTTTTCTTTGAACACTGACAGCTATGAGTTTAGAGGAATTAGAGCAAGTCAACAAAACAAAAGTAGATACTCAACATGTTGTTTCACACAGACCAAATCAAAGAGACAAATTAGGAGCAGTGAGAGCCAAGTGAATTCAATTATATGTTTCTGGAAGAGCCTAAGGTGAGAAAGATGTGAGAAGTTGCTAAGTCTCTCACTACATTCTTATTGCAACACATCATGTTCTTTTTTGGGCAAAGGTAAGCAGAGACATGTTCTATAAAAACAGACAAAATAATTACACGATTATTTTATTGATTTACTATCTACTATCTTCTGTTGCAATATGAAACAGTTTTTATGTGTACAGTAAAAAAGAAGAAAAAATAGTAGCTATCCACAAAAATACAAACATAACAGATGTGGCTTCACTAAAAAGTACATCAGGCTAGAAAGGAACATAATAGAATAACATCAGCTTGGACAACTCAATGCTTGGTTGCAAAACACTGAATTGCATTAGAGAACAAGCAAAAAAAGTTACTTGAGTGCAAAGCAAGTCATCTAAACAGCTATATTATTGCATAAAGTCTTCAGAGCCAGTATGAAGTTGAGTGCTCAGAATTCTGTTCTGGAGAAGGAAAGATGTACTAGCTCACTGAGTAAGCGCTGAACTTCAATTCTGAGAAAACAAGTTCCATTCCTAGCTCAGCCACAGACTTCACATCTGGGCACCTGCTCGTCTCTGACTCCAGGGAGATGATAGGATCACGGAATCATTAAGGTTGGAAAAGACCTCTAAGATCACCCAGTCCAACCATCAACCCATCCCCACCATGCCCACTGCATGTCCCTCAGTGCCACATCTACACGTTTCCTGAACACCTCCAGGGACAGTGATTCCACCACTTCCCTGGGCAGCCTGCTCCAGTGCATCATCACTCTTTCTAAGAAGAAATTTGTCCTAATATCTAACCTGAACCTCCTCTGGCACAACTTAAGGCCATTACCTCTCATCCTATCACTGTTACCTGGGAGAAGAGGCCAACCCCCATCTCACTACAACCTCCTTTCAGGTAGCTGCTCAGGTCTTCCCTGAGCCTCCTCTTCTCCAGACTAAACAACCTCATTTCATTCAGATGTTCTTCATAAGACTTGTGCTCCAAAATGTAAAATACTTAAGAGATTTGAGTCCCCAAAAACACAGAACATTTTTTCCTGTCTTCCCTATTCATCAGTAAAATTCCTAGTATGGTAATCTTGATCTACCATTCTGCAAACAGATGAAGAAGGCACAAGGATCAGCTTTGAAGGTATATATATTATTCTATATATATTATTCTAAGTCCTTCAGAAACTGGCATATAGTTTCAGGATAATGGTAAGAATTTAGGGCCTGAAGTAATTATTGTAAGATAAAGAAAGAATGCAAAGAGTTTTGTGAATTCTGAGGTTATTACATGCAAATGACATTAAAACAAAATTAAGATCATGTGGTAAGTCACTCAAAAATTAAGCTTAAGAATAATAAGAGTTTTGGAATGCCTACACATAGCAATCATCATATAATAAGATTAAGTGGTGATATACTACTTTTTCACAGGATATTTGACTTTTCCGCAGTAGATACATATAAGCTGTCAACAAGTAGTTTAGCTATTCAATATATTGTTTATTTAGTATGTGATGGATGACTGCAGTCTCATTTACTGCATTATCATGGAAATAGCATTTTGAGTAATACAGCCACTCACTCTTCACAGACTTCAATATTATGGCACGGAAGAGCTTCGCAAGCTATACTTAATTTTGAGAATCCTTCTGAAGCCAGAGGTTGTATCAGAAGCACAGGCACAATAAGGTCAAAACTGTAAATAATGCTCAACACATGATTTTTGTCAGGTAGAACTGAAATTTTGCCAAGACCACTGAATTTTCACAAGACACAAGCATAACTGTCACATACTTCAGTCACAGTTGTGAGCATTTAAAGCTTCTGCCCTTTAGACTCCAAGTACTACAAACGGATCAGCAGAAAACAGAAGTATATACAAGTAGTTCTCACACCTGAATATTTGTCCAGCAAGATGAAGACCCTCCGAGATAAACACAGTACTGACATTTGCAATAAAGAAGTAAGGAACCTTACAACGTATTTGGAATAAATATTTTGAAAGAAATACTATGAAGTGACTTAAAGTTCTGTAATGTTTGTGCACAGGAAGCTAATTTTATGTTAAAAGAAAACCTCATGCTTTCCTTTTTTTGTAATTTCCATGTTTTATTTCACAGTCAGGACATTCCATTAGTTTATGTTCTCTGTATGCAATGAAAATTCTTTTCTTTTCCAGTAAACAAAACTCAGCGATTCTAAAATATGAAGCAATGAGATGCACAGAGGTGATCAAACGTGTCATCATCTATAGCTTCACAGAGATCACTGTTATTTGAGATGGGGCATCAATTGCCAGTAGTAAGCCATAGCCTTTACACAGATGAACCCTAAGTGATTTTCTTGTGCATTTGTGTCATCAAGTTCAAGTATGCTACGTTAAACTTCTTATAGGGAAGCGTTATCTGCCCTTTTATCTTCCATATGCTTTCTTTCTCCCCCTGCTTCAGAGTTTATTAACTGGGTGTATTAGTTCTACTTTTATCCTTTTCTGAAATTTAGTTTGACTCTATGCTTTATCACCATCTACATTCAGCTGCTACTTTACTGTCCTGCTATTCAATGTGAAGTTACCACTACAGTCACTGGCTAATCCTAGGAGAAAAAAAAAGCTGCGACCATGTCATTATGAGACCTAAAATGTAAAGTTCAAAACTCAGTTTACTGAGCTTATAAGTAAAGAGTTAAACGGAAAGTGCTGTCCACATTCAGTGTAGGTGTCAGTTTCCATTCCATTTAAAATTTAAAAGGTACAATATATCACAGAATCATGGAGTAGTTGATGTTGGAAGGGGCCTCTGGAGGTTGTCTCATTTGAGCCTCTTGCTAAAGCAGGGACATCTACAGCAGGTTGCCCACGGCCATGTCCAGGTGGCTTTTGGCTATCTCCAAAGAGATACTCCACCACCTCTCTGGGCGACCTGCGCCAGTGGTCGGTCACCAGCATAGTCAGAAAGTGCTTGTTCAGAAGGAACCTCTTGTGTTTCCACTTGTGTTCATTGCCCATTGTCCCATCACTGGGCACCACTGAACAGAGGCTGGCTCTGCCTTCTTTGCGCCCTCCCTTCAGGTATTTACATGCATTGATAAGATCCCCCCAGAGCCTTCTCTTCTGCAAGATAAACAGTCTCAGCTCTCTTAGCCTTTTTCTGATAGGAGAGATGCTCCAGTCCCTTAATCATCTTCATGGCCTTTCATTGGGCTCACTCCATTAAGTCCATGTCTCTCTCGTACTGTGGAGTCCAGAACTGGACACAGCACTCCAGGTGGGGCCTCACCAGTGCTGAGTAGAGGGGAAGGACCACCTCCCTTGTTCTCGAAGGAAAGGATTTTAGTGATTGCACTGAAAAGATGGGAGAGTTATATCAGACAAATAAACTTCGGGAAAGGTATAACCTCTTGTACCTGACTTTGACATGAGAAAGAGTCTGATGTGAGAAAGAATCATGACCAGCAGAGAAAGTAAAGCAAACCTTCTGGGTTAAACAGTGAGAGAAATTTAGTGCATATTCTCAAGACTGTGAAAACAAACTCAGCAAGGTGTATCTTCCTTTCAGATAAGGTTTCCTTTGTAACCCCTGTTTGAATTCACTGCCAATGCTAAGCTGATGTCCACCAGAGTGACTAAAATGATAAGAAAGACCCAAAGAGAAATTTTCAGTAAACAATGTCAGAACTGGCCAAATGGTACTTCTGCAAAAATCCACTCAGCCACAACGAACATCAAGAATTTAACTGTGAATAAGTGTTGCTACAACAACAAAGTTTCTTTGTAAACCACACAACACACATAACTTAAGACTTACAGTTTGCCCTCAGCAAGTGTTAGCTTGTCTTTCAGCAACTGAATTTCTGAATCTTTTTCATGGGACGTTAAATGGTTCTGAAATTCTTTATCTCTACTGGTAGCCAGCAATGTTTCAAGATTCTGAATTGTAAGTCTCTCACTGGATAACTGCTTTTTCAGCAACTCGGCTTCTGATTTTATATCTTCTAACTCACCTAGAACCTAGGGCACAAATTTTATTCATTATTAATACACTGGCTTACAATCATAGTTTTCTTTCCTGAAGTGCTGTTGTAAAAAAGACAAAAAAACAAAATAAAAACAAAAAAAACACTGATTGGAAGTTTCATAAAAGTGAAAAGGAAACTGAGCTCAGAAAACACATTAAAGCCTAAAATTATTTAAAACTATACTTAATTAAGAAATCATCAAATATGTGTCAGAGTTTTACCAGGAACCGGATTACTGAAAGCAGGAAATGCTTTGGTAAGTACCCAGAACACTGACTGACTTTTGATGGTGTAGGCATTTGCACGGGTACAAAAGTAGTACATACTATACTTGATTCCATTTGACTAGGTTGGCTCAATTAGTTTCTCAATTTTTGCTGAAATTGTAGAAATGTTTGTTTTCCTCATCAATTTTATCAATACATAGAATTTCTGTGGGGATGAGACCTACTGTTCCCAAGGTCTTGAATAATCTTGTAGCAGAAAGCCCAATATAATCACTAAGTAAAGACACAGATTTTTGCAATAACCAGTTGTAAAGAAATTAATTCAGACATTATGGGTGTTTAGAAGTGTTTAAACTATTTCAAAATATTTAACACTTTTCAGCTGCATCTAAAATTTCAGTTTAATTGAAAAAATTCATTAGAATAGTCTTATATAGAAATAAAAAGTACACTGTTCATCTTGTATAAAGGAAAAGCTGTAAATGAGAATAAATTACCATATAGTACATAAAAACAAATGAATATCATTTGCCTTTGCAGTTAACAAAAACCATTACTGCTACATTTTGTGATGACTGAAACTCCCTTTCTGCACATAAAAATAGAGATCTGCATACTGCAAAATTTCTAAGATGCTGCGCACACATATGTTAATGCAAAACCATTGATGTAAATTAACATATTTTGCTCTCTGAAGTAATTTTCTTTTTCTTCAAAAAACCAGTAAAAACAAAAGATGTTTCATTATAACAAATTAAATTTGCCTTTGCTGCTTACCCTTTCATAATCCATGCTTTTAGAAGCAAGTTGTCGAGACAAAACGTCTTTGCTAGCCTCAAGTTTAACACAGAGCTCTCTCACAGAATTCAGGTCAGCCAACACAGAAGACTTATCCTGATGTTCACGTTTAATGTCCTCTTCCAATTTAGCCATATTTTTTGTAATGGAGGACATCTGAGATTCATATGCTTGATGTGCAACCATATGCTAAACAAAGACAAATATGGATACCTCTTCAGTGACAAATATTAACAGTTCTGTACTTTGTAACCCTGATTCTGGATCTGGACTACTACTAAGACTACCAGATCTGTGTATCTAATCTAGCCACCAATGCTTCAAAAACTTCATTCAAAGCTTCAAAGAAATTTAAGAGCTAAGATTACACAATACTCACAAAGCTAGATGGAAATATTTTGAAGCAAATAAATAAAGTTTCTTACAGACATAATAACATAATAACAATGATCACCCAACAGAAGAGATCTTAAAATACATGCTGAGGTTATATTTTTGGGAAACTAGGGAAGGGAGGTTAGAGAAGGAAAACATGTCTAACCAGAATCAGTTACTGTTTCCAAAACTCACTGTCCAGATTGGAAGTTGAGGCGTATAGGAATTAGCTTCTGTTCAAGCATAAAAAAAAGTATGCTGACTTCACAAAAACCACTTGAATACATCTCAGTTTCTTGGTAGAATTACATTGTGTAGGTTATTACCTCTTGAATCTCTTTTTCCAGAAGTTCTACTCTCTCTCGAAGATGTCTCCGATCCGTATCTACAGAAAGGAGTTCAAGCCGTATTGAGCTGCTTTCCCCTTCAGCTTGATGAGCCTTGATTTCCCAGTCTTCAGCTTGTGTATGGAGCATTCGGAACTTCTCTAACAATTCTTGGTTTTCTTTTTCCTAGATGGAACAGTGAAACACTCTGCAATGATCAACACACCTTCAGGTTGCTTGGCCTTTTCTCATGTCTATTTTTTCACTAGAAAGTAGAAACATTCTCCATTTTCTTAATCTTATTAACTTGGCAATTATTAAAGGGCATCATTCCTTTTGCAAGACCAAATGACAAATAAATATGGTGATGGCACTGAGTTTTATTAAATAGAAGTATTGACAGCAGTTGCTCGTAAGTTTTAAGGCTCCCAGATGAGGGTTTCTTTTGAACCTCTCTATGCTGTCAAGGGTCACGTTACGGAGATGTACTCATCCTGGTAGTCTGTCCAAGAAATTCCAGCAAGACTCTGTCCTGAGCCCTTTTACCTATTGTACTCTTACTAACGTGCATTTTACAGCAGCGCCTGAAAGACTGATATCCCATTTGGTCATACACACACTAAGCAGTCTATCATAAAAGTACAAAATCACAAACTTTAGTGCTTACAAGGTATGCAGTGACAGAATAAATGCTGCTTGTGAATTTTAATTTTGTCCAACTGCAAATAAGACAGTGCATATTCTTTATTTAGGCCCATTCCCGCCTTCTTCTGTTCACTCAGCGCACAGCAGGATGAGTATACTACTAGTATGAATCACATCCATCTAGTGAGAGAAGCTATTGTTTGTGAAATTCCTTCTGTATTTCTTGCAGAACTTTTGAAGGCGCAGACAGAAAGAGAGGCATCAGGAAGCATAAACTCATGATTAAGCAACTGAAGACTGTGCAGAAAAATCCTCGCCTCCACAGACAACATTCAGATGTAACACTAGACAAATCCCTGAAATTAACCTTTCATAACAGGTGAAATATATTCTACAGCTTCTTGGTACCTGACTTGAATGACTGGATTCTCACTCACCAAAGATGCAGTCGCATTTGTAGCTGAAGTGTTTTGGACATATGACATAGTTTTTAAGAATGTTTATAAGTTCCAAGAGTTTTAAACTGAAGGTTCAAAGCTACTGACCTTCATTTTTCTCTCTGCTTCAGTTTCTACTTGAATGCGTATAAATTCAAACGCGCTTTATATCTAGCATATGCAAGTTAAAGTCAGATCAGAACTCCTCCTTTTATAGCCAATGTCACATAATAAATTTATCAGTTCCTGTTGTCTTGACATAAATTCTGCTTATTTTAAATGTTTATAAGATTTAGTACACACACTTCAAACTTATGAATCCAAGTATCAGGATAAAATACATTTAACAAGAGCACTGTTTTGTCAGTATAGCAAAAAGACTGAAATCTTATCAATTAGAGGAAACATTCCAATATACTATTTTTACAATATCCTGCAGCATAACTAAACTTAAAATTTCTCATTTTAAAAATACTAAAAACTGTAATTCAAGCTTGCTTGTTGTCTATAATCATAATATAGCACCAGATATTTTACATCTTATTAAATCTCACAAAATTCAAAAAGTAAAACAACATTCAAATATTTGTTTGTCATTCACCAGTCTTATGGAAAATTGAAACTTTATCAGTGAAATTGTGATGTGCCAGAATTTAACCAAAGCTTCAGATCTAATAAAGTCTTATATGAATTCACAAGTAACTTGAAAATACTGCAGATAAAGCAGGGAAAAAAGTAAAAGAAGAAAAAGGAAGGGTAGGAGGTAAGGAGGGAACAAGACAAAATCCCACATTTCTTAATTTGTTTACACTATCCTAACAAGAACACGTAATATTCTAAACCCAATGACTTCACTGAGAACAGCGATGGATGCCTACAGATCATATCTTTACCTTTGCAGCCATCAGGCTCTCAAATCTGGAAACTTCAGTTATATAATTATGAACCCTAGTTTTCATTTCTTCTTTTTCACGTATTGCATCTTCAAGCTCAGTACTGACAGCCTAAAATGATTATACAAAGGCAAAACAGTGCATTAGAGTAAATTAATCACTATATATTACTGTATCAGACAATTGAAGTAATTACATATGCCCTAGATTTTATTCTATTCCACTTTAAGTAGTTTAGTCAAAATCCTTTGGGACTTGCAGGGTTCAAAAATATCCTCTTAGATACACCTAACAGCTTTCCAGGCATGAATAATCACAAAACAATGTGAAACAATTAATAACATATCAGTTCATAAAATCTACAGTTATTTGAGATGTTAGAATTGCTAACTCTGGCCCTCTCTGAGGTTCAGTTCCTCCCTTCCTCTGTGTCCTCAAGCCAGGAGAGCTAAAAAGGCAAGTACGTTCTATCCCAACTACCAAACATGTTTCTTTTCCTTCTTTTCATGGTATGTTAATATTCATTAATGGCAGCCTTTCTACAGTGTGCCTTACTAGTAATACGCTGAATTCCGGCTGCTTGTCGTAGACTTCCACAGCACAGTGGGAAAGCTTTAGTCGTATTTTGACAATATTTAATACTTCACCTTATTAGATACCTGTGGATGGCATTTCTAATTTTCAATAATACACCCATATATCTGTATATTGTATCATAGGTTTTACAAAAATGATTCAGAGTACTACCTCACTTACAGCTATCTCTTCGCAACATGCTGTGATTTATACATTTTAGCTTCAGACTCAGCAGAGTTGATTGAATGGAAATATATGGTTTAACAGACAAGGCTCTGATTATTTTTAGGTTTGGCTTTTACAGTGAATTCAAACAACCATTTGTATCTCAGCATGAAAATTGTACAAAGCCTCAGAATCTCATGATGAGCGGCAATAGCTGTATTTATCATACAAACTGAATGGGCAGTAACGAGTTGCAACAGAACTCTTAGCTAGCTCTTTAAATCACATTCACATACTCCCTAACTAGTGTTTCTAATGTTTAACCCTATAAAACAATGTTACTTACCCTAAAAACACTACGCGTTTTTGTTAGATATTGTCCATACGCACATTCTATTGTATGGTGACATCCACCTCGTGCACTTGGAACTGGGTGACTTTTGGTCAGCAGTAACCAACTTGTGCACAAGACCATCATTCCTCAACACCTTAAGTGAGGGATTAACAAGACTGCACATACTTCAGACTCTTCCAACCACAAATCCCCGACCCAGAGAATTCCAAGTAAGAACACATGAAGCAATGACAATTGAGAAGCATGCATATGGACATACACTACATATGCTGCTTGTGCTCTTTGAAAGAATGAGCCTTACACAACAGTGGTTGCTTTAACTTTGGAACCCTGGGGAACATCTCAAGATGAAAATGCCACAACAACGACAACAATCAAATACTTCACTGAACCTCTCAACTACTTCTATTTTAGAGTTTTTAATTTAACCTACACCATCAACTTGAAATAGTTCATCTTTCAACAAATTCAACAATGATACCCTAAGGAAATAGGTAGTTCCTGAAGCCGTTAAAGATTTTACTTCAACTTTGATTTTATAAAGGATATAAATTTAACACATACACTTGTAGCATGAACTTTACAAGGAAAGGCATTCAGCCATCAGCAACTGAAAGGGATTGCATGCCTCCTCGCTGGAAACCTGACCATGACTACACATCAACTAAAGCCCACCAGGCAATCCACTGCTTCCCACCTACCTTTGGGCCTAAAGCTACTGGCTAGCAAGCTGTTAGCAAGCAGTTACAACTCCGAACTACTAGAGAGCTAAGGAAAGATGAAATAATACAAAACTACGTAATATAAGTATAGAGATGGAAGACAAAACTCTGCAAACAGTCAAATAAAGCACCTGAACAGCATCTCCACCAAAATAAATAAAGTCCAACATATACACACAAAAAAACCACTCAGAAAAAAAAAAGCTGCAACATACAGCTGGACTCTAAGATACGACCTCACCAAGACACCTACCTTAACCAATGCAAAGACAATGCAATAAGAACATTTCTCCAGGCACCTTTGAATTCACCATCTAAAAACCCCACACAACCCTGACACAATGGAAAGGAACCCCTCCTATTCTCATTGACTATGCATCCATATCCATTTCCTGGAAACAGGAAACAAATTCAGACTATTCAAGACTATCGTACCTTAAAATAAGTTTTCTTTAATTTGTAACTTTTAAGCTCTCTTGTGTTTTTTCTCCCAAAAATTAACCTTTCCAAGTTAACCAGTGGAAGAAGAGCTCCTGAAGAGCAACACAAAAAAAAGAAAACTGACCTGGCCAGAACTGGACATTAAGCATCTGTCAATACTTCTTTACAGCCACTGTTACCAAGGTTCACAGAAAATAAACATTAAGATCTACATTTCGAAACACCCTGACTTCAAAATGTGGCATAATTCACCAAATACATCCAAAGCTTCATGGAAACTGATGGATAAAACGTAAGAATCACTATGCGCTAGAATGCATTCTGATGAACTAACAATCTTTTTTTCTACCTGTTTCTAAACTGACTAAAAACTTGACATTTGCTTTTGTGATTTGTTGTTCTCTCTCAACACCCTCCCTGTTCTACAAATAATAAATACCTTTTTTTTAAAAAAAAACAACTATCAAGTGATATAATCAACAAAATTGCATTAGATGATAAGCAATTATGTCCTCAATTTACTTTATTTAGATTTCTTTTTTTAATCTGGGGAAGATTGACTAAGCTGAAGGCTTGTTTATCTCCCACTTTATTGACTGTGCATTAACAAATACCTGGAGTAATTGCTTTTACAGTTTTTGCTCAGTCACTGTTAATATTCCACTATTCAAGAAATGCCAATAATCAATTATATTCAATCAAAACCTGGGATGGAGCAGTTTTGATGTACAACAAGCAAGCAATAAATAATTTAATACTTCAGTAGTATGTACTGCCTTCATACCTGGTTTTCTCTGGTCATTGTAGTTAGGTCATCTTGCAGTCGTCTATTTTCTTTCAGAGCTATTTCCTTTACTCTTCCTGCTTCTGCAAGCTCCATGTGGGATGCATCAAGCTGGCGATGTAAGCTAGATATCTCACGGTCTCTGCTGCTCAGCAGGTCCTTCAGCTGGCTATCAAGTGAAAGATTTTGAAAATCTTATTTGAGATGTCCTTATACTATACTACATACTGTTGAAAATTATCAAACATGGATTTTGTATATGCAAAAGGTTTTCTTTGTTGTTGTTTTCTTTTTTTCTTTTTAAACGGTACAATTCTTGCTCCATGAAGGCCAACAAGCATAAGCGAAACACAAGCATAAGCTAAGGATGTAACATGTTGAGATGTACAAATAATAAAAGTGATGTTTAAAAAAGAGGCAAGATGGAAAGATGAGATGAAACTTAGCTAAAAACTAAATAAATATATGTTATTTAAGACTATACTAGTAGCTTAAGCTCGAAGAATTAACTTGCCAATAATCAGAGTTCAGTTCTTGAGTTTTGCTTGGGTAGATCTAATAATATCTAGTGGAGAACTTAGAATACTGAAAAGCCAGTTCTTAATGGAGAATTAAGAAATGTTTCCAATTTGGAAAAATAAGAATAGACAAATAATTGATAGTTTTTAATTGTTGTCTTAACAGTATCCTAGTAGCCTGAAATTTAATTGCAGAGGGATTCTCTTCAAAATTTACATACATCTTTCTCTATAGCATCACTCCTTTACTTGCCTTAAACAGAATTAACCATTTTTCACCAAAATAATTAAAATTGATGTGTACTTTCACTTTAAGACCACTGAAGATATTTATTGGAGAGAACAAAATCACTAAAGAAACTGTTAGTTTTTACTTACTTAGTTGACGACTCCAGCTCAGAGAGAGTTAGTCGTAAGTGAGTAATTGTCTTTTCCTATGAAAATAAAAGCAAAAATTGTACTAGGTATTATTATATTGCAACATTCCAGAATAGCTCACATTAAAAAACTTTATATTTAAACCTTTAACACTTCATCAATAAGTAATTGCATCTTTGCACATTCAAATTTCCAAGTCCCTTTTCTTTATTGAGAAAGGATTGTCTCGTTATCAAAAAAAATAGGAAAGTCACCAAAAGATTCTTCACCTCAACCCAGAGCCACACACCATCTCAATATATACCTCCAAGTGCAAAATCGGAAAAAAATATATATATTTTTGCAGTTTTTAGGGAACACACTAACAATCACAACTAAAATTTTACTGAGTTGGCAAATGCATTTGTATTGCCTAAGTCCAAACATGGAGCTCACATGATGCCACCCAGGATTTGTCATCATGGCAAAATGTCTCCCTGAAACATAACAGCTTCAAAAATCCCCAGATAGAGTTCAGGCTAGTACTTTCACTCCACATACCTTGTTAGCTAAGTTGTCATCTAAGCACGCAATTCTTTCTGTTTTTTCATCTACAGTTTCTTGAAGACTGTCCTTTTCTTTGTCCAAAACAGTAATAGTACTTCTAAGCACGTTGACTGCCTCATCCTGTGAAGTGTTCCTCTGGTTTAACCTATCTATAAATACTACAGTAAGTACCCTTGATTTTAAAATAGGAAAAGAAAGTAAAAATAACTAGTGATCACCTATTTTCTCCTCTAGCTTTACAATTTCTTCCTGAGCTGACTGAAGTTCATCCTTCTTGAGAGCCAGTTGGTGCTGTAAGTCTTCAACAGACCTCTGGAGTTGTTCATTTAAGAGCCTGGAAAATTAGTATACAAATGAAAGACATTTGAGAACTCTAACTTGTGGCTCTTGAGCTGCTCGAAATGCTGAAACAGATCCAGTGTAACCTCACGATGGGACTGTATCACACTAATTAAAGATTGCTGAGGCCAATACCACTTGGTTGCTTTGGACTCCTGCAGCAAGTCCATCTTAACACCATTCCAAAACGGAGCAATGGAACCTCTGTGGAACCACCACAGTATGCTGAAACATCCACATCCTGTGATTTTTGTTACCAGAAAAGCTAGAGAAGCTTTTCATTTTTTCAGTCCAGAGTACAACGTAGCTGCAGTTACAGATTACTTTTATTCAATTTAGAATGAAACCTTAGAGGAAAAAAAGGAGCCCTAAATGCCCCAATAACGAAGTGCCACAATGCACAAAGTGCAACCAAACACTAAAATGACTACAGCCTTGTTCCTTATCTCCTGCTTTTTATAAGTATCGATACTTTCTGCTAAAATTGTAAGGAATCTAACAGAATATTCCACCTCTGTGAATCACGTCACAATTTTACAAACAAATACACTAATGATTTTACCAACAAATAGCCTTTGTGCAATTCCATTTGGAGTAACAGATGAACTCTGAGGCTTGCTTCTGAGCTTCAACTCTTCACAGCTGTATAGTACAAAGTAGTACTTTTTTTTTTTTTTTTGAAGGGAGGAGATGTGAAAACAGACGCTGGTTTCACTAGTAAAACATCCAAAAGATCTAATCTACAGCATAACTTATGCTGTAAAACAATTTCAACGACGAGCAGTGATCCTGCAAGTTTAAAAAGGCCTTAAAAATACATGGTCAATTCTGAGCAAGTTGGTCAAATCCCTGCAGACTAGGCCTACGGATCATAAGATGCCCATGCACAAAACTGTAGTATGCTTGTGATAGTACTAGTATGTGAAAGAGAATGACACAAGAAAAAACAGCTCAAACAGGATGCCATTGCAGAATGGCTCTCCATGAACCACTCTACTAACAAGTATTGACGACAATGGCATAAAATCTTCAGCACTATTTGCACCTCTCTAAAACCAGAACAATTTGGTCCCACTGCTACAGTTTGCAAAGGCATGGATCTTCATTTTAGTAAACAGCATTTGGAAGCTCTTTTAGAATTTTCTGCTCTGCTACATTCATAAGCAGAGAACATGGTTGTTGGAGGAAACAGTTCCAGAAGAAGGAGAAATTTTTCATTCACTATTAACATTTCCTTAAGATAAAACAGTACCAAGTGATTTTTTTTTTTTAAATATATTATGGCCCTTCCCAAGAACTCATCTCTGGAATAGGTTCATAGAACAAAATTAAGTTAGCATCAGTAAAAGATGATCACGTTTTGTATTAGACTTACTGAAGTGAGCAAAGCTCAGCTTTAAATTGAGAAGAATCATCAGATGTCTGGGCAAGTTTATTGGACTTCAATTTTAATTCATTTTCCAAAGCGTTTATTCTTTCTTTCTGGATAGAGATTGTACATTTTAGCTCACACCTTTCCATCTCAAACTGCAATTAAATAAAAAAACGACATTATTGTTGAAAAAAAAACTACCACAACCTGACTTTTAAATAAATAAGTTGAAAACAGTCAAAAAAATTAACTGCTTGAAAAAATCTATCCCACTCTAGAATAAAAGCTTGCTTGGTAAAAATGGACTTACTTGTTGAATATCATTTTCCAGTTTTGAAATATCATTCTGCATCTCTGATTTTTCAAGATTAGCTGTTTCTTGCTGAATCTGAGGTAGAAATAATGGATTATATGTAATAAGATACAGATTTTTACTAAACATAATTTAAGAAAACATTGCACTACTTCTTAGAGGCATGACCCAGTGTAAAGTTCTCTATGAAACTACAGAGCAATAGCTGAAAATACACCACAGCCATCGCATATATATATTTAGAGTTCTGTTGAATATAGTATATATTTAATTAATATTTGTGAGTTGCTACAGAAACATTGCAGAGCAATAAAAAGGCCACAAGCATGTATAGTTTTGCGTTAGAAGAACGTCTTCAAAGTAGTGCATACACAAAAATATTCTGTGACTGGGCCTTCATATCTACACTCTATACATAAGGTGATGCCATGCTTGCCCTCTGGCACTTGAAGCATGTTTCTCTGCTGCTATCCCTACCTAGGGACCGAGTTTACCAGGATAATTCAGACAACTCATCCAGCTCTCTTAAATGAATGTAAAATCGGACAAGTTCAAAAGTTACTGAAAAGTCGAACTGACAGTCGGACACAAACATGGCATCATTTATAAGCCTTTCCTCACCATAAGCAATGCAGCTAAAAAAACTCACCTTTAATTTTTCTCTTAGACTTTCCTTTTCTGCCATCAATCTTTTAAACTCTCTTTCTTCTCCCACATGACTTGGAGAAACCAAATTATGTCTTGCTTCTCTTCTCAGCCTGTTTAATTCACTCTGAGACTTTAAAAGGTTATCACTTGTTAGCATATGTGGATTGCAATTAGTAAAGTGTATACACTGATAAAAAAAAGTTTCAATACTATTATCACAATGGAAGTGCTATCATAGTTCTGTTTTTCCTCAGATAACTAAAATACATCTCAAGTCACATAGGGGCATGCCAGCATATACTGCCAACATACTTGTCATCCTTCTGCTGTTCCAAGTGTATAGTAAGCACTCTTTTCTCCTAATTTTGGTACTACTTCAATCTTTTTCTCTAGCTTGAATCTTTACCCAACTTTTGCATGCATTCTTTTGATTTTTTTCTTGATCTTTCTTATTTCCAAATTGTGGCACAAAATTAGAACGGCTTTGAAGTTCATACATGAACATTGGAACACATGATTTCATTAACAAGTAAAAAAAAAAAAGTATATATCTTATTATTATTAGTTATTTTTTTTTAGTACATCTATACTCCCCAAGTTCTATTGTAAAGTGGAATTTCTTCTTTTTAAACAACCAATAATAAAGTAAGTTCTAGTTGGTTATTTCAATACCAGTTATAAAGAATTTCTTCTTACCTGCTCATAAAGAATACTTAATCTGTCTCTTTCTCCAGTCAATAACTTGACATTGGATTGAATATCTATCATGTGTTTTTCAAATCTGTCTAACATGGACTGTAGCTCATCTCTTTCTCTGGTGATCAATCTAAGATCTTCACTCTGCAAAGTGATTAATAAAATTTAAGTTAAAATATACTAACTAAATAACTGGATAATTAAGTAATACAAGAAAGAAAGAACTCACACAACTAGTAATAAATGAAAAACATACATAATACATCTTAACTCCAAGAAGCCTGGCTCTGCTGGTATAAATTAACCATGAGAACTAACTGTTAAAGAGAAAAACAGCTAACAGTAAGATTTCAAACTTTGTTTCTTTATCATCTAATTCTACTTATGTTACACAAATTGATCAACATATATAAATGAATGTTGCTGTAAAATGTGATAGGGAAATAAATAGCAAGTTCACTGGAGTTATTCTCAGTTAATTTTTTATGCTAATAATGTAATTTAAAAACTACTACACATTTACTGCTACTGAAAATATATTCGATAGCTCCTTAAATTAATCTACAGTATCTCCATTATTTTTCCAGCTTGTATTGGCAATAGGAACATTACCTTCTCTGGAGTCCTATGGCTTGGGCTAGGCCTTCGTTTTACCATTTTCTGAAGATACTCTAATTCTCGCTTATAGTAATCTCTGTCATCTTCTAAAGTTTTCACAAACGCATCTAGACGAGACGGAGATTTGTCTCCTAAGGCTATACCGCCTTCTAATCTCATTCTTTCTACTTCTAGGACAAGTTCTCGTTCTGCAGAAAAAGAAATAAAAGCAACTGTATAGGAACCTTTAGAATTTCAGAGACATTTGTACTTGGAAGGGGCTAACATCCAGCAACTGCCTGGGCACCAGATCTGCTGAAAAGAATGTAGGGGTCCTGGTTCACCATTGTCTGCACAATGTCAGTACTGTGCTTTGGAACCAGTCGAGGCCTAGCAGCATACCGGGCTGTGTCAGTGGAGATGCAGACTGAGGGATGTGATTTTCCTTTACTTAGAGTGCATTAGATCACGTTTACAATACTGCACCCAGTTTCATTTCCTGTAGTATAAGAAATATGTTGACAAACTTGGGTGAGTTCAGGGAAGGACCTCCAAGCTAGCCTAGTAACAGAATACTGATCCTGTGAGGAATGGCTGAGGCAACTGAGTTTGTTCAGCCTAGAAAAGAGACAGTTCACAGGGGAGCTAAGAGTAGCCTGACAATACCAAGACGAGTTTATAGATAAGATGGAACCAGTTTCTTCACATACGTGGGTAAGCAAGAAACAAGGGTGATAAATTGCTACAGGCAAGCAATCTATCGAGCTATTTTTACAAGCAATAGAAAGAAAACATTTTTACGCTGAGCATAAACAAACATTGGAATGGGTTGCCTAGCGAGAACGGGGAAACTCTGTCCTTGGAGGTTTTCAAGGTCTGTACAAAGCTCTTAAGAAACAGTCTGAAGTCACTCACTCAGAAAAACATAACAAAAACAGTTGGGGATTAAATAAATTGCTTTGTAAGAAGCAGCCATGTTTTATTATTAGGATGATTTGTGGGATCACAATTCAGCTGTGAAAGCTGAACTTTCAATTCTCAAGAATGTGCTTTTGTGATAAAATATTTCACTTAAACTATGATCTACAGACTTCTTTTTACTCGATATATTGGTGTTATTAGTCTCTCAGTATTATTAATTGCATCTTAAACATGTAAGATTGCCTATTTCAAAAATTAAAGGAAGATAATTTACAGGAATCTACATTTTATAATTTACCTTTTATTTCAAAGTTCTCTGCTTTTTCTGTCAGTCTTTGTTTCTCTTGTTCAAGCTGATTTAACAGTAACTCAAGATTCACTTTATCATCTGCTTTTCCAGTGAGTTCTTCACTCAGTCTCTCATTCTGTCGACGACATGAGCACAACTCCTGAAGTAACAAATATTACAAGAACTTAGAAGTGAATAAACTTAGAAACGTGAATGACAGTATGATAAAATTGCCACAAAGAAAAACACTTGAATTGGAAATATTTTTACTTACTGATTTAAGCCTTGTTATTGTCTCTTCAAGATCATGTATTTCATTGTCTTTCCTTTCAATTTCTTTCTGTCAACCACACAAACCTTAATGTTAGAAGTTATACGTTCAAAATAAGAATCTCTGTTATAAAACTCAAGAAAATGGATTTTAAGAAATATAGTATAATAGCTTCTTATAATCTGCCAAATTTTATATTCACACATCCATTAAAGCTCCTATTAACTAAAAGTGCATAAAATTTGAACTAAACACACTCATTTTGAACAAAGCAACTAAATGAACTACTGCATGACTCCTCATAAGAAAAAAGTATCCAAACACTTCACTGTTGCAAATGTCTATTACCTATCAATAGTTTTAAGAATCTCAGAATTTTGTTTCATACTGAGCTAACAGAAGAAGGAAGATAGATAGCCTCTTAACTGAACTAATCTCACCTAATACAGTAATAAGACAAAATTGCTGTGATTAATCTTTTAGTGAGAAATTCCACAGACTACTAAGTAAACCAGAAAAAATATTTTCAATCTTCCTTTAGGTAACCTGTTGCAGTTAAAAAAGCCTACAGGTAAATTGTTGCAATTTAGAAAAAAATGTCACCTAAGATCCTACTCATTGTAAAAGATTAGTGATTACCTTTGCTTCTCCTATTTCTTTATCTGCAGTCTCAAGCACAATTTCCTTGTGTCTTTCCAACTGCTGTGCCAAATGGTCAATTTCATTCAGTTCTTGACACAGTTCTTCATTTTTGTTGCTTAAATGCACTACCTCACTAGTCACACATTGTTTGGTGTCCAAGAGGTATTGAATACGATTTTCCAGTTCTTTGTTTGTTTGCTGAAGATATTCAACCTAAAAGATATTTTTCATTAAAACATTAATATGCACGATTAAACTAGATAGCAGAAGCTCCTAATCTTCCGAAATATAATATCTCTATATCCATATAATAAAATCACTGTCCTGTTGAAAATGGCTAGGTTTTCTATTCTTAGAAAATAATAAATATCAACATGAAAAAATATGATTTTGCAAGTATGCATGGTGAAGAAATTCATTACTACACTGTTCTTTACATAGGCTCAAAAATATGAGGTTTATCCTAAAAACAAAGCACAGAAAACCAGATACCTGTATAGAAATCTATCTTAGGCTTCAGTCCAGTAAACTCAGTGCACTCAATGCTTCCCTAAATTTCACAAGATTTGAAGACAGTTTCTTCTGTCCACCTTTCCAGTATATTTGCTATGCTTAGTTTCACTGTTACTCTTTCACAAAAAAGGAAGGTTTACAGATCAGATTTCCCAAGACCTATCTTGCCCCCAGTACATGTCAGCTCCTTAAACACAACATTCCAGAAAACCTACTCCAGAGACATTATTTTTTACCATTTTAGCTTTCCATGCAGGTGTAGATAAGAGAGGTGGAGATACAGCAGGAAGTAAAAATATAAGCAATAAATTACACTATGTCGGGAAATAGGAGCCTGAAATATCTAGAAAAACCAACGTATCAGAGGTGCTGCACTTCCACCTCCACACGACTTTCCTCAAAATTACAGAAAGAAGTGCTATTGCAGGCACAGAAGACAGTCTGAGGAGTCTTTCCATAGTCATAAATGCTACTACATAGCATCCATCCATTTACTGTCAGGGAGTAAAAGTGGTAGATTGGCACAGAGCCTGAGCAAATAGCCTTGATGGCCCCAAATCAGCTTTATGCAGCTCTGGAAATAAAGTATAGACACCTGGGCCTCACTCTGTACAATCAATTTGTCTTCAGCACAACTTACTAATTTAGGATCACTGAACACAGCAATACTGCTTCCAAGTCATAGCTCATACCATATTTTTGCATCATCAAACCTAAGCTAATAAGCTCTGCAGCCTGGCCCTCCAAGACCCTGTATATCATCCACAAATCAGTATACAAATGGTAAACACATAGTATAAACCCAGATATTAAATATACTTGATCTGTACTCCAGCCTATCTTCTATTTATTTTGGAGATCCTCATTCTGAGACCAATATTGACTGCATGCTAACATATACAGTAAACACAAACATCTTTTTCCTAAGCTTATCCCTTTCCTTGCAAGTATGCGTTGGAGTAAAGGTGAAGCCCATTTGAATTAAAAGGATTCCCCGCTATCTGATGAGATTACCTGCAGGACCTCTTAATAAGTAGATATGCCAGTGTTAATTCCTAAAAGATAAATGGAACATGCACACTGTAAAACATAACAAGTAATTTCAAACTTAGTCAAAACAGTGCATCATTCAGAAATTTCCTGAATACTCTCAAGTTAACGTTACTACATGCAGATGTAAGTACATAGAATTCTTAACAGAAAACAGGCTTTTAAAACAATGAATTTCTTTAGATAAGGAACTCTGACACCTAGAAAGCAAAGTAAGTTAAATTGGTTTGTTTTATATCTAATAGTGATTTTATTTTTTCTTAAGAGCTAAAAGTTGTTTGTAGCTTTCTTTTTTTTAAAAAAAGATTGCTCGTAGTTACAGTTTTGAGTAACCAACAGTAATGAATTCATTACCTGCAAATTCAATTGGGCAATAAGCTTCTCATTAGTTTTACTTCTTGATTCCAGAGATATAACTTCATGGGAACGACCACCATCCAATGCCAGCATTAGGCGTTCTATTTCTTTGTCTCTAAGCTCAACCTTTGAAGAAAGAAAAATTCTATCATATTCCATAGCATTTAGCAGTACCTCTGTTCTGATACACAACCATGTAACATTCAGTAATGAGATGTCTCTAACAATGAAATTCTTATATTTAATATTCAATTTTCTTGAATTCTGGATTTTTCCGAACAAAGTGATTTGTCTGAAATGAAACTAAATGAACTATATTAATAAAAAAATACTAGAACACATCCTAGCAGATTATTTTCTTGAAGAGAAACCAAAGGATTTAATTCACCAGGAAGTGAATTAGCGTCCGCTCATCCTCAGATACTGAAAGATACAACAACATACAAACAATTAATGCAACTCTCTCATTTATAGATAATGTATATGTTATTGATCCAATCTAATTAAAGAACTGTAAAATCTGCTGTCCATGAATTAACTTTTGAAAAATAAAAATGCAATATAACCAGTCTAAACAAAGAAAAAAGTTATCCTAATGTATCTGTAGATGAAATTATTTTTAACCAATGGATGCTTCTGTGTGAAAAAACCCTAGATGTACAAAAAAATTCTACTTATTAACTATAGTTTATTTAACATAACTTGTCAGTAGAAAAAAATCTGTCAGCAGAAGCAGTGGGCAAGAATTCCATCACGGCTGCTGTCTCCAAAACTACAAATTCAAAACAGTGCAGAGGAAAGAAACAGTTAGAATAATTGTATTGCACAACACCCACAATGCTTTCATAATGAAGTTAAAATAAGAATAAAATTATAATGAAGGCCATTGCAAGTGCTACTACAGCCAAGTAATTAGAAACAAATAAACAACTGTAAATATACCTGCTTGCTATAATTTCTCTTCCCATTTTCAGATATCTCCAATTTTTCCTGTAGCTCTGTTACTTCTGACTGAAGTTCATGGATTCTGAAATGTAGCAATATACTGTTTGTGTGGATTCATGGAAGAGTCATATTTGCACAAAAAGTCAATACTGGTATTTTTTCTTTGCTCCTGAATGGAAATATTTCACCAAAAACAAAACAGCTCCACTAACACAAAATGTTAATATAGAAGCTATTGTTTGAGATATTGTGGCAGGCTGACCTTGCCAGGCTGTCAGACCCTCAACTCAGACTCTCTCACTCCCCCTCCTTAACAGTACAGTGGGAGAAAGATACAAATTGGGGAAGATTTAAATTAGTTTATTACCAATTGAAATAGAGTAGGATGCTAAGAAACATACACCAAACCAAAACCACCTTCCTCCCACTTCCACGTCTTCGCAAGCTCAACTTCACTCCTTCATTCCCAACTGTTCTACCACCTCCTGCTCTCAAGCAGTGCAGGGAGATTGAAAATGGGGGATGTGGTCAGTTCACAACACTTTGTTGCACAATGCAGTTGCTCACTGCTCACCAACCGATGTCCAGCCAGTCCCTGAGACACAGCTGCCCCCAGCCAACTGCCCCAGTTTCATTGCTCAGCATGTCACCACCTGGTATGTACGGGACATCCCTTTGGCCAGTCTGGGTCAGCTGTCCTGGTGCTGTGCCCTCTCAGTCCATTGTGTACTCCTGGCTCCCCGCTGGCCAGGCAGCATGAGAAGCTTAAATGTCCTTGGCTTTGTGTAAGCACTGCTTAGCAACAACTAAAACATTGTTGTGCTATGAATGTTATTCTCATCCTAAATACAACACCATACTAGCTAGTAGAAAGATAATTAATTCCATCCCAGCCAAAACCAGGACACTGTTCTTCAAAAACAAGAATCCTTTCCAAGGGGTACAATCCATCTAAANTTATCTCAACCCCCGAGTTCTACTTTATTTCTTGATTCTCTCCCCCATCCCAGCTGGGAGGAGGGGGAGGGTGAGCGAAAGGCTGTGTGGGGTTTCCAGGCCTGCCTGCTGAAACCAGAACACCATGGGACACAGGTTCCTGTGTAGCTATTTCCATACATGACAGCTTCCTTCAGTGCATATCCACCCATTCTGGCGTTTTCTCACTCCTTTCTCTAACCGCTGCTGTGCATTTTTTTTTAACCTGTTCTTGAATATATTTTCACAGAAGCACTATTACCTTGGCTGATGTGCTCAGCTTTGACCAGTGGTGGGTTCATTTTGGAGCCAGCTGAAGCCAGCTGTGTCTGGCAGAGGGCAGCCCTTGGTCTCCTTTCACAGAGGCCACCCCTGCAGTTTCCCCACTGCCAAAACCTTGCCACGTAAATCCACTACAGACACACTCAGAATAAGAAAAATCGTCTTGAACTTTTCATAATATAGGTTTCCAAGCCAAAAATAGTATTACATAATAAAGAATATGTTAGCCTTCCACTATAAATACAAAAGATCAGTTTGCTCCTAAACAAAACATTACATCTAGCTTTTTTCCAGAGTCCCTTACTTAAAATCTAGTATAAGAGTAAAATCTGTATAGAATTCTTAAGAAAAATGCTTTAAGAGAATAAGTAACATATTAAATATCCTTGCAACTTCATCATAGGCAGCACGGTCAATCACTAAGCAAAATTCTATTTAAGAACTATAGGGTACTTAAAACATTGTGAAATATACCCTTTTCCTCAAGCAAATCTGAAAGACAGAAAGAGGTGTGGAAATGACAGCAGCAGGTATTTAACACCTATAACTTCAACATTTTAAAATTCTTCAGATTACCGATTATCAGCCACCTGAAGAAGGTCTGCGATGTACGGGTCCTCTGGCTGAGGCACTGGATAGGCACTAACACCTGATGGAGGGACAGGCTGGTCTATCTGCATGCGTTGGCGCCTGAATGGGATGTTTCTTTTTCTGCCACCTAGAAAAACCCAAACTCAAATGGCTATTGCTTGGTGTTAAAGCAAGAGAGTATCTTCTGTTTATACAAAATGCAATTTCATATTTATTGCATTGCTTCCCAAGTGACAAAATACATCATCTTAACCTTAGAATATTAAGTTGATAAAGTATGTACACTCCAGACAACACCATTCTTGCAGTTTAGTATTGGTTTTGCCAAAGTTCAGTTTTAAACTAGAAAAATATTCAAGTCCAATACAGGTCATTTGCCCCAGAGTTTAAGTCCCTAAATACTCAACAGCTCAAATTTGTAGAATCTGTAACAGATTTACCTTCCCTCGAAGGTAAATGCTAACTATAAGCATTAAGGGTATTTCATAATAATGGTACATAGAAAGCCTTTGCCTCTTTAAAGAAAAGAGGAATATATTCAGCAACAGAGAGAAGAAGCAAGGAGATAAGGAGCATGAAAATTAAGGAGTGAAAGACTCCTTCCAGATTGACTAACAAAGGAAGGAATACAGAGATGGCAGTTGTTTGGCACTGTTAACTAGTTCCCCTAGCAGTTAAAGAAAGCAAATGAAAAAGCTAAGTTTAAACATCACAAAAAACATTTTGTTTTCACATTTAAGAACTATTTTATGACTGGATTAACTTCTGTGTTGTTTACAAATGTTGTTTCTTCTTCTATCCTATTGCCATTTCCATAAATTCGTATCATAAACATATCAAGCAAAATAGGTTCCTCCCTTGCATGGTAGCGTTATATTAAAAACAAAGCAAAACACAGTATTTTCAGAGGGAAAGATTACTCTCCATCAAAAAGATAAATACATGCAGTATTTGATGATGTAGTACAGAAAAATCCTATAAGAGTGGTGGACAGGAAGTAAGTATGCAGAAAGACATAGAAGTGTAACAGCATCATTGAAGCTATGGACATGAAGTGCAGAAAGAACTGAAAAGTTATTTTAATTTCACCTCACTACATTATTTCCCTCAGATGCCAAAAAGAGGGGTAAAATCAAATGGCTTGGAAAGAAAAGACTTATTTTCACAGAATACTTCTTATTATTACCTTAATTTGAAACAAAGTGAAGAAAATGGAAACCATGGAGAAAACAATCAACCTAAAAGTAATAGCCTGAGTAGCCTTTAAATGCTGTAAACTTTCAGAGGGTTGGTCTATTCATTTGTAGTCATATTGTGCATCTTGCTTCTTTTGGGTCTCGTTAACAAAAACCTGAAGTATTCACTTACATATCCTTGATTAGCAGCCAAAAACATTCAAATATATATATAAAAAAAGACTACATTAGGTATAGAATTAAAAAAAAAAAAAATTAAAAAGCTACTCAGCAACAGTGCCTTTCAGACACATTTTAACTAAATAGTCCTCTACTGAATTCAAGTTTGTATTCAAATTTGACCGTACCACAACTGATGCGGTAATGAAATTTCTTCCATACAGAAAGAAAGACTGAATTCAGAGCCCAAAGTTTCAAAAGGTTTATTTTACTACACAGTGTTATTTTACTGCAGTAATTTCTCTTCCTATAAGGGAAAAAAAAAGAAAATATATTCTGAAGACTCAGAAAAAAAAAAAAAGCCAAAATAAAAGTTAAAGTATCTATGATTGTTTATACTCACCAGGTGTTTGCACCACTGCTTGCAGATTCTTCTCCTGAAGCTGCTGAATTTTTTCAGTCTTGGCTTTGCTCTCTTTTTCCAGCAGATTAATTTTATGCACATACTGGTTGTTCAGGAATCTCAAGTCAGCTGCTTCATGTTCAACCCTCCTTAAATCAGCTTTCAAATCTTCAAGGGAGAGGAAGAGCAATTTTATCTCTTGTATTTTCTATTATTTTTCCTAGTGGCACCAAAATAGGTATTTAAAACTAAGCTGATATTCTTTTTTCATAACAAAGTTTCCAAATACTCATTGGCAAGTTTATATGTATATATACATTTATATATAAACATATATGTTTATGTAAACTATATCTAACTCTTTGTAGAATAAAAGTCCATTTTAACAATAGTATTTCTTCATTTTAAATTAAGTAGTAGCATTTCAAGGCATGAAAGCATATGTTAAGAAGTTCTAACAGTTCCATGTTTCATTAAAACAATGATTTGCAGGACTTCAGAAGCTTTTCAATTCCAAAACAAACATCTGCACATGAGCCTTAATTTATTCAAGGCACCAAAGTCAATGACCACCACAAGTACACATACATGAACCTGCAGATTTGTCCAAAATTTTGACACTGGAGAATTCATAGTCCATAATTCAAAGTCTCATAATTTTTATATTACCTTTAATAAGACGATCAGATTGCTCTTTCAGTTTTAGTATTTCCAAATGTAGCTCGTTATTTTCCCTGGTAAGTTTTGCATTCTCTGTTTTATAAGGTTCTATAATAGTATCATAATTGCTGCACTCTTTTTCAATTTTCCCAGCAGATAGCTTTGCACTGCGCAGGCTCTCTGTCGTATGAACAAGGTCACTAGAATCAAGGAGCATCAGACACATTCAGAATGTCACTAGCCTTTAAACTGCTGCTTCAAATATTTATTACAACCCTAGAAACAAAACCTGACCATGTTAAATGTAGAACAAATGAGTTCCAAGAAAGACAAAGAGAACGTTCATGTAAGAAAAATGGAAAGACAGGAACCATTCACCTGAAAAACCAACCAAAAAAACATACATAGAAAAGGACAGGACAAATATAAAAAATAAAGATACGGAGAAAGCATACAGCAATCTACATCTGATAATTTGATAAACTCTTTTTCTTTTTTTTTTTAAACACCAAACACTACATGCCTTGTAGCACTGCCTACCAAAGAAGAAAGTTATAGTTAAGAATTTAAAAGATCAGAAGGTTTTTATACGGTGATCAGAATTTCCATAACTGAGATTACATTTTTGTGAACATTTTTGTGAACGTCAGTGATTGAGAGACTACATCTATCTGTTAGACAACAGAAAGAGACAATGTTGAAGACAGATTACTCCACATCTGACTACACATGGCTCTTCTATCTGTATTAGATGCTGAACAGCACTGTATCCAAATGTATCTACATCTGCACATTTAGTCAGCTATAACTGGATTACTATGGAAAGTACTATGTTCCTATTGCATCAAAGCCGTGACACGTCAGAAATATTAGGAAAGTGACAGGAAAGCTTTTCTTCTGTTATTATCCTGTTAAAACAGCACAGAAAGCAAATTTGGAAATTCCAAATGGAATAATAATAGAGCTGTGAATGTTTTGTTTTCAGTCACAATAGAGACAACGGGGACTATTATTTATACAACCAGTTATGTGTCCTTTAGGTATCAGCAGTGACCATTCTTGGCTATCGGGTAAGGTTAGAAAGTTTAATTTTCCTTGACTGTAGATCCTTAGAAACTATCTTAACAATACTACTGATTTAAAGAAAATCTTAAGATGTTCTCATAGCTTAAGCAAACCCATCTGACTTCATCACACACAGGAACTAAATGTTAGCTTTGAAATAACACTGCTTTAAAATAACCTTTAGACTAATCATTTTCCCTCATCGAAAAAATCGAACACCTACTATATGACTACTATGTTTTGGGTTTTTTTTTTGTTTGTTTTTGTTGTTTGATTTTTATTTTTGAACAAGTCTCCTTCTGAATACCTAAAAAGCTTTTCCACCAAAGGTAAGCTCTCCACTCCCAAGGGCTGCCGATAGCCCAGCAGATCCAGACGTTTCCTCAGGTTAACAAACTTCCGCTCTGCTGCTGTGGTCATTGTAAACGCACCTCCAAAGTGGCTTCTGTAACACTCAAGAGAAACAAGACACCTGCAAAACATTGTTACAGCATGTGTTCTTTAAGGAAGGAATAATACAGAAAAAGATAATGGAAAAGTAATTTGTTGCATAACAAATACATAAGCATGTTCTGAAAACCAAAACAGAATCACAACGTAACTAAGAAGCTTCCAAGATGCTTATATACTTATTTAAAAATAAATATTCGCCTTGGCAATTAGTTTATTTCTGAGCATCTCCCAATATCCTCACCTCTGGAGGCACTCAAGGTCAGGTTGGATGGGCAGCCTGATCTGGTGGGTGGTGACCCTGCCCAAGGCAGGGGGCCTGGAACTGGATGAGCTTTAAGGTCCCTTCCAACCCAACTGTTCTGTGATCCTATGATCTTAAGGGTACAAACACAAGAGTTTCCTTTCCAGAACTGAACTCTGAAAAGCTCTCTCTATGAGAAGACAAAGAAGTAGAGTCTGATTTTTTGAATCAGCAGGGCGTCCTTCCACAATCCAAACTGACAGACTGTTCTCAAAAATACACATATTTCTTTCATATCTAAATCTTACCATCCTTAAAGAAATGTAATAGCCTTAAGAATCACAATTGAGTCATGATGACAGGCACATCGAGTTTACTACATGTGCCTGAAATTTGCAATGTACAATTTTTTAATTGACTGCGACACATTCTAACAACTTTGTTTCACTGTGGTGTTTCTGGCATGAGACAGACCACGTTAACTACACAAACAGTTCACATCATCCCTTATCTAACTATTACATGTAATGTGGCACTACTAGAAAGAAAATGCTTTACATTTTAGACGAAACCCAGAAAATCAGATAAACAAAAAGGGAAAATGAAATGTTACTTTAAAACAGGCGTTTCCAGACGAGGACTTAACACCATGTCAGCTATACACAGAAGAAGCACACAGAGCAAATAACCTCATTTTTTGGCTCCTCCTTTGTTTGTGAAGACTGCTAAAGAAAACAGCTTTCATGCATTTTGTTTCGTGGCATGTCTGGATGGCTGTGAGCTGCCTTTTTAAGACCTGGCTTTTTATGAACTATACAAATTTAGCATCCGTGAACTGCTCTCAATTTTTCTAGGTCATGAACGACAGAATTGAATGTTGATGCGAAAGATGGGCAAAAACAGAACTGTAGCCTTGAGGAACCGTGTTTTAATGCATACATTTGCATGCAAGAAGCCATGTTAATAGGAGGGGGTATTGCTCACATCACGCTGGCCAGAACAGGTGAATAAAGACACAGAAAAGCTTCAGCACACTGAAGCCCTCCTTTCAGTCTGGAAGTGAGCTTCCTGGTGAGCACAGGCTAAGAACTGTTCTAGACACAACATTTGTGTTATCAGTAACAACATGTAATAACAAGAAAGAGGAGTGAAAACAAATCTTGGTAGGGGAAGAAGTGGTCATGTAGCCACAAGGAGGAAAGAGGCTACAACACTGGCAATAGAACAGTAGAAAAATATCATAGGCGAGTTTTTATGCTATGAAATTAATTTCTTTATTGAATCTGCAGCACTAATGTGAAAAAGAATCACAAACTGGAGCTTCCAGACTCAGTTCCGGGAAACAACAAAATTCATTTTCCAGAACTGAGATAGCAACTAGTTTCTATTGTGGAAGACGTTCACCGAGCATCTATCCCTGTCCTGTAATTACAATTTGTGCAGCTTGTTCTGCTCTGAAGAGCTAGCTTTGTTTCTCCCAGGCGAAAGGCACCCGGCAGGCCAAGCGCTGGATCACAGCAACGCTCTGACCTATGCCCCTGTACAGCCCGCGGGGGCTGCAGTTGCTATCGGACGCACTGCGGGGGCCGCGGTTCCCCTAGCAAGGGGTGGCTGCCTATGCTGGCCCTTCCCACCTGCCGGCACGCTCGGGCCTGGCTGCTGCCGGGTGTCCGGGTGTCCCCCCCCTCAACAGGAGGGGCACCGCAGCTGCAGGACCCCCCCCGCCTCTCCACGAGCCGCCCCGCCCGGCCGTAATCCTGCTCGGCGAACATCGCCCGAGCTTGAAGCGGGTGGGGGGGCCTTTCCGCACCCGCAAGCTAAGCCTACAGCGGGGCAGCCCCCTCCGAGACAGATTCACCCTTCCTCTCGCCGCCCGCCCTCCGGGCCAGCCTTACCGCTAAGGCCGATTCTTCCAGGGCAAACCGCGGGGGAGAAGCCGAGACACGTCACCGAGGCAGCAGCGGAG
>WBMW01002710.1:0-15555 GCA_013396635.1 Penelope pileata | reverse complement strand
AGAGCTTTCACTTATAGCATGGTTTCATGTTGAATAATCAGAATCCCTTTTGACCACCACATGGAAGAAGCACTACAGCACTAGAAGGTATCCTAAGAGAGACGTACTGTTTCTCACAGTTAATCAAATCAATTTTTCGTTGCACAAAATAGTGGAAATAGGCAGCAAGTAATAAGATTTAAGTACTCTGCTAAAGATCGAAGCCTCAAGAAACATGGACTTGCTTCCAGTTCTAGCTTTGGTCACAAAACAAAGCATTCAGATAGACAATGGACAAGAACAAATAAGCTTCAGACATCCTCAGATACCAGAAGTTTTCTAATTAGTTTTCCTTTTGTTTTTGTACCTATTACCTAGCAACTTAACAGCTTCGTCCACCTTTCTGTAAGTATTAAGGTCACTATAGTTTCACCACTTTAGATTTGGAGTTCATCTTAAAGCCATGGAATTACAATGAAAAAATGTCACCCAGCTATACAGCTTCTGTATTAGCGAAGTTAGAGAATCTTAATACATGCAAATCTTTGCTTCCTTTAACAGAATAGAGAGAAACCTTTTAACAAGATTCAAAGAGCTAAACCTGTTAATCTCATTTTTCAGAAGTTTAAAGGATGACTTAACTGCCATGTTTAAATACGTTGTGAGGAATATACTAAGTGCTAAAGAGACATTTATCTAGTGAAAAGACAGCATTAGCCAGTGACTGAAACCTGAAACCATGTTAATTCCAGAGATCGTCCTTTTATGGGGAAAGCAATAAACTTATGGATCAACCCGCAGAAGAAAAAGATGAGTTCTGTTCCAGTTGAAACTAGATATGAAATGTCATATTCCATTTGTCTATCACAAACTAGCCTGAAGCATTTGGACACAAACCATACAATTGCCATTTCTTGCCTTTAGATCACAGACTTGAATTCTGTAAGAGGTATTTTCTGAGAATCTCCCTTGAACATTTAGTTCTCAAGACAACCAATTCCTATTTTAAAGACCCAGATATTTATTAACTTTGAAGGAAATATCCCAGAGATAAACATGGATGAAAGATTCCAGAAAGCAAGGAACCAACAGACAGCATAATCTTTTTGACTCTAATCAAAGCACTTTCCATTAGCCACCTACCTCCTTTTACAGCATCAACTTGGCATAAGTTTCAGCTCGCACCAGTTCAGATTCCTTGAAACCATACTACACCACCTGGCCTTCAGAGTTAACCCAATTTTTGTCATTTCCTTTTTAATTGCATTCTTACTGTCTCATTCTCAGATACAGCTACATGGAAAAGGGTTTAGAGAAAGGATTTGAAAAAGATATTTTAACAGGTATTTAAGTTGCTCAGAATCTCTGCTCTGCAAATCCTCTGGATTTCTGTATTTAAATGAGAAACAGAATACATTTCTGTTTTGGCACTCAAATCCGGGGCTCCTTTTTAACTTCAGTAAGGTCTAAATCTAGTCTTTATTCAGGCTAGAATAAAATCTGAGATCTTGCATTTATTGAATTCCAGATGACAGGACAGTTCTATAAGAAAGCACACACACCTGATTAGTATTAAGTCCTGCTCACATTAAGCCTTAAAAATGGAGATCTCTTTCTCTATACATACAGTTTGAACCAGTGTAGGTCTACTGAAAAACCTCAGCAGATAGACTATGCTACCATTAACAGACCTCAGGTAAGTTACATTTCTCCAATTAAGTGAAGGAGAAAAATTCAAATCAGGAGGATTCATAGCATGTTATGCACTTCAAGTGAACAATGCTTCCTGTATTATGAAAACACTCACCATTTCTGATCTAAGAGGCAGATACTCTTGATAACACCCCATGACTAAGACTGGGAAAAGTCTGGGATAAAAGCTTTCAGCTGAGTCATTGTTCATTTACATTAAGTCCTGTTAAACAGTTGATCTAGTTTTCACTTCATTAGTCCAGCTGCAAAGTTTTTAAATCACATAATTTAACCTCCTTTGTTTGACCTTAAGCTGAACTAAACTGTGGACCCAGCATTTCACCTAGCATTAGTCCTTGGGACACGATCAAATGAGATCTTTGCCCAACTGCAAACACTGAAAACTAGTGTTTGTTTTGCCTATAAGAAATAACTCCAAGTTTGTTGCTCTGAAGACCATTTAAAAAGCTTTAAAAGAATGTCTGTATTAACCAGAACAAGCCTTTTGCACAAGATGTTAAAGTGCAGCTAAGAAAAGGTATTTTATAAAGTTACAAGATGCAGCCTGTGCTATTCCTTTTGGTTTGTCCGTTTCCTGTAGTTGTGTTATTATGGCCTATGGCTTTCAGTATAAAGCAGATTCACCTCATGAATACCAGAAGGAAATAATGACGAGGCTTAGTACATGAAACCAGACAATGTAATACTAAAAATCTACGAATTATAAATTTAAAGCCTAAACACTTAAGAGTTTTTTTTTTTTTAAATATCAAGATCGTACTTCAACTGCCTTATGTTTCTTTTGAAAACGTTTTCTCTTTCAATTGAATGCTGGTCTGAAACAAGTACATAGAAAACATGCCCTATTAAATGCTGAAGTTTTAACAATACCAAAGTTCATGAGTATTAGTTGATTAAACAAGATCAGGTCTCTTCCATCATCTCAGAAAAAGTGTAATTACAGTAGAGATCATGTCTATAGTACCCAAGTATTCAATACAACTGAGTTGGTTGCTACAAACATAGCAATTAAGCAGCACAGCTATTAGAAGGTCATAGCTTTAAGAAAAAACACCAGTTAAAATGGATTCTATTCAAACAAGAAAATGCAGTAAGTGCTGACAAGACAAATCAATATTTGCATTTAGTTCAAGTTCACTGGTTTTCATAAGATAAAGCCCTAGTGCCAAAGAGGTCAATAAAAAACAAGTGCTTGGCTACCCTCTCTCAAGTTAGTTGCATCTGTCTTTAATATGCATCTAGTATCCTCAAAAAGGATTTAAAAATGCAGTTCCTACCTTCAATATAAGTTTCAAGTGACATTTTCTAGCTGATCACAGAGTATGAAAGTNCCTGCTCTGGCAGGGGGGTTGGACTCGATCTCTTGAGGTCCCTTCCAACCCCTGCAATTCTGTGATTCTGTGATTGTGATATCAACTAGTTCTTTCACTAATTTTTATTATCAGATATTAAAAATAGCAGGCATTCCACAGGCAAGTACAACATTTTACCTAACATAGCCCATCCAACTGGTTTTCATTAGATTTACTTTAAAGTGAAAGTTTTTTTCATTCATAAAAGGGCCTTAACAATCTGACTATCTATAGATGTAGATTTCTACTATAGCCTTCGGATCACATTGGCATTCACATCTAAAAAAAAATATCAATCTACCTTCTACTTATATTAGACTAGCATAGGACAGTATATCAATACCTTCACTAAGTTCTTCCAAATAATGAAGGAGATCATGACTCAAATACATCCAGCGCAATGATGCATGTTAATAAATCAAAGCCATCATCTCATTTACACTGGCCAAGTTATGTTTAACACATCAGAAGACAAGCTTTAAGCACCAGCTATGTAATTTCCATTGCACAAAGGAAGTTAGAAAAAAAATGATAGAAGGTATTTTAAGTACTCATGCATCAACTATAGATGGGATTTAGGAAATCTATTCCTCAGCCCAACCTACTCCCTTCAATGAAACAGCAAAGTATGATTTTATCAGACTTGAATTTCTTCCAGATAAGTCAAGACTAATGAGCTTATCAATGACTGAATGTATTCTTCCAGCAAATACTAGCCAAGCTGAGAACAGATGTCCAGTTAACTCCACTAGTACAGGTGCTTAAAATTAAGTATCTTTCCCAATAACACACATGTAGGAAGAGAAGCTCAGGATTTGCTAAGGTCTTCTAGAAATGTAGTCAGGGTTCAATAGTTACAGAATATTGGCAAGATGAAAATAACTCTTTCCTATTACAAACACCATCAGGCCTTTTTCTAAGTATATTAAATGAGTACATAATTCAACTTCTCTTAATATAGCAAAGCTGAAAGTTTACCAGAGAAAACAGTCAAGAGCTTTAATCCAAAAAAATATGGACCTTATTGAAGTCCATAAATCTTCTGCTGAGTTTTTTTTTTAACCAAAGCAATCAAAGAAAAGATAGTGGCCTTAAGTGACAGTATCAATTTTGAAATAGCTAGTGCAATTCAGATGATTCAATAATTGGTTACACGCAAAGGAAAAAAGGGGAAAGACAACACTGGAAGAAGAGTTCACCACTATTAGCTTGGTTTCTTAGGAAAGTTCTCAGCTTCAGCCCAGTTTCAAGGTGGAATAAAATCTACAGAAACTGTATCTAAGTATTCAGCATTAAGGACTGCAAAGACAAAGTCAGGGAAGTTCCATTATCCATCTGCTTGCTAGTCACTACTCACAGCCCCAAATTATCCAGAGTAGCTTCTACTCAAACAGCAGGTCAAAAAGGGGATAACAGATGAGCAAGTATTACACTGAATATCAGAGGGAATAAATTAAAATTAAGAGGACTGCAGGACAATAGCCTAAGATGTCAAGTTCCACTGGTATGGTTGCTCAAGGAACAGCCTGTATTTACATCCTGATAAAAAGCGCAGAATCTTCTCATCTGCAAATCAGCACTGAGAAATTCAGATCTTAGTTTTCCTGAGTACATTACAAATGTTGATAGCATGCTTCTCTGAATGTTTGTACGGTAAACATGCACTGAAGTCACATTTCAAATGCTAAAAAACCAAGCTATTCACTGCCTTGAGTTTACTTTTAAGATCTATATACATATTAATGTAAATGGAAGGCTGGAGTTAATTGCAATGCACCATTGAACAGTTTCTTCTAAAAATATTCTTTTCTTCAAACTCAATAATCTGTCAGTAAGATGTTTTCTGGACATAACCATATGTCAAAGTCTTATTCAACTACAGTCAAGTCAGAAAAAAATTGAGCCGCTTATTACAGCTGAAATGCAAGAAAAATTCTTACCTTCAGGTGCATCTGCATCACAGTCTTTCGATACAAATGTCGTTACATTCCTTGGCTGGCCATCAATTGTCTTATTACTCTAAATAAATATGTAAAATTAGTACACTAGTTCACCAGTAATATCCTTCCATATGCAACGACAGTCCCTCAAACAAACATCTTTCAATAAATTACTTGTTTTTGAACAGTATATATATGAAGCAAGCTATCATCTAAGACTAATTTTACATGAAAATTTCTAATCATGCTTTCATGGAAAAGAAATAGCTCATGTTCTTTGAAGGCTCACACAAAAGAACCTGATCTCCAAAATTAAATCTCAACTTTTCGTAAGTAGAATTTATAATTCGTCTTAGGTGTTGAAGACACCATGGAAGTGCTAGGCTTGAATAATGATGCCAAATACAGTTACATCCTGGTGTAACAGACAGAATATAGCATCCAGTATATTTGGATAGGCAAGACAGAAGGAGGAAGATGTTCTGCAAGAGAACTACAGGACAGGAATATCTGAAAATTCAAACTCAAACTGCTTTACAGCTTTAAAAAATGGCCATAAAATTTGATTAATCAGTGCATATTCAACTTTTCTGATTATTCTCTACTGTACAAGGTTGTACCTTTGTTATCTCAAATATGACACAAAGACATTAACTGTGAAACAGCAACATCAGTCACTCACATAGCCTACAAGTTAGCACAACATCCAGTAAAAGCTAGCAGCTGTCTTATCAATAGAAGTAAAGCATAACTCTGAGTTTGGCACTGTGTGAAGCACTGTGTGAAAATTAAGGAATGAAGGCACATTATATAGAGTACAGTCAATTTTAGGCTTGTGCAGTATCAACCAACCTACAAGTGGCTGAAAAAACCTGGCTAGAAAGTTCTTGGAAAAACAGTGAGCCTGACTTAAAGTCTCTGTAAACATGACTTTAAAAAAAAAAGTTACATCTCACCTGTACCAGGTATTTTTGGCTTCCATACATTACATATTGAGGGGCAAGACTGTAGATCATGTAACTTGTATGAAGAACTATCAACAGAAGTATCATACAAAGAAACAAGAGTGCTTGAGGTCTAGTTTTTCCTCGTCTGATTTTATAAAGCTAAAAACAGAAAATGCAAAGTTAACAATTAAAAATCAAGTTGTAAGGTAAAAAAAAAAAATCTAGTTCCTCTTTAATCCAAGTAATAAGTTTAACTCTACTGACAGAAATGGAAGGCTACTCTGGCAAATTCATTGCAGTGAGTTAAAGCAGTTTATTTATCTGAAGTTCTAAATACAGCTATTTAACCAAATTAATTACACAAATTACCCAGAGCAGTTATAGACCAGAAAGCTTTCTTCTAGAACAGTTAGTAGCAAGATTTAAATAGTGCTGCTTATCACATTTATCAAGCAGTGCCTAGGTTTGTCAAAAAAAATACTTCATCCTCTGGTTAAGGTGCAACGTCACGTATCACTACTTCTCTAATCAGATCTAGAAGCCAGCAAAATCTTGGGATTGTATTTCCCAGTTACTGGAAAAAACTTGTGCACCATACAGCTACATCTTTTCCACTTGCTTCTGTAGGGAATGGCATAATCCATTGCTGTTATCTGTAGTTACCTCTCCACTCTGTGACCCCCCTCCCCACAGGCTCAGATGGAGTACCATATCCATAAGGGGAAAAGAAATCTGGCATCTAGTAAACAAAGACCAAAGCCAGCAACAAACCTCAACTCATTGCCAGGATTCAGTGTTCACAATTACTGAAGTGTCACCATATGAAAATGTGATAACGGTAAAGGCAAAACAGGAGCAAAAACAAGGAAGTATTAAACAAAGGATCATAGATATGTTTGATATCATGGATGCAAAGTTGTTTCTCAAAATACAGTAATATATGCATCATCCTTAGATATGCCATATCACTGTACTCTTATCTCTTAAGAAATCAGAAAAGCTTGCTTAACATCCAAAAAGCAAGTCTTAGACTCCACAATTGATTTTGATCAAAAATTTATTCATACTTTCAGTTTTATCAGAATCATATGGCTTCAGCTGAGAAAAGTCAAAAGCCAACAATTTCACATGCAAACGGAGTCAGCTGTCAGCATTGCCTAACAAACTAAAACAGTCTTGGTCTGACAACTTTGCAAAACAGCAGCTTTCAAAAATAGTAGAAGTTGCACAATGTACATCTAATACATTACACATACAAACATTATCTCAGCATTTGAGAAACAGTACATAATCTCTAAGGTCCCTTCCAACCTGAACCATTTTATGATTCTATAAATAACTACTTATTAAACATATTCAGTGTCACATTTTTTAAACGTTAAGAGTTTACTTCACAATACGAAGTGATACTTACCCTAATCCAGAAGAACCATATGCCCATATTTCGAATCCCTGCCATTGAAGTGAAGATAAAATACATAACAATAGTTGTAATAAGAATATAATCAAGTGGGAAAACCTAGAAAACAAGTATAGAAATATTTAAAATTACAATAAAATCTTCAAATTAGAAAACATGCTCTTCTCCCAGTTAAAGTTGTTTCTATTTATCTATATTATCTCAGGTAGTAAGAATCATTTTATTTAAAAGCTATATAGCTAGATCTAAATACAGATAGTATAGCTTGCTGTTAATAGTGCTTAGTTTGTAAAAGTAACAGCATTTTTCTTAATTGAAAAACTTGCCTTAATTTTTAATGAGATGTTACGTATTTTCTGGCTAAATACCTGATTTTATCAAATACACTTCCAGAACAGAACATCCATAGCAGCAAAAATAATTTAGAACTATAAGTATTCTATTTGTGATTATTTCTGAACATACTTGCGTACAACCTTTGATTTAACAGTTAGAACGCTGCTGCTGAACACTGCTTTTCTCTGCAATAAGATGACATGGTTAACAGTTCTTGAAGCTATTAGTTAAGCAAAGCTTTGTACCAACCCATTATAATGAGAATGTGGGAAGAACTGAGAGGAGAATAAAGCACTAACAATCACAGCTTTCCCTTTTATTTTACTCATTACAGATTACAAAATTGATGTGGCCTTGTTGTCTTCCAATCTTATTGAAGTTAATGTTAGCTTTTATATACAGTTCATTTTGAAGAGTAGTGCAGTATTACAGCATGTGTAACTGCAAAGAATCACAGAATCAGAACCACAGAACTGCAGGCGTTGGAAGGAGCCTCTAGAAATCGTCGAGTCCAACTCCCCTGCCAAAGCAGTTCCCTAGTGCAGGTCACACAGGTAGGTGTCCAGACAGGTCTGGAATATCTCCAGGGAAGGAGACACCACAACCTCCCTAGGCAGCCTGTTCCAGTGCTTGGTCACCCACACCGTGAAGAAGTTATTATGTATATTGGTGCAGAACTTCCTATGCTCCAGTCTGTGGCCATTTCCCTGTGTCCTGTCCCCACAGAGCACTGAAAAAAGGTTGGCCATGTCTTTTGCCTCCCACACTTCAGATATAGCATTTCTTCTCAAGGTGTAATAAATACATTTACTACACTTACAGGGGATAAACAAGCCAAAAAGAATAACAACTCAAATGTCAGTAAGGTATGAGGAAAAAACTGCTTTTATTCTGTGCATAACAACTAGCATCAGCATTCACCATCGTCAACATTGCAACCACATTTTCAGAGAAAAGTTACCCCGCCAGCACTACCATCCTCTTGCTTGAATGACTTCCATCCACTCAAGATCTTATCAGTAGCCAATAACTAAATTAGATCATTAAGGAAGTTGCCGTGCTCATACAGAACACACATCTAAACAATTTTCTTTTAATCACTTTAGAAGTATAATTAATCTTTTGAGTAGCTTAGCAGAAATCAGAGAAACATCCTTATACCTGTATATCACCAATAAATTTACTTACTGTTTGAAGAACAGGTAACAGCATATTCAATGGATTAGTCAGATTAGTTCCTAAAATTATAAATCCAGAGTCGAAACCAGCTGAATGTAGAGCTTTGTCTAAACTGCAATTAAGAGAAACTAGGTAAGTACAATGGTTAAGAGTTTTGTCTTCAGCTTAATTTAAAAGGGCAATTCAAAAAAAGGTGAATTACACTCAAATTAAGAGCTTTTTTATACTTGTACAGACACACATTGTTTTATAAATCTCATTGCACTTGTTCTATGAAAATGTATATCGATTTATTGATCTCATAGCTATTTAAGTTTTTTCTTAGTTTGGGCCATACAATTTATTTGCCCAGTCTGAAAAACTAGAGAAACAACACATTTAAGACCTTCGATTAAGTATCAATCTTCATTAAAATCACCACTTTGCAGCTGTCTGTATTACTTTAAGCTTCATGAAACAGTGTGATGTGTTAGCATGTACATTATAACATGTCACTTAGTGCAAGGAGAAGCACTTGTTAGCCAGCCCAACAAGTACCTACACATTTATATTCAACTCAAGCATTCAACAGTTCGATAGTGTAAATTAAACTTCCTTAAAGTACATTTAGTTTTTCTACTGCATCACAATTGTTTTCAGCAGCATGCAATTCAACTGAACCATGCCCTTCTTGGACTGTGTTTTAGCACATTTTGTTCCATTTCAATATGTATTACAATGAGAAATGCAGTACACATTCGCTACGGAAACACCATAGGAAAGAAACTACTCGAAGTAAGCTGCCCCTGAACTGACTTTAATGTTAGAAGAGAAAGAGCATAGTTGAAAAGGTCAAAAAAGTGCTGAAGTGTACTTACTTTGACAAGAAGAGAGAGACAGTGAAGAGCAGCGCCACAATGATGAAGAATACTCCCCATACAATCTACAAGTAAAAATATTACAGTGAAACTCAAAATGTGTGGCTGACAAAATAAGTGAAAACTTGTTTAAGTTTCAATAAAGGACTAATGATCCTGGACCACAGAGTGTAAACAGTTGAGAAAAAGATTTGACAAGCGCTAAAAAAAAAAAAATGCTTGCTCAGTTAAACAGATTTTATGTCAAGTATTCAAAAAGATGATTACCTGAGATGAGCTACCTCTGCCTAGGGGATACACAAAGCTGAGTCAAGCACTCAAGTACATCTCTTAGAATCCAGGCAGGCTTGGGCTGGAAGGGACCTTAAAGATAATCTAGTTCCAACTCTCTGCCATGTGCAGGGACACCTTCAAGTTGCCTGAAGTCCCATCCAACCTGACCTTGAACACTTTGAGGGGCATCCATAACTTCTTTGGGCAACCTGCTCTAGTGCCTCAACACCCTTTGAACAAAGAGCTTCTTATAATCTAAATCTACCCTCTTTCAGGTTAAAACTTTTGTCTTATCACTACATGCCCTTGTAAAAAAGTCTACCCATAAGTCAAAAGTGCCATTAAGAACACAGATGTTACATTAAATGTACATGGCATTTACCAGAATGCGCTACCTGTACTTGTTATACAAAATGAAAGACCTTCACCATATGAAGGCATTTGAGCTTAATTAAGGGAAATTAAAATTTGTTCCCATTGCCACATTATCACATCTGTGTGCTCCCTTTCAACAAGGAAAAACTCACCTTTCTCAAGTGAGAACTCCCTTCCGTGGAGCTACTTTGAGTAATAATGACAAAATCAGTTTGATGGACTGATGTAAAATGCCTGTCTTACTTCGGTCTGCAAGTTCTCAGTCATCACTATTGAGTATTTCAAAGTAATTCTCAAGCCTGAAGTTATTGAAAGCTGCTTTCAAAGTATTTTGACTCAAAGGTTTAAGTTACCTAAATTTCTTTGAAGTGATGTTAAGACTTCAGAACAGACCAGAAAAAAAAAAAATAAGATGCTTATAACCACCATGATAGTAGGAGAGGTGATGGCATCTGAGGAAAATAAGTGCAACTTCAAAACTAGTATTCTAAAATATACTTTACTTGACCTGTGGATAGATGAAGATAAAATTACCATTACCACATCGCAATAGCCAGATAAAAGCATCTTGTTCTAGAACAATTTCCACATCCCTTTAGCTGCCCAAGGCAAGTCGTTTGCTCCTCCTTTGGGCTAGAAACCCTATTGAACAGTTAGAAACAAAAAACCACCAAAAACCAACTGCTGCGCTTATTTTGCAAACAAGTCATAAGCATAGCTAAAGTATAGATAACTGTAAAGGACCACTATAATTAAATCAGCTGCAGCTACTGCTTTTAAAAATCAGTGTTGGAAGGCTTTTCTGGTAAGCTTTCACATAGGGAAATCTGAATCACCAATATGAAACTGCTTGATCTACAAACTAAAAACAGAATTTTAAGGTCATACCTCTCCACAGTAAACTCTCACTATGCATTAGCTGTACAGGAAACATATTTAGAAACAACTAAGCTTCCATTACCTTATTACTTTGTCAGCTACAGACAAACAGGCATCCATACTCTCTCTGGTATACATACATCTTTTGAAGCAATGCATTACACTCTTAAGTGGATAAACAGTTGAGAAGGTGCTTCTTCTCCCATTTTAACCTCAAATTCAGATCTATTAACATAAGCCTCTATCACAAACTTAAAGACCTATATTCTGCCTTAATTCTATGCTTCTACAGTGCTAGTTAAGACTAATGAATCACAATGTCATATCAATTTCTGTTCATGTAATTTCAAAGCATCTATTGACTCATTTAACAGCATAGAGTTGATTACTAACACCCAGGCTAATAGCTGAGCTTGCAACTTACAATCAATCTGACAAAGTTAAACTAAAAGCAGTTGGTTCAATTTGGCAAGTGGATAACAAAAGTATTTCCTCTTCTCCCCTACCTCCTCCTCAGTCTACATTAAGCTAGAAAACGTGCCATAGAAGCTATACACTATCACCTTGTATTTGTCACCTATAGCAAAGAACAAATCTGTCTTCCACAGTTCCTAGGGATAGTTGTACTGCTGTCTACTAGTTTAAGCCAACTAAAATATATTATAAGATCTTAGATACAGCCATAAAAATTTACCAGGTGTTTTAATTGCACTTGGTGTCAGCACAAATGAGAAAGAATCCAAGCCCCAAAAATGTATTCTACTTTAAAGCAAAGGACAGCACTTAATTAAACAAAACTTCCTGTTCTTGTAACAGGATTATTTATAAACTGGTGGCTAAAAGCTTTTAATACTAGAACAAGTGAAAACAAAAAGCCTGAGTTTCAGCCAAACAGCACACAGAGGAATTCAGGAAGGTCATTACCCAAAGAAAAAAAAAAATCCTTGATCTATATTAGAAGTTTAAACTTCCAATGCAAGATGAGATTATTTCTACTTCATAGTCCTTTTGAAAGCAAGATCTCAACACAATCACAACTAAAGCTATGTTACCATTTCCACTATAATCAGAGCAGCTCCATTGTCAGGTCACTTACCAAAACAATCAGCTGCAAAAGAAACCCCACCACCGCTTGTACTCAGAGATCTACATCTGAACTTGATCTAAATTTGCTATAGAGCAGGCTCCAGAGCTTCTGCCTTGCACTTATATCACTTCAACCAGTTCTGAGTGTCTGCTTGGGTGTTCTTAATTCACAAATCAGCATGTGTCAAGTAACTGGCAAAAAAAGTGAGCCATGCATATGAAAGACCCTAGACATTAAGACAATAGGTAGCCACTAGCATAACTTATGCAGCTTCCTGGAATTAGTTCTTCTAGCATCCTCATATGATAAAAATTCTACAACCACAGGAATGAAGCAGTTAAAGCACAGGACAGTAAGTAAAAACAAAACTTTGAGTAAACATCTGAATATACAAGATTAAAGACATATCTAAATGAAAACCAACACAAAAGCATGACAGTAGGCATCCCTCAATAGTAAGAGTCAAAGCATGCCACTTCTCAGTCATAGTAGACAGCTGACTTGTATTAAAGTTTAATAAATCAGGTCAAATAGTTCAGGAATCATTAACAATCAGTGTATTTTCTACTGCTGCACACAGACAAATCAAAAACTTCAGCTCTTGACATTAATGTTCTGCTTAGATCATTTTCTTCAGCATCTTCCTTCAACATCATCCTTGTTAGAGTTATGCAGAGAGCTCTTTGCCTCCTAACCTTGCCCTCAGAAGTCTGTCAAGCTAAGCTGATTCATCTCTAGATATCTCTAAAACGTTACTGAGATGATCATGGAGTTCAGGCCTTAATTCATAGGCATGACCATATGAGAGCAGAAGTCCATCCCTCAGAAAAATCCTAAAACACTTGCTCTTGCCTGCCTAGTTGTTTCCTACAGTGGTACTCATGTACCAATGGAAAAAGAAATAGTGAATCAGCTTATATCATCTGTTCCATGACCTTGAACATCAATGCAACATGAGAATATAAAGGAGCCGTCATTCTCTCAAGGCTGCTGTCCATGAACAGAATAAATCAAAGTGGTGGCACATAAACGTAACATTGAACAGTTATATTGGTCAAGAAACAAAGCTGGATTTCTCCTGGGTAAGGCTTACTATTTGTACTGGATTTACCCAGCAACATTCTGACAGCGAGAGGGCTGCAGGGTTGTCCTCCAATAAGAACCCCAGTTCCAGCTGACTCCAAACAGCTCCATTGCTGGGCACAGCTGAATCCAGACAGTGGTAGCACCTCTGGGAAACCATTTAAGAAAGAGAAAGACACCAGAGAGCAGGAAGGAATGAGAAGCAAGAAACAGCATTACAACCACCACCACCAGAAAGGGAAAAAGAAAAATGAGGAGGTACTCCAGGCACCGAAGCAGAGATCCCCTGCAACCCATGGAGAGAACCATAGAGGAGCAGATAACCACCTTCTCCAGCTGTGAATATCACCTTAAGGAACTGCAGCGTACAAGGATCCTATACGCTAGAGCAGGTTCTTCTGACAGGAAAGGTTAGATTTTGTAGAAAAATTAGACTAGTTTGACATTACTTGATAATTCTCTGCTGTCTACTACTCGTATCCTTGGATCTTCCAGGTATCCTGATTTTTTTTTTTTTTGACTCAATTTCAAGATTAACAGCTTCATGTTTGACTTGGACCTGATGCGAGTCCCCTTCGTACTCAGTATATGCTACTTTGAGTTTGATATAGCTTTATACAGCTTTGAGCTAAACAAATGTAGTTTGCAACATTTACTTTAGTGCATGTCAAAGAAAGCATGCTCTTCAGACAAAATATTTTTGGCTTTAACAAATCACATAATAGATAATTATTTTTGTCTATGATCTAAATAAGAGTTTAGGAGAAAACATGAATTTAGAAAGGTCCGAGTATATACGTTAAGGTAATACCGTAAAGAACACCAAGTGTTATTCCTAAATACATAACTACTCTTTCAGTTCTAAAGACCTACAACTCATAAACCTCACCATTCCAAATGCAATGGAGAGTGCTATTTCTACTCCAAGTATTTGACACATTTAACAACTCGTTAAGACAAAGTTGCATGACTAACAAGACTGCAAACAGGCTTTAGCCTACAGGGATCTTTTTAAAGTGTTATATCTATTATTCTTCATAAGATTTCTATCTTTCTGTAAAAGCATCTATACAGGCAAGCTGATTTTGAGAATTTCTGACACTTATTAGTCTGAAGAGGTCCTACATGTACACATTACATGCACCATTTTATCCACATAGGCTACAAAAAGTTGTGATACTGGACACTATATTGGTATACTGCATGCAGGTGGCGAGGCTTTAGTAGCAGGGGATTATAGAGGTTGCTTCTGTGAATAGAGGCTGGGAACTGTCATGCTGTATACAGCTGGTTCCAACAGACCCACAGCAGCACACTTATCCTGTTGAGAACACAGCAGGTGAGTGCCTGGCAACTGGCCGCTGTCAACCCACCACAACTGGAGAACATACTGTAAAGGAAATCCATGCAACAGGAACCTTTAGATTCTTCAAAGGAAGAAATGAATACGTGGATAAGGAAGAACAAGTTAATCAGGGCAACTGAGGGATGCTTTGAGAAAGGAACCAAGGCATCCACAGTCAAGGAACAAGGAAGCAGACAGCAGTTGGTCATTTCTCAATAAGGAGGTTGCTACAGATCTAAAACTGAACAACATTGAGGATGGGTAAAGACAAAGGCTTAAAAAACAAATGAGATTCAGGGTATAATAGGTATAGAAACACATGGGTTGATGTGCCACAGGAACTAGACTAAGGTTGAGTAAACAACTTGAAGAGGGGTATGTGAGATGAAGGTCTTATTTTACTTTAGGACAGAAGGAATCTAACCTTTAAAATCAGTGACTGACATGCAATTATATTGGTAGTTGATTAACAAGTCATTACTGACCAATTTCAGAGAATCCTACAGAGCCAGAGCCACAGCGTTATTTTCCTGAAAATACAGCCAACACCATCACTTTGCAGTTAAGCAACTGGCACTATTAGAAACACAGAATCATTAAGGTTGGAAAAGACCACTAAGATCATCTAGTCCACCAGTCAACCCATCACCACATGTTCCTAGATCTTTAAGGAGCTACCATAGGAGAAAGAATTGGTGATCACGATAATCAAGTTAGCAGCTATCCAGCGTGTGTAGTAGGACATCTGACAGATTTGCACCTTCTAATCTTCCATCTGTTCAGGTCAATG
>WBMW01002705.1:0-27478 GCA_013396635.1 Penelope pileata | reverse complement strand
TCCGCTCCGCTGCCGGAGCTCCGCCGCCCGCCCGTGGCCGAGTGCCGCCCGCGGGGCTGCAGCGGGACTCGCGACGCGGAGCCGAGCGCACCACGTGCGGGGGGCTCTGAATATGGCTTTTCCGGGGCTCCCTGCGTGGCACGAACCACGGGACCTGCAACGTGGCTGGGAACAAGACACACCTCTCGCCTTAAGTCACCAGTAGGAGCGTGTGTCTGGAAGCAGGGGTGTTCCTGCCGGCGCACACTTCACACAATCCTTGTTTACACTCCAGCGACAGATTTTCATTAAGGCCATGCCACTGAAACTTAAGGTTCATTCTCTTTTATCCATTTTTAAGCCACTGCAGTTATGCTGTTGCTGACTTAACTCCGCGCTCAGTTTTGCTGCGCTGCACAAAGGTTGGGCTCACATCTCCTGCAGGAAGATGCTCTCCCGAGAGCTGGTTTTGGTATGTGGAACTACTCCGGGCAAAAGCCACTCCACTGGCTGCGTGGAGCATGGAAAGCTCCTCAGGAGATATACAAAAACCTCTCAGATGAACTCTTTCATCTGAGTAGATTGCAATAGTCCACTGAAAGGCAGCTGCCTCTGGGACATCTGGACCTCCTACCAGGATGAATTCCTACCTGGGTCACCATGTGCTCACACAGGGTTACCTGCTCATGCATCAGCTTTCAAAGCCTTCTCTGCACCTTCATCTGCTATCACCTGGTGAAAGAGGACAGGATTCCCTGAGCAGCTCATGGGACTGATGTTTTTCTAGAGGCTGCACTTGGGATGGAATAGGCTTTGGCTAACACTCCACACAGATGTGGGAGTGGGGTACAGGCTTCATTATTAACACATGGTTGGATGGCCCTCAACTCAAAGCGAAAGCCATGAGGCACAGCCAGCATATGGGCTGCAGCACTGGGAATCTCACTATGGTGGAAAACTGAAAGCTATGAAGTACATGGAGATCAGGGTACTGAGGCACATAAACCAGGCACAGCAAAATAAACGTTGTTCTAGTGTGAGAGCCTGCTGAGGATTTGTGGCAAAACCAGTATCTGTGAGAGCATCTGAGTCTTTCGTGTGCCCAGTAAACACTTGACAGTTTCAGTTTTCCTCTAGAACATTAAAAAAGAAATAGTGAAATCGCTGAATGTTTCATGAAGTGGAAGCTCCTATTTTCCAGCCAGCCGTATTAGTACACTGAAAACAGCACTTAGCTAGAAGCAAAGCCAGCAGCACAGAGTTCAGGACCATTAAAAGGATGCAAAGTAGCATAGATCCCAGGGATTAGTTATTAACAAAGTGTTTTTCACAGGATCTGGCAAACTAAACAAGTCATAGATAAAAGTTTAATAAAATTGCCTTGCTCCCTTCTCTATGCATACCCCCGCTCAGCAGCATCTTTGTTCTGGCTACACCCCTTAGCAACCCTGGAATATTACTGGGCCGTATCTGAGCAGGCACCAAACTGAGACTGCAGCAGATACCTCTCACCTTTGCCATGTTTTTCACTTTCCTGCCATACCTGACCAGCAAGTAAGCAGCCCCTCTGAAACAAGGCCGGGAGCAGTCAGCACAGTGAGGCCCTAACACACCTCTGGTGCTTTGTGTGCCCTTCTGTAATAGCACAAAAAGGAAGATCCCTTTCGGGCTCATCGGGTGCGTGTCAGAGGTGAGAATAGTTCTGGACCTGGCAGATCCAGGACAGCACGGTGAGATCAGAAGTCAAGGTGCCATGGTGGAGCTGGGAATGAGGGGGCTCTGTGTTAGCGATGCCAATGCTGCAGTGCAGCACCGGGTACCGGGAGAGGTGCACTCAGATGTCATCTGTCCAGCTAGCATAGGAACAGGTAGGTGTTGTCACTTGGACACGAGGACACGTGCATTGGGCAAGATGCAGAGGTTTCTAAGAAGAAAAATTAGAACGCAACAGGCAGATGAAGTTGTTCATTCAAATGACAGTTCTTGGAAAAAACACTCAGAAAAATCCCCACAACTACAAACAAAATAATCGCCATTTCTCTGAGGGGTTTCTATCATCACAATGAGCGAGGCTCGACAGGTCCTGATCTGCCAGCACTTCTGTGCATGGCAGCTCCAAAGGTGTCAGTTCCTGCTTTGCAACAGTCCAGGAGAGCAGCATCCAAGCGGTGGAAGGAATGAGCAAGAGTTACCTGACATTTCTGAAACAGGGGCATGGAGACCGCAATGAGCACGCGTTCTGTCAAACTGAGTAGGCTTAAGTAAGCTTTAACAGCAAAATGGAATGAAAAAAAAGGCAAAGGATGATTCTTTAGGAACTGTGATGTATGACTCAAGTGTGTACATGCCACAAAACACTCAGTAATATCATGTACCCAATTAGGTAAATCTTATTCCAGTAAACAAAGCTTATGGAACTTGGAAAGATAAAGGGATCTGACATAAATCAAGATGTTACTAGATGAGTTAACTCATTTTAATCCAAAACCAAAACAAACCAAAATAGAATTTCTCTGCAAAAGGCCAGCATATATCCCAACAACAGCACATAAATCTTGCTATGGCTCCCCTGGTGGACTTACGCTACTAAACAATAATGCAAATAACATCTGAAAAGTGCCTGTGAAAATGCTGCAGATGTTTAAATTTTGCCCATCAGTAGAACACTGACGGTGTTAGAAACGACAGCGCAGTGATTGCATTTGCTGGAACACAAAGAAAGCTGGGAAAGACTCATTGAGGTCAGAAGACAGTTGCAGGGAACACAGTGTCATGTGTTTCTCTCTTATTAAATTAAAATGCCATTGGCCTTCTGAAGCACAGAACAGAAACGAGAATATGTTTGGGATTATGGAATTTAAATTAATACCTTCTACTAAAGAGAGGGATGCACTGTGCTCTGATCGGAGAAAAATAAGGTGATTTAGCAGACAAGGCTCTTTGCTAGGTATTAAAATAGCATAATGTGCAGGAGTTTATCAGTTACTAAAACCAAAATAAAGTCTGTAAAAGCTCACAGAAGAGACTAGTCAGGAAATGCAATTCCCTTGTATTCACACAAAAGCAGGTGATAATCTTTCAAGGTGCTGGGTCCATTCTGTTTGTTTTCACTCCCTGCAGTCCTTTGAACATTATGACTGATAAACAGAAAAATCAGCCTGTGCAGGATGTTGGTGAGCCTTTGCCTTCGTTATATATTCTGGCCAAGTGCAGGTGGATGTGGTAAGGAACAGCCCATTAGCCCTGACAGCTCCGCTCCAGCTGGCACCAATGCAGACCTCAGACCTTGTCCCTCTCTGTAAATCTACACATCTCCCAGGGAGAACTTAGAGCTTGTTTCTTGACACTCACTCCATGGTTCCATCTGTGATCAGCGATGGGGTATTCCTCAGTGACAGCACATACCTGCTCCTTCCCAGCATCTTTCTTTGCAGGAGACATTTGAGCAAAGTCTACCCTAGAACAGGCTAAAAAAAAAAAAAAAAATCACATCCCTTTTCAATGCAAGTGCTTGTCTTGCTATCGTTACAGTATTTTTGAGTATTTCTGCTTACCCTTTGTCCCTCCTTTGTGCAGCAGAGCACTAACAAGGAGGCATGGCAAGCTCTGCTTCCTTAGAAGGAAGGTTACTACAGCCCATGCTGACCACGTGTGGCTCCTGCACCCAGCTCCACGAGGAGCAGAGCACACCAGTGGGGAACTGCAGCACAGAGTTCAGGGGTTTGCTGAAGGTCACACGACAAATTCGTGGCTGAGTAAGGAATCATCTGTCAGGTCTCATTCTGGTGATTTAGTGAGAGGATTAGCCTCTACCTCATCAGTATAAAACTGCGCCCATTATAAGGCAAAGATCGTAGCTTTTCTGCTGAAAACTCTAGCTTGGAAAAAGTCTACCACACACCTTCTGACAGCAAGTGGAAGATGGGACAGGGAAAAAAAGACAGCTTGATTTTGTACATGAGATGAGAAGGACCGATTTCTTAGTTGCCATTCTGTGCTCAAAAAGCAGCGCTCTCATATGAACACACGGGAGCAGAAACCACTTAATCTAGCTCCTGGTGGAGAAAATCACTTGGTGAAGTCTCAGCCTCCTCTCAGCTCACCAAAGCAGATTCAGAAAAAGAAAAAAAAAAAAAAAAAAAAAAAAAAATGAAAAANAAAAAAAAAAAAAAAAGATGTCCCATAGGCTTGATTATTTAATAGGTATATCCTCAGACATACAAAAAGCTCACTAATAAGTACTTATCAGTTGCATTTCCAGAAATTATGAAGAAATTTGATGTCGTATGTAAAGAAGGCTTTGGGCATCAAATGTCTTGAGTCAGAAGTAGTGAAAAGTGGTTGTTCAGGATACTTCTCAGCCCAGTGATGCTTCCTTAGAAGCTGAAACTTTTAAGACTTTACCAGACATATTTTGGCAGTAGTGCCAGTGGCTTGGAATAGATGCTCTGGAAAACAGAGGTAAGAGCAGGGCAGCCACACATTGCTCTGTCTACCCACTTCCAGTGCCCTGCAGCTTGGCGATTTCCTCATCCGCAGGATGTCTCACAATGCATTTAAAAATCCTTGATCGATTTCTTCACAACAAATTTTTATAATTGATTTTAGAAGCCAGTAATACTGTTAGTTTCCTCCCTATCTTTTGGCAAGAAGTTCTACAGGTTAATCACACACCGGAAAAAGCTTTCATTAGTTTAAAACTGCTTCTCGGAAGCTCCATTTAATGCTCACCTTAGCAGTTATACTGTGAAATGGTAATTTTATGTTCTCCACGACAGTCATGGCTTTATACGCCTCTGTCATATTTCCCTTCTCAATTGTTTCATTTCTGGAGACACTGAGAACACCTGATCTGTTTCATCTCTCCCTGGGCAGCAGCCATCCTGCACACCCTGCTGATCTTGTCGCCATTCCCTGCGTCTTTTCTAGCTCTATTCCATTTTTTTTGGAGACAGAATAGCTAGGGCTGCATTCAGAATTCAAGGTGTGAGCGCACCAGGGATTCCTGGCATAGTGTAATGATAGCTCCCATTTGCTCTCAGTACCTCTCCCAGTAATTTTTGCTTGTTTCTGCTGAGCTAGCACTTTCAGAGAGATCCACAGCATCTCTGAGGTCTCTTACCAAAAAGAAAACAGCTCCAAGTAGCACCCTTCAACATTAATGACCATGAATTATTATTATTATTATTTTTTTATCCCTGGGTGCACTCCCCTGCACTGCTCAGTTTGTACTGCTGTTAGCTCACCAAATGGTCAGCATCAGGAGAGCCTTCTACAATTCTTTCCTGACCACTTCTGCTTTCCTTATTCCCAATTATTTTGTTCTGCTCAGCAAACTATCTCCTCTCTCTCCCCTTGCTCTTCAAGATCATTCAGGGCCATTGTGGACTGCACAGCTCTATCTCCACTTGTACTTTCCCCATTCATAGGATCTGAGCCATTTTCATTGAAGGAACTCACAGTGAGGGGGAACATTACAGAAATCCAAGTGCATGACTCCAGGTGCATCACCCCTACCCCAATGCACAGGACATGCCAAGAGACTGGGAAGGCAGAAACCCCTGGAAGAGCCCCGCTGCCTCTCCCCAGACAATCAGAGCTGACTGCCAGATCTCCATGGGGTGAGGCTGGGATTTTCTGCAGGCAGTTGAATTTCACTGCAAATCCCCAGACATTGCCGCATTGCCCTCCACACGCGAGGGCAGCAGAAGCCCCTTGTACAGCTGCCCTCTCTGTGGGTGCAATTCCTCCGCCAGCTCCATTGGCCTCTGCAGCCTCTCAGGAGGGAAAGCCGAGCAGGAAGGCAGGAGATCGCCTCCCGCCTGCTGATCCCTTCAGGCTCAGAGGTTGTGAGAGAGGAAAGCAGATTAAAGGGCCATAATGCGGTCAGCACTGGGAAGTTCTGACCCACGGGGCCCCAGTAACTGAGGTTATTAATCCACATCAGGCAGCATCAGCTTTGCCTGAGACATGGCCCAGGTTTAGAGGGCAACAGATCCTTGTTGTGCCAAGAGGTCTGGAGGGTGAGCTCAGCAGGGTGAGCTCATTGGCTCCTGTGCCTTCAGCAGGTAGCTGGTGAGATGAAGCCAACACCAGAATGGGTGCATCTTCTAAGCTCAATCAGGACATGCCATTTAGTCATCCCCAACCCACTGCATGGGTAAACACCTGGCAGGCCCCTTCCCTCATTTAGGAGTGCGGCTAACCCATCCATCTCCCAGAGGAAGGCTGGAAGGCTTGAGAAAGGGGATTTTCTGAGAGCAAGTGTGAGTCTGAGAGCAAGTGTGAGAGATGTTCAGGAGAGCAGCTGAGGTCAGGGAGTACAACCCCCATCTGCCCGCTCCAGGGGCACTTAGAGCCTGTTACTGTCATTCAGATCCGAAGCATCTTATTCAAGCATGGTGACATAACATGCGTGGCACAGCCACATTCTGACAAGTGCCCCCCTGCCTAGCTCCCTGCCTTGGGAGCAACAGCACAAGCAACACTTTCTGCTCCAATTCACAATGAAGTCACTATGAGGGCATATGGCTCAGACCTCACTCATTAACTGCTGAGGAGCACACGAAGATGCTTCTGAAGCAGACTGCACTGGCAAGGCCACTCCTCTGCGGCATGCATCTCCCAGCTCCAGCAGCGCAGCAGCAAGGTCCTTACCAGACCCACACAGGTTGTCCCTGCTGGTTCTTGAGGCAAAGAAATGATAAAAGCTAGGCATTAAATAGTAATATTACACAGTAGTTATGTGGCTGTGTATGTATGGGAAAGTTCAAGTTTCAAGAGAATTGAAGACTGGATTTACAAGATCTTTACAAAAGCCAACCGTGACAATCCTGGCCTCTTAGGACAGGACTTCATTCTGCGTGCATTTTTTCCAGGTGAATTTGGCTTAAAGGGTTTTGTGTCTGGGAAAAAGTTCTTTTCTGAAAACGTCTCTCTCATGCAGTGTAGTCCTCGCTGGAGTTAAAGAGGAAAAAAAGATCTTCGGATTTTCTCTCCTGGGGAACACTGCTACTTCTGCTTTGGACAGATGCTCCAAAGAGGTCCAAAAAACAACACTAATTTTTTCCTTAAAATGACATTTTTAAAAGTCTTTCAACTTTGCTGAAGTATTTTGTTTGACACTGTGATGAAAATAAAGTCTCAAGGAGAAGTTTTGACCTTATCAAAATGAAACATTTCCGTAAGTTTCTCATACAAAATTTGACAATGGTGCGATACCCAGGAGTGCTGGCTAACACTGGTGTGAGCAGCGAGGAATGGGACTCCCACCCACTTAGGACAGAAATTCCACACAGCTGCAGCCCCAGGCAATGCCATGTCTGCAGGTGGCAGCTGCCATCCTGGGAATGCCCCTCTGTGACCATTTGGGGTTCTTTCTTGCGTTTGACTCTGCTCTTTTAAGGTTTACGTTGTTGGCCTCTCTCTACAGCTTTTAGAGCCAGAAAGTAACTAAATATGTCAGGTTGCAATTCTTATGCAACGGTTTGGGGATTTAAGAAAGGCTCCAAATCCTCTGAAAGTTAGCAACACCAGTTTGCAATATTCACACCAGTGACAGGTAACATCATCAGCTGCCAAGGATGGGAATTTCAGCTGACTCGCGACACACTCGGTAATGGCCCTGCTCTGCTTCTGCTGCACACGGGGCACTGCCAGCCCAGACTGAGGCTTAGACTGATTATCAGCCCCCAGGGAAGGCCTGCACCTCTATGGGAAGGTAAAAATCCTGTCCACAGCAGCTGGAGATAACTGACTTATGCTGGAAGAAAAATTCCAGCGAGTCCCATCTCAAAACGTGCATAATCTGACAAAATGGGAATGAAAAGCATTCAAGTGAGAGATGAAGCATCACTCTAGTAAAGATTGCTGTGGTGCAAGTCAAGAAAGAAGGTGGAATTTCAAGAGAAATAAAATATGGGAGGCAAACAATCCTGTATACCAGCAGATAAATCAGCAAAACGTTACGTTAGCAGCATGGAAACATGCACAAGGCACGACCAAGGGCCAAGAAGACCAATCTCTGTGCTGTCTGCCTGCCTCCTGAGAATAAAATTCAAGCTCTGGGCAACACACAATGCATGTTGTCATGGGCCTGGCACGGCACAGAATGCAGCTCATCAGGAGCTAAAGCTGTAACTGGGGTGCGGAACTGACCAAGAAATGGTGGGATGGGGAGAGGTGGCTGCAGAGGATTTACTGAATTTCAGAGAGCCGGGTCAGGTTCAGAGCAGGCACAGACTGATACTGCTCCATGAGGTCTGAATTTAGCCTGTAAGTTTCTAGCACTTATTTATGTTTGTCACTTTAGAGATTCAAAGCTGGAAGGATAAAGCTGAGCTGCTGCCCTGTCAGTGTGTGCTGGGCTGCTTATGAGTCACCAAAACACACTTTGTCTAATTCTCACCTTAGCCTGTGAATGGCATGTGGCCAGTGCACCTTCTCTGGCCCCTGGAGACAAGTCAGCACAGCACATTAGCTGCTGAGGCTATTGGCAGGGCAGCTGCACCAGCTCTGCTGCAGGACACGTTTGGCCTCCAGCCAACCCTGCACTAGCCTTGCGCCTGTCTGCATGAGGACAGCCACTGTCCAAACAAGTGCCACACAACAGCAATGATAAATTTTAGGAATCTTGCCCAGTGATTTGTAACTCTGAGGTGAGAAAGCCCCTACAGAATCAAAAATCACAAGCATAGACCTCAGTCATTCTGAGTCCTCGGTGCTGCCCATTTCTTGCTATGAGAAAGGGGCAACACAGCCATTGCTCCTCATTCCCAAAGAGCTGCATCCTACAAATTCAGTAGTGTAAATGGGAAGAAATGCTCAGTGAAACCAAAAAAGAGCATGCACTCACATGCCATGCAACAGCCTCCTGACCACCGCCAAAGCAATTTTTTTCCAGCTAGCAGCTGCTTTCCCCCAGCTCAGAGGCAACCTGAACTATGCAGCACTGTGCTTCACATAAACCCGCTGTGATTTTAGGCACAACAGGAGCTGTGGAAGGAGCCACGAGGCCTCCTTTTGCTCTGCTTGATTATTTGAAAGGCCACCCCCATCATCCAAATCCCAACACCCAGAGACTTGACTCACCCTTTCCTCACCATTTTGGTTCCTTCCCCACTATCCTCCACAGAGGATCTCCATCCCTCACCCTTCTCCTCACCCAGCTGCTGTGCACAGATTTAGCAGGATGACTCAGGCCTAGGAAGTGCCAGCTCAATGCTCCCTGACTGTAGGGCAAACACTGCTCATCTCCAGAAAGTCCTCACCGGTCTGGATTGGGGCTGCTGGACCAGGGAGAGGGAAGCAGTGGTTGCTTTATGAGGACAACAGGCCCACAGCCTGCCTGATATACAGCTCCTGCTGCTTTCCCTCTGCCCCAGCTCACCCCTGCTTAAGCCTCACTGGAGCAGCGTGCAGTTTAGCTCTTTGTTTTTCAGGATGGCAGAGCCAGCAGCTCCCAAGCAGTGCCAGGCACACTGTGAGGCAGCACGCAGCACTTGAGGCTATGAGGAACAGAAAGGTCAGCTCCCAGAAGGGTTCTTTCCTTTCCCCTGCTGAGTTACAGCACCTGTCACTGCCACATCATCTGGTTTTTATTCCCGTGTTCAGTGTCAAGCCATAATGAAACCATAAGCAATCCAGCATCACTCAGCAGTCTACGAGTGCGCTCTGGCCCTGCTCTGCAGAGCTGGAATGCACAGCATGCAGCACTGCAGGGAAGAGACCAATACCAGGCTTCACTTCTGCAGCAAGCAGGAGTAAGGCATGTCAGTGGAGAGCTTTGCTCCTCTCACTGCTCCCTTATCTGGGCCCAAGGAAGTAGGGACATTGCTCAGCATGCATGGAGAGGACACCAGCCTCCTGGTCTCCAGGTAAAACACGTCTGCCTTTGATGAGAGGCAGAGCGTACACTAACTTCACTTATGCACCATTGGAGAATGTGCCTGGTAATGGGCCTACATTAAGACAGAGTAAATTAATAATCAAGAGCAATCTCTGAGCTGACATCTGCTCCAGCCTGCGGGATGGTCTCTGAGCAGCAAAAACTAGAACAGAGCAATTCCTGGGGAACAAGTCATAGGGAAAAGCCTGCACTGGTCTGTCAGGGATGGAGGTAGCTGCACCCGGACAATCTCTCATTTTAGAGCTTCTCCCTTCTCTCCTCCACAGCTTGCTTCCTCACTAAGGTCCTCACCTCGTGGGAACTGTCGGCTCATGCCTGTTGTACCCTATGATTTCTTCCTTGGTGCCACTCTCACCAAGGGATGCAGGATTCCTGCCGAGGCCATGCAGCATTTCTCCCAGGGGTGCCCATACCAACTGAGATTGATGGAGCTGTGCACATGCTGGTTTGCCCAGTATGAACAATAATGTCAACAGAACTACAGGGGATACTTTCCTGCAGCTTGATAACTGCACTGAGATGGGCCCTTCATTGCTGGCAGCAGTAGGGGTCACTGTAGTATGTGTTAAGTGGAAGAATTCAACTAAAAATAAAAAGCTAAGGGAAAAAAAACCCAACAAGCTGAAGCAACTTGTGACAATTCACCCCAGAAGCTCTGTCAGGCTGCCAGGACTACACTACCCGGGAGCTTGAAGGGAGGCAAAACCATCCACCGTCTGATGCTCAAGAGCTCTTTAACCCACTCCATCTACAGCTGCTTTCCATTGCTGGCTGCTTTTAACCTAGTTTTCAACTTCCAGAACTCTTATTTCTGGCTGCAGCTTTCATTAGCAGAGACATGTTCCCCATTTGGGAAAGTCATCTGAGGGTGCAGCGCCCTGGAAAACAGGGAGGAGTGTGACTTCAGAAGTGCATCTTCCCCCTTAGTTCTCAAGAGCTAAACCCTGCTGGTGAGGGTTTTAGGTGGGATTGTTCTTTCCTAACCATCGTCAATTTTGTTTCCAAACCTGATGGAAGACTCTGAGGACAGAAATCGCTTTTCCTTCATCTCTTTCCTTCTCCTTTTGGCAGTGATAGGTGGTGCAATGCTACTTTGTGATTTTTCAGACCTCCATTTTCAACACAGACAGCTGGGGAAGAGGTGACTTCACACAGAAAGGGTCTCCATTGTAAGTGCATCACAATGCAACAACTTCCAGGAACCTCAATGATCACAGACAGACCCTCACTCCAGCTGGCAAAGTGCTTTCCTGCTGATCCAGCCACAGGAAAATCCAGAAAAAATCCAGGAAATAAGTTTCCCTGAGTGGGATGGATGTAAAGTGTTTCCAGTCCCCAAGCCTTGTAACCACATCAGCAGAGCATCACACTTCGTTTAGGTCTGCTGGGAGACTTCATCAGCTCACACACCCAGTCAATTACACAGCATGCAATGTTGAACCAGACTGAGTCCAGCCAGCCCAAAACACAGCCCAGGTAAGTTTGCAGTTCGCTGCAAAAGACAGTGCAATACTATCATATCTATGACCACCGGCACCAACTCAGAATGCGTTTGGTTTAGGAAAGCAGTAACTCCAGAAGACGAATTGGAGATGTTGAACATCATCAGCAGAGCTGTTCTCATACCAGCTACATAAAGTTAACAAATCTTTACAGTACACCTTGCAGATATGCTGAGGTTGACATTTCTGTCCCCTCTTCCCAAGCAGGAGTATTGCAGCAGGACTGATGCAAGCAACCCATAGACCGTGAAAGGAATTACATTACAAGGGGGCTTGACACTCAAGGCTTTTGGTACCATCCCTCAGCTCAGATATCCTCCCAAGAAGGCAGCCCAAAAGCACATCCCATGCATCCACATTGACTGCCTTTCCATCTCCTGTGAGGTTTGGCGTGGCTTTCAATAAAACAACAGATTTTGCCTGATGGAGATTAAACCACCGAAAGTTGGGTTATTGGCTGTCACAGCTTATTCAGTGACTGAAGCAACCAAAGCTCCCGCATCTCTTTCCTCTGCCTGAATCACAAACTCCTGTTTTTCCTTTAAGGTGGCCTCCTAGTTGTGTTTACTATCTCATCGAGATAGTACCCTCTTCTCAGACATTCTGTAGCTAATCCTGACACCAGCACAAAAAGTGCTGGCTGCTCTCTGCTCCAGACCTCTGCTGGGTTGTGAGATGGACTGAACTGGTTTAAAATGTACTGTGACTTGCAGCAGTGTAAGAAGCTAATGACAATCATTCTGCTGAATGTAACAGTCTGCATCCCAAAGGACCTCAACGTGGCTGATTCACACAAAAAAGGAAGAAAAAACAACATTCAAAACAACAAATGCTCTTGTATTTCACATCATCCCTCATCAAACCCAATCTCTGCTATACTCTTGCAATTGAATCTCATTTGAAAACCCTTATCAATTCTCCCTGTTTGCTTTAAGTATGGGAACTATAGAAACATCCACTGCAGATGCATTAGGGAGAAGTGCATGCTCTCCAGCAGTGCCTTTACATTGCTTTTTTTGTGCTTTCTGTACTGTCACATGCCAACCTCACAGCCCAGAGCCTTTCAGTTGAACAACTTCTTATAATCAAAGCGCCTCTCTGGGCTCCACCTGGTCAACAACTCAATCAAGCTCATGAGTCCCCACTTCAGTGGGCACAGATCTGGCAACATATGGCTTTTCAAACCCACTAAGTAACAGAAGACCCAAGACTTGGATCCAAAAGTATGGAAGTATTTAACAGTAAAGGTGATAAAGCACTGGAACAGTTTAACAAGGTGAATCTTCCGTGGCTGGAAAATTCTAAGCTGAGACAGATGTTTTCTACATTCAGTGTTGTACTTCAAGCAGGAGTCAATTGAGGGCAGCCCTGTGACCTGCTCTCTGCAGGTCAGACTGAGAAGATCACAAAAACCCCTCTGACCGCATAACCCAGGAACTAACACCTGGAAGGAGTTTCTTGTAAAATCTGACAAACTGCTGCCCTTTAAATCCCTACCTATGACTCCTCTGCCATGAAGATACAGTGTGGAGAGTAGGGAAGATGGAAGAGAGAAAAAGAAAACCCAAGAAGTTACTGACTACCAAATACCAAGGCACAGTGACAAGAAGATGAAGGTATGAGCGCTACCCTGCACCAGGCTGAATAGGAACTATTCTGGGCTCCTGGAGATCATGGGAGTTTTGCTATTATTGACTTCACTGGTACTCAGTTTGTGTCCTCTGCAGCTGAGCAGAGGACACGGGTTTGTATTCCGCAGGGCTGCGAAGCCACTATCGTTCCCAAACACAGAACAGTCCCATGGCAGAGCCAACCTAGGTACAAAGCTGTTAGACTTTCATTTTAGCCCCCTAGTCAAGCTCTCTTTGCAGTTATAATGCCAGGATAAAAGAGATGGGATATAAATGGAATGAAAAAGAAAAACAAAACAAAGCTGCCTTTCCATTAGCATTGTATCACTGCTTCGGAATCAGCTAAACTAAAAACCCCATCATCAGATCTGGGTTTCTCAAAGCATCTGATGTAAGAAGTTGGCAGAGGATTGTACAAGGAATAAAAATCATACCACACAAGTCCTCAGAAAACCACCAGAGGGTAGCAAAACATTTCAGAGTTCAGCTAACAGGAGCCCAGACAGAGCAGCCAGATCCGTACCTGCAACTCTCTCCTTATCTTCTGGTTGCTATTTCAGTTATTCAGGAAAGTCACATTTTTATTCAACTCTATCCACTCCTTTTTCAAAGATGCAGCCTTGATTGCTTTTCAGAAGAGAATAGGAATTTATATTTCATATAATTCTTGTCCTACCCTTTGGGAAGAGGTTTGCTTCTTAATTTCCCACAGTCTCTATCTGCATCACCCCCAGGCCAACTCCTCCCTGCAGCAGTGGGCAGTGCACAATGTCCTGAGGTTTTGACTTTCTCAAAGCTGTGGAAAGTACAGGGAGAGGGAGAAACATTTTTGCAAAGCTCCCCCCACCTCTCCAAAAGTCTCCATTTTCCATCTTGCAGATTCCATTCCTGCTTCCACGCAAACCCCTCAGCATCACAAGTGCCCCATTGGGCAAAAGAAAGCAACCCTGTCCCAGATCCTCTTGCATCTTTTCTGCTGAATGCTTGTGTTTGAAGACATGCAGGAGCTTTTTTTTATTGAATTTATTTTTTTATGTCTTCCAAGCGTGAAATTGTCAGCAGGATTATTCAACCCAGGTTGCAAGCAATCCTGTTGCCCCATTTGGAGAAGCTTGTAAGGAGTAAGGAGAGCAGCCAGGAGCTCAGCAAAATGAGTCTGGCTTTTAAATAGCTAACTTTTCCATGCACAGTCTGCAGGAACCAAAAATAGCTCCTGAATATTTCAGCAAATCATTCCCAATAATTAAAATGGTGATGTGTTTGCTGTCAATCCCAAACGCGGTGAAAGCCATCAGATATATTATTCACTACAAATTATTCATCCAGCTGCATTTGCAGAGTTGAAAATTTCCGTTCACTTAGACCTAAGTTCAAAGAATATATCAAGCCTGTACTTTCATTGCTAAAAAAAAGAAATTAACCTTCCCCTGTCCATCCTGTTTATTAAATACAGGTGTATCTCACATAGAAAGTTAACACTGTAGAGCAGCTGACACACTGCACCGATTGTCAGGTTATATCTGTTCAGTGCAGCTGCTTTCAGTGTATGTTCTAGAGATGGAAGTCATTAAATGCATTTTTATGCAAGCTATACCGCAAACTGGAGCACCAGACTTGCTCTGCCCAGGTGCTGTGCCACATCTGAGGATCAGTCCTTTGCCACAAGGTCAGGAAGCAGTGGGAAAGGCTATTGCAGAGCTCCAATTTGGGGGTAAAACAATTACCTTTGTAGAGAACTTGACTGTAAGCCTTGCCCCATCAATGGGGGAAATGAGCCATTTGTTCACAAGCTTTCACAAGAAGGCACTTCACCAAAGTTAAAGACCTCAGAAGCTCCACCTTCTTGTAGTGCTATGAAAAATCCCCAGCATCATCCGAACTCCTCCATAATGTCTTCTGCATGAATTAAAAATGTGGAACAGAACACACACTCAGCACAAGAATACACTCTGGACAAAGTCCATTTAAATGTCTTTTTAGAGAAAGTATCCAATATTTAAAAGTGTCTTCATTTTCTTGTACCTGAGATTAGGACACCTCAAGAGCACAAGATACTTTGGAAGCACAGAGCATCCCTGCTAGGACGGTCAGAGCATAGGGATCTCAGTTTGAGATTCTCCACTGTCCCCCCAACACATCTGGATGTTTAATGTAAATGTTATTACAAATCACTCCAAGTTCTCCCTGATCTCACCTGACATTCCAGAACAGAAGACTGGGAGCTAGAACAGAGCCTTCCTCACACCATGCACTTCCAAATACAGAACCACTCCTTTTCATCCTTTTGGCCCCAGGAATCTTTACGTGTTTCACAACACAAAATATCTGGCAAAACAAGCTACAAAGTGGGTTTTGTTTGTTTGTTTATAAAATAGAAGGACTGCATTTCATTGCTATTGCATGACAGTCACTTTGTTGATCTCACCAGCTGCCCCATGCAGTAGGAAGCCATAACCTGCTTAACTTCTGCTACACCAAATCAAGTACACCTTCACAGGACAACTCTCTCTCTCCTCCACCTTGCAAAAATCACGAAGAAGTATCTTCCTTTTCTGAAAAAAACTGGCAAGGAGTATGATGGGCAGCCCTTAAAGTCCTCTCCTGGCTCCTGTCTTGTCACTGTACTGGCCCTGCCCACACAGTTTCAACCTGCGTCTAAATCCTCTACTTTCAAATCCATGAGAACCTCCACTGCAGTTATTGTGTGAATACAGACAGCAGCTCTGCAACAAAAACAGCATATCACCAATTCAGGTTGCTCACAGAGTGGCTTAGGAGAATGCCACTTCATGACAAAGCAGATAAAAACTGGGGATGACACCATGGGAAAATCTAGAGGGTCACTAATATCCCTCTTGGGAAAAGACGCTGGTGCTGTGGGGAAACAGCTCAAAGTCACAGGTCCCTGTCAAGCACTTCTCAGTGATAGGTCACACTGTCAGTCCTGAATGTCACCTTTGAGGAAAGAATTACTTTTTAGGAGGTGGGGTCAGTTTGAGGCAAAAAAACCCACCTCCTTCAGAAATATACCCACAGAAGCATAGGAGGCCAGGACAATATCAGCACATCCGGTCATAATTAAAACTTCTGAGTAGTTACAGCTCCCAATTGACAGTCTTTTATGTAACGATTGAAAGCAATTAAGGTAACGACCTTCCCCACACTGACATGTCTGCACAAACACAGAATTACAAGCTGAAAGAAAGGAGCCTGACAGACAACTAGCTCAGGGCACAAGAAACCCAGTCAGGAGGTCCAGAGCCCATCTAGGATGCGTATGATGTCCTAATCAAAACAGTTACCTCTGCCTTCCCACTCAAGGNCCCCCCCCCCCCCCCACACTTCTTTTAAGTTTTGCAGCCAAAGTAGCAATTCAATAGCAGGTGACTACGGACAGGGAAGCAAGAGGAAAGATGATCAAACCAATAGAAGTAGTGTTGAAGTCAAGTTTACATAGAAAGAAGCACAGAAGTGCTGTAGGAATACAAAGGCATTTATTTTCAGATTTGAATAAGTGAGAACTATACAAAATCTGGACCTAAGGCTAATAAAAGCAAAAGCTTGCTAACAGTGGTTAGATGGCACATGTTCGCATGGAGCCTGCCTGGGTAGCTCAGACTGCAAGATTTTAAGAATTAAAAAAGGGTTTAGGAGAAGCCTTAGTATACAGACTGTATATAGACTGCTACTAAGCACACAATTGCTCAGACATAATAGTGCATCTACCCCATTCAGCCATTAGACTCTGTCCTGGAAAAGGTGACATGGAGCGGTGACATGGAGCTAACACCTGAGATGAAAAAGCTCTTCCTCACAGAGCAGGTGTGGACCAGGCATGAGGGCTGCAGCTTTGCATTGTAAGCTCTTTGGAAGGAGCACTCCCGTAAAACTTCTGAGACCTATCTATAATTGAAATTACCCAGGGAAAGAAACAATAACAACAAAAAACACAGCAAGACGAAAGCTTTCCATCTTTGCATCCCTGTACTAACAAAAATTTTTCAAGTAAAACTCTTGCCACCAGCTGTGAACATCCTCACTTGTGAGCTTAATATCTCAGTCCAGTTCTAGATTCAGCTTTGATACACATTGTTGCAGACTCAGTTCAACAAAGAGCCCAGAACAGTGGTTCAGACTCAGTTGTAATTCAAGGGGAAAAAATCCCTGTGGCTTCAACGAGTTTTTAGTTCATTAGAAATTTGGCCCCAGAGAGCTACCTAGGAAAGTCAGAGCTTTCTTCTCAACACTTGATCTGAGCTGCAGTGCAGACATCATCTGGGAGCTGGGGCTGGGCAGGAGCCCACCCCTCCCAAGGGGATTTTCACCTCTGGTGTTTCCAGAGAACTGCTTTGGGGACTGCATAACGTAACCATGTGTGTGTGTCAGAAGACTAGTTAGTGCCATGTATGCCTTACAGGTCTTTTGGGGGGTTTGCTGGTAAATCAGCATAAAGCACAGGGTTCACACAGCTCAGTGGGGTTTTACCCACTTGTTCCTGCCATTCCAACACAGACAAAACTCCCATTTGCTTTGGTCCCTCCAGCTTCTCCTTGTCCATGCAGATGTAGCTTGTGGGCCTCCACACTCACTGAATTGTGCTCACCTCTAACCAGAGCTTGCTGATTTCTGCTTAATTCATTCAGCTGCCCAGCTGTTTCCACACTGAGGGATTCCCAGGGGGCCCTGCCCAGCCTCCATTCGCACCAGAGGACTGCAGGCTCCATCAGGTCCCATGCTGTGTGTGCCCACACTGATGCAGGTACCTCAGGCTTCTTGGGGAGGCTGAAATGGCAGCGGACATCGGTGCTCAGAAGCTGAACCTCACCCACAAAGTCCTTCCAGACAGTCATGTTTTCACCTCAAGTCAGATGACACACAACTCAAGCACTTTTGCCAGAATTGTCAGCAAATGCTCCTGCTCAAAGCCCTGTGCCAGGAATGAAAGGCAGAGCGGTATATCTGTTCTCAGCACAGCCTCAGACATCTCTAAGATCACTTTCAATTGCCCTAAGCACCTCAGAAATGTGTCACCCCCTTCACTGCCCCATCCCTCCCAACATCTTCCCTGAAATGAGAGGGGACGTGCCAGATGAGATGATGAGGAATAACAACTGCCAGACACTTCAAGGTCCAGAACTTGTCCTAAAACCCTGCAGTTCTCTCATTTTTTTTCTTTTCTGTATACACAAAAATAGCAATGCTGACAGGGACCTTACAATGCTAGAAATACAGTTTCTCAGACAGGATTTCCATAACCATTAATATTCCAACATGGTTTGGCTGGTACCCACACAGAAGAGAACACAGTCCTTGTCTCAGAGCTGGAGTTCCAGGATGCCTACCAGGGGGCTACACGCTCCTAGGAAAAAGGATGCACGTTCAGTCTGCACACAAAACTTTTTTGTGATGATGACATTTTCCAGAAAAAACGCCGTTGTGACTATTTTTTTCATTCCACTTTTTAAAAAGTGTAGTAGTTTTGCTGACTAAGAAAAAAGTTCTCATTTTCCACTAAGAAAAACGTGTGAGAAAATAGCATTTGCAGAGCATGTGGCATAACAGGAAAGGATTGTCAGATTACCTGGAGAACTGCTACTTGCCTCCACTAAAGCTCTATTTTGGTTCAAAGCCCTACTTGCAAATTCTCTGTTAGGGAGCAGATAATACAAGTTTTCTTACAGCATTTTAGATGCTGCATAAGAAATGGAGTATCCTCAAAATAGGATCTCTATAAGCTTCTGATTCACGCATTTGCCATTCAGGGTTATTAGGTATATATGCGTCTTTAATGAAGATATAGAACATCATAAAAAAAATAATCTGACTCACAGTTCTGCCTATGGATTTAGTGCGCAGTGACCTCAGGCTCTGTCAGTGTGCTTTCAGCACAGCCCTCACTGCATTCAAAACGTGGTGCAGTGGAGAAACTGCAGGCTGGGATGGATCACACCAAAAACATTCTTCCAAAGCATTAAAACCCTTTTGCCATAAATCAATCGGTATCCCCAGACCATCCCAACTTAGACATGCTGAAAGTCAGTTTCTTCTTTTTCTAGCTGATATTAATATTAGCTCTATTACTCTGCAATTGGCAAAAACTCCAATAAGTACTGTAAATGAAGATTTTAAAGAAAAAGTTGAGCAGAAAAAGATCTGCATCTAAAATTTGCAGACAAAACACACTGGCTGCATCATATGGACAGCAGAGTCTCAAATACTACAGCATCCCCTAGTATCTACAGGCAGAAGGCTCTGCAAGGCTTAAAACAAAAGTTAGAGTTTCACGCACGTGATGGGTACAACAGCACCTCAGAGCACCAGTGGGACAGCAGCTCCTGGTTACAGCTTGTTCACATGTGAGTCAGTCCCAGACCCCAGACTTATATGAATAAGCCACTCTAAAAGCCCTCTTCTATCTCCTCACTGTCTCTCCTCCCCAGGTCCCCCATTTTACCTCATGCCAGAACACTGAATATTTTCTCCGTTATTTGCTTGTAGGGGCAAAAACTTTCTTGTGTTTATGTATTTAAGGGTGAATTTAGAGGAACAAAAGCTATTCGTTTTCAATGCATTATCTCCATGAACAGACCCAACAAAGTCTCAATGAAAAACCACAGCCTTTTATTCGTGTCCATCTACCTACCTATAAATGCACAGGGAATAGCCACAGAAATGAGGAGCTTGCCACCCTCAAAACCTTTCTGAGTGCCTTCCAGAGATGTAGCACACTCCCTTATATCCATACACCATCAGTGGTCCTCAAAACAAAGAGTGTACTATTTGGCCTGAGAGGGGATGGCAATCTCAGAAGTATGTGCTCAAAGTTATTAGGAAAACTGATGAAGCATGACAGCCATGTAGATTTTCTACTTTTCAGTGCAAACAGAACAAATTGACTTGTTTTAGTGCAGTATCACAATACCAGAAAAATTATACCTAGAAATGTCTTTTATGCTGTATGCTAATGCTGTATGCTTTGCATATAGAAAAAGACTATATAGAAATTATACTATGGAAAGAAATGGTAATGATTTTATGGCCCCAGCTCAAAATTCTTTTTTTCTTCCAGCAGAAATAAGCATGCAAAGTGAGATCCCAATTCAGCCACGGGCCAGCCTTGGCATCACACTGGCGCTGACACAGTCATATGGTTAGAAGGATTTTTTTCTCCCTCTGTTAGCTACTGCCTCACAGCCTGTAAGCAATGTCTTATGACCACTATCAGCATCAATGGTAAAAGGCATCTGCCTTCAGCACAACTGGAATAGGTACAATGAGGTACAAGGACAGCTGTGGGCTGTGTGCGTTTCCATGAGCTCACTGATGGGAGGAAACCAACACGTTTTAAAGGAACTACTTGTGTAACTGCTGGCATAATTAATCACAATTTAATCACAAAACACAATTTAATCTAGCAAATCTGTTGTTGCAGTGGGCACTAAGAGGAATCCCTGCTGGCAGGCACAGCAGAGAGGCCAAGTACCAGCAAACAGAAGATTCAATAAAGGCCTTGTCCCAAGAGATGGCAGAGGACATCACTGGCTGTGACAGGACATGAGGCTTGGGGACCGTCAATCCACACCTCCTCATAGCTAAGACACACTTAGGCTGGAAAATGTGAGGCTCAAAGTGTGAAGTATCACAGACCTGTGCGGATAACTTTTTCACAAAAATAGAAAGGTCAAAGATGAAATTTAGGATCATTCTCCTCTCCTACAAATTATAAGGGGGAAAAAAAAAGGAAGAATTTTAAGACATTTGTTTATTTAAAGACACTCAGTCCTTTAAAATCAGAACGCTTCTGGCATTTTTCATACCAAGTATTCCCAAAAGCAGGTGAACGCTTCAAGAGAATGCAGGAAGGTGAAATACGTCATTTCACAACAGAACGCTTACTTTTAATGTTAAAAAACCCCAAACCCTCTACTTTTGTATTCTACCAAATTTATCAGTAAAAGAAAAACTGTTGTGCCAGTGACTCTGTCCTTCATTGCAGAATCTCATTATCATCTCTAGTTTCAAAAACTTACAGTAAAAGCTACAGTCTGAGGAGCATCTGCCATAATTTTCAAATAAGGCAGAGAACTACTGCTAAGCTAGATAAAACATGATGGTCTTCTGAGTGGATGCCACAGGCTAAACTAATTGAGCTACATATTACACAGATGAATACACAAGGTTAGATTGTGTAGCAGTAAACTGTACTGTTTGAATGACAATCTCAGAGTCCAGAGGGCATGTGAATGCAGCTCTACAATGATGCTCTGTGCCTAAAACTGTCAGGGACCTAAACTCCAGAGACCCGGGCAAACTGCTCAGCCTCTGACATCTCCAACACCAATTTACACCACTCCCAAGGCAAACTTTGTGAACTTTATGAACCTTGCAGAATGACGGGTCTACCACTGCAGTAAGAACTTCTTTTCATTGTTTTTTTTTGTTTTTTTGATATTTACAGAGATGGGCCTTTCCATCAACAACAATTTTAATTGAAATTTTGATTTAGGCAAGGTCTGGGTCCAATAAGTCCACAAAACAGATAGGCAGAAATCAGAACTATTATTCACAATATTCTAAACCTGGCAACACAATCACATGCTCAGTCACACCTCCCATTTTCGAAAGAACTTCATATTTTTGTATTATAAATATACATGAAGAAGCATTAGGAAGTTTCCAATTGAAGTTTTCATGGGCACTATTTCCCATTCAGCAATTATAAGGGGGATTGTTTTTATTTAACTTGTTTTTAAAAGTTCTTATTTCTAAATGACTTGGAACTTCAACCAGGAGCAGGAACATCCCCCTCAGACAGGTTTCAAGAGAAGTAAAACAGCGACCTCAAGCTGCAAACCTCCTTTTCCTTGGGAAAGCACTTACCCTTAAGCCCAGCCCTTAGCACTTACCCCACAGCGCTCCTGGGCACTGCAGGACTGCAGCATCAGCTGCAGGCAGAGGACTTAAGGAGTGCAGAGTTTGAGGATTAACCTGGGAGGCCCAGAAATTGCTTCCCTCTAAGCAGAGTGAAGAGGAAGGAATAAAGAGATGACAGCAAGGCAAACTCCGAGCCAAAGCAGGACAGACCGATAACTGCCATCATGCATTGCCTCTCCCTTGGTAGGAGCCTGGGCAGCCCTTAGAAACATCATGAGTGGCTTGAATGGCTTTACTGATATTTACTCTCCCTTCACCCTGGGCAATTTACACAAATAAGAGATTAAAAGAAGGAAGGAAAGGCACAAATAGTGGGAGGGAAGAGAAGGGTAATTAGTGCTGACAGAAGGAAGATCAGTAGGGTCCTAGTGACAAGGAAAAGACAAGAGGAAAGGAAGGGACTGACAGGCATTTAGTATTTCAAGCACAGAGAGGTTCTTGCAGCTAGGGATGCCAAAGTGAGACTTGCTTATTATTATGACTATGACAAAGCAGAAAAAAACAGAACACACATTGATTAAAGCAGCAGGCATCTCCCTTGGATGCCGAGACTCAGCAAGGGGCTGCAGTTTCCCAAGGTGGCAAGCATTTAGATTTCAGCTATTCCGAGACATGGACCATATGTCAGGGCCATCTGGAGGCTGCTTTATTTGATAGATGTCTGATGCCTCCAAAGACACCAGGGATGGGAGCTGAAATATTGGTAACTGATTGATGGTGAGGGCACTCAACTGAAGATGACCCCACTTCTTAAAAATTCACACTTGCTCTATGTGAGAAGCTCAGAAATAGTCTTCCCAGTGGAGATGATGTCTTCTGGGGCTTTCAAAGAGCAGCGGCTTCTGATGAAAAGCACAGCTGTCATTTAACTGACACAGTTGGTGAACTCAGTGGGGTGCCCCTATGTGTGGGCTCAGCCAGCAGTCAATGGCTGACTCATGGCACCAACTGGGGGGTCCCATTCAGCACCAGAGCTAACTACCACTGCAAGAAGAGATGTGCTGTGTCCATGGATGAGGCCTATGACAGATGGCCCTCTGTGCCTTCAGAGACTTTGCTGCTCTGCCAGCATCCCTCAAGAAGACTTACCAGAAAGCAGCATTGGTGGACCACTGTCATGGTGCAATGCAAAAAAAGTGGAGGAGAGGACACTTCTGCAAAGGCTCTTGCCTGACAGCAGTGCAGCACTACCCATGGAGACAGTATTTCCTTTCATCTCTAGAAGGCAGGATGCCTCAGCCCTGGCATTGATGGACCAGTCAGCTGAGTGCAAGCCTTCCCCCTCTCCAAGCTACAAGCAAATTCCTTCTATCTAACTTAAAAAAACAAGCAGTCTTGAAGGCAGGTAGTGTTTCTCTGTGTGAATGCTTCATATCTAGCAGATGCCATCAGAATCCAGGTAAAGAAGACCAGCAGAAAGGAACTCATTTGCCCAATCACAATCTTTTGCTGAGATCTGTGCAGGAAATCATATTTTGTCTCTCACCAACAGCAGGTGGAAAGAAGAACTAAGAGCCCTGGCTGTCTCTGCACAAGCAGAGAGCAAGCAAGAGAGCACAACAAACATCTCTAAGAACAGCTTTCAGAAAACAGCTCAATAGACCACCTTTCACTTTGTCCCTGTCTGGTAAAACAACAGTAAACACTTTTTCTTCCCCAGCATTCAACAACATGCAGCTTGGGAAGCCATCTGAATACAAATGCTTATTACCCTCAGCATATGGAGATCTCCATGACTCATATCCAAGGACAGAGTGTAAAACATAATGCCATTTTACAGCTCTTCCCAACAGCCTCTTTTCGCTTGCTGCCCTGTCTTAACAGTCCCAGGGATTACGGTGCATGGTGCACTGAATTACAACCATGAGGGCTTGGTGATGTGATGCCATCCTGCTTCGTGCTCTGCTTCATGAGGAAAGAGGGAGCCATGCAGAGCAAGCCAGCTACAAGGCTGTTGGCATCCTCGTGATCAAGGGGAGCCTCGGAGATGCCTCATTTCCCCAGGGATTGGGAGCTCTCAGAAAAGTCACAGAATCACAGGGGTTGGAAGGGACCTCTAGAGATCGAGTCCAACCCCCTTTCCAAAGCAGTTCCCTACAGCAGGTCACACAGGTAGGCATCCAGACAGGTCCTGAATATCTTCAGAGGAGACTCCACAACCTCCCTGGACAGCTTGTTTGGACAGCCTGTTCCAGTGCTCCGTCACCTGCACTGTGAAGTTCTTGCACATACTCGTGTGGAACTTCCTATGTTTCAGCTTTTTGACATTGCCCCTTGTCCTGTCACCACACACCACTGAAAAGCCTGGCCTCATCCCTTTGCCTCCTGCACTTTAGGTATTTATAGACATTGATCAGATCTCCTCTCAGTCTTCCTTTCTCAAGGCTGAACAGACTCAGGTCACTCAGCCTCTTCTCATAAGGGAGATGCCCCACACCCTTTATCATCTTCGTTGCCCTCCGCTGGACTCTTTCCAGGAGATCCCTGTCTTTTTTGTACCGGGGAGCCCAGAACTGGACACAGTACTCCAGGTAAGGACTGACCAGGGCAGAGTAGAGGGGGAGGATCACCTCCCTCGCCCTGCTGGCCACGCTTTTTTTTAATGCGCCCCAGGATACTATCGGCCTTCTTGGCCACCAGGGCACACTGCTGGCTCACAGCCAACCTGCTGTCCACCAGGCCACCCAGGTCCTTCTCTGCAGAGCTCCTCTCCAGCAGGTCATCCCCCAACCTGTACTGATGCATGCGGTTATTCCTCCCCAGGTACAGGGGAGGTTGCTTTTATTAAACCACATCTGGTTCCTCCCTGCTGTTCTGGTTCTCTCTCTTGGCTGTTGCTGAGCACTGAGACCTGAGTCCTTTGTGAGAAAAGCTGCAAGTCTGGTGACGCGGCTGTCACAATTAGCACCTGCTAAGAAGAAGGCTCTGCATTTGCAGTGTCACAGGGATATACCTCTGGAAATGACCAGGGGTCAGGGGGACTCCTAGGGATTTTGTCAGTTCTTGGTTACCTACAGAGGACTTCAGCTACCTGTACACTGTCAGTCAGCCAGGGCTGCTGGGGTTAGGGAACTTGGCTAAACACTTGTCTTCACTAGCAGGCAGTGAAATAATTTTTCCTTACACGTCTGGAACTCAAAGTAGAGCAAAGTGAAAGCAAGGCAAGAGTCCTTCCAGCTTCATCTGCACTTGGGCTGCAGCTTGTGCTTTGTATTGTCATCAACTCAGAAAAGGATTGGGGTTTGGTGACAAGTCAAATGACAAGAAAGTACAAAGGAAGGGTTATAAATATGCATCAGAATCTCAGGCTGGAGATCAAGGGCAATTTTATGAGAAAATCTTTTTAGAATAAAAAAAAAAAAAAAAAAGGTGGTGAGGATGTATGTGTAAAGCTTCCTTATCATAATAGCAAGCAAATGACCCTGTTCTTCCTCCCTCAGTGGGAAGGATGAAGAACCTTTCTGTGCAAACAGACACAAACTTTGGAGACTTAAAGCTCCTTTTGTCTTCTCTAATTTATTAGTTTTTGCAATAAAGGCTGTCATTCAGCCTTCTTTTCAGCCTTTCACCCAGTCAAAACTCAGATTCTACTGCTGAAAAAATAGAGCAATAAAACAGGTTTAGATACAGCTGTATGCTTCCATCAGGCAAATGCAGTCCCACACTGAGAAGAAACCAAGCACTCATCCGTAAGAAAGTGACCGCTCCAGGGACCCCCAATGCTAGCACTGGGGAAGCACAAACACTGAAACCTGACCAACCTAGATACTTCAAAATAGGGACTTCTTAATCAGGTTCTGAAAATCTTTGAAGTAAGATGCACAGAAAGTGTCTTTGTGGGTTAATTTACTTGAGTAGACTTTTGGATGGTCAGCAGATCGAATGATGATTTATTTCCCCTTGGCCTTGGAAACAAGGAATCAGCACAAAAGGTATAAACTAATGGTAACGCTTAGACCTCATCTAACAGAAGAGCAGAGAAGAAAAACCACTTCCCAGGAATATTCCACTCAGCGATGCCTGGTACCAGGAAACAAATCACATATGCTTTGCAACATTAGCTTAGTTTTTTTGGGAGAGACACTATGACCACTGCAGCGCAAAGGAGGAAATGCAGAGCGACAAGTGATGCTGTGTTCATTCCATGCTGCTGAGGCTGCTAACTTTTCTAGCTCAGCACTATGAGCCGCAGTAAGTCACAGTCTGCTTCATCTTTCCATATAGTCATCTCATTTCTGGGACAGCTAACAGACTAGCAGAACTCCAGCCCCCGTGCTGGGGGAAGTGCATGGGCTGGTTTTCCTAATGAGGAAAATAATACATAAGGCAGTGACTATGCACCATACTTGTTCACCACAGCCATCCACTACCACGCAGGTGTAGTGTTCACCTGGTTTAGGATTACGGCCACTTTTGGGTCCTGGATTTCCTACCTACGCCCTCAGGCTTCCCAGTGCTCCAGCAGCACCAGTGCCAGGTGAGACCATGCACACCCACAGCACCAGCAGGAGGAGGGTCAAAGCAGCTGTTGTCCTCAGGACTGAATCATTATCCCTTCCTATCCATGTAAGGGATCGACTCAAAAGCATATGTGGCTATTATCTGGGCCCATATGTTAAAACAAATATCTGCCACTTCTGCAACATCCTTTCATCCAGATGCTCTACAAATAGTGCATCTGGTCTTCTTCCTATTGCAAGGAGAGCCAATAACTTCCGTAGGTGTGAGAAAGAGCCCATCAGAGCTCACTGCATACTGGCACAATTATCTCCATTAGTGGAGAGGTAAACTGAGACACAGAAGGACACATCTCCTCCAAGGTCACACAGAAAATCTACTGCAGAGCAGAAACAGAAATCAGTGCTGCTGATTTCCAGCCCGGGCTTTGACCATAATTACAAATGCAAGATGAAATTTGGCTCCCATTCTAAAGGTTGAAGTAGTTCAGGACCCTGAATCTATTCCTGGCTTTTGCTTTCTGCTTCAACGTGTGACTTTGGATAGGTCAAATTTTGATGCCTGTTCACGTGGAGCAACTGTCCACGCCTAGGCTTCCCATATATGAGGATCTCTGAAGCTTCCTATGTATGAGAACAAGATGTATCCATTACCAGGTTAGTTTGTATGCAAATACAAACATTTTGTTTTAATAATGTCATCTTCTGGTGACAGCTTGCTCTGTCTGCTGCACTCCACTAGTGAGCTGTTACAGCAATATCCCTCACTTAGCAGATACCATGATAACAGAGATGAGTCCAGGCAAACTGCATTTCAGTGGAATTACTGTTAGAAGTGGAGCTTACAGTTAAAAAACAAAAAGATCAACAAAAGTAACAACAGAAAATCAGGTAGAGGTGCTGAAATGCAAGCTCCCTTCTGCAGCATTGCCCATTCACAGTCCTGCATTGCCCAGCTTGGAGCAGCGCTTGGATGCATCACCTGCACCCCCTGCACAGGGCTTTACACGGAAGTTTGCAAAGTTTCGGATACAGCCCAGATGCACTAAATAATCCAGACTTTTTCTT
>WBMW01002687.1:130202-141160 GCA_013396635.1 Penelope pileata | reverse complement strand
CGAGGTAATGGGGAGAGGGGACGGGGGGGAGGGGGGTGCTTTCTGCTTGCATCAGTACTAGGGGCAGCTCAGGGAGCCCTGAGCATCGTCCCCAAGGGGAGGGGGTGGATGTTCCCCAGCCGTGGCCTTAAACAGGTGCTCCCCAGATGAGTGGGGGTCTCAGGTGGGGATGGTGATGGGGACCTGGGGCTGGTGATGGGGATGTGGGGATGGTGAGAGCCCAGGGGTGGCGATGGGTGCAGCACAGTGGAGGCAGAGCAGTGCCGGACACCCCTGTGCTGTCTGGGGACGGGGCACATTCCTGGCAGTCTCAGCTACCCCCAGCCCCTGTCCCCTTTGTGCTCCCATCCTAAAGAGTTTCCTTCATTCCCCTCTGGTCTCCATGGAGACCCGGGTGCCTTCCCCATATCCCAGGCTGCCCTGTGGGACCGGCCGCAGCGGGAGCACCGCTCAGCCCTGTCCCCAGCTGCCCCTTGCCTTCCCCAGCTCTCAGCGAGAAGGAGACCTTCCTGGTGCTCTCCCTGCACAACAAGCTGAGGAGCAAGGTGCAGCCACCTGCTGCCAACATGCAGAAGCTGGTGAGTGCCCTGGCCATGCCTCTGCCAGACCCAGCACGCACCAAGGACTGGTCCCTGAGGTCCCCAACATGCCATGATGTCCCAGTGCTTGCCCAACATTCCCTGGTGGTCCCCAATCCTACCCTGGTGGTCCTCAATCATCTCCTGGTGTTCAGTCAGATCCCGGTGGCCCCCAGTCATTTCCTGATGGTCTCCAACTATCTCCTCATAGTCCACAACCATCCCCTCTTGGTCCCAAGTCATCTCCTAGTTGTCCCCAGCCATCTCTCGATGGCTGCCCAGCATCGCCCTGTGATCCCCAGTCATCTCCCCGTGGTCCCCAGTCCTTCCCTGGTAGTCCCTGCTCATCCTCTGGTGGCTGGTCATGTTCTGGTGGTCCCCAATTGTACCAGAAAAAGTTCTGAACTGTCACAACTATGCTATTTCTGCATCCGACTATGCCATTGTCCTGTCTGGAGCTGGCAGCTCTGCTCAACATCATTTCCGCTTTTTTGAGCTGCTCCCTTCAGCTCCTCCCTTGTGCTCCCACTTCTTCAACTTCTGCTGCTTCTTGTGCTGTTTCCTGAACTTCAGCCTTAACTTCTGCTGCTGCTGCTGCTGCTTCAACTTCTTCTCAAGCTTCTCTTTCTCCTCTCTCGTGCTGGCGTTTCTTGATTTGTCTGCTCTTTCTGATCTCTGAGCCTTCTGAACTCCTCTGAGCTTTGCTTGGCTGACCCTTGTCTAAGCTCTAGGAGCAACCCCACCACAAGGTCCACCCTTCCAGAGCACAGGTGCTAATAATCTACCTGTATTCCCCAGGCCAGCCACACCCCTCCACCAGGTGCTCAGTCATCACTTCAGGCTGTGATCAAGCATTTCCCTACACCAAGCAACTCCCAGTTTTCCCCAATCATTTTCTCTTGGTCTCCATTTATCCTTTGGTGGTCAGTCATGTACTGATGGTCCCCAAACATCTCCTGAAGGTCCCCAAACATCCCACAATGGTCCCCAATCATCTCCTGGTCGTCCCCAGCCATCCTCTGATGTTCAGATACATCCTCATGGTCCCCAGTCATCTCCTGATGGTTGCCCAACATCCTCTGGTGGTCCCTGGTCATCTCCTTATGGTCATCCAAAATCCTTCTGGTGGTTCCCAGTCATCTGCTTGTGGTCCCTGTCATTCCCAGGTAGTCCCCACTCATCCTCTGGCAGCCAGGCATGTCCTAGTGCTCCCCAGTCAACTCTCAGTGGTCCCCAATAATCTTCCTGTGGTCCCCATTTGTCCCCTGGTGGTCAGACACGTCCCGATGGCCCTCAATCATCTCCTGGTGATTCCCAATCATCTCTTTGTGGTCCCCAGACATCTCCTGGTGTTCAGATACATCCCAGTGGTCCCCAGACATCTCCTGGTGGTTGCCCAACATCCTCTGGTGGTCCCCAGTCATCTCCTGGTGGCCCCAAATCATCCCCTGGTGGTCTGTTACATCCTGTTAGTCCCTGGTGGTTCCCAAACATCTCCTGGTCACCTAACAGCCCCTGGAGGAGCTCCCTCACCTCCTGGGGTCCCCAACCATCCCCTGGGTTCCTCCACGATGCCCCACCACCACCAGTGCCGCCATCCCGCTGTCCCAGCAGGAGTGGAGCGAGGAGCTGGCACAGCTGGTGGTGGCACGGGTGGCGAGCTGCCTGGCGGGCCCCGCTCCTCCTCCAGCCCCACCGCTGGGCTGGAGCGAGGCCCTGCTGCCGGTGGATGCCGGGGGCTTCGGTGAGCTGCTGGAGCGCTGGTTCAAGGAGGGCCGACGCTACGACTACGGGGCAGCACGCTGCACTGGCAATGCCACCTGCCGCCATTACACCCAGGTGGGACAGGGACAGGAGGGATGTGGGTGGTGGGAGGTGGCAGTGGGTGATGGCTGCCTGTCCCGCAGCTGGTGTGGGCCACGGCGGGGCGGCTGGGCTGCGGCAGGCAGCTGTGCAACGGGAGCCGGGGCCGCAGCCAGGCCTTCGCCTGCGCCNGTGCCATTGGGGTGTGCCATTGGGAAGGAATGGGTCCTATTGGGGCAGCGGGCAGAGCTGAGCAGTATGGACGGGGCTATGTGGAGTGGGCGTGGCTTCGGCTGAGTGGGCGTGGTCGCAGTGCAGTGGGCGTGGCCATAGATAGGGCATGCCTCTGGGCTGTGGGATGCCTCTATCTCCCTCCCTGGGCAGGGGCAACTGGGAGCTGGCCGGGGCCCCCATCGCCCCGTACCAGCGCGGGCCCTGGTGCTCGCTGTGCACCGCTGGCCTCTCCGGCTGCTTCAAGTCCTGGGACCACGGCGGCGGGCTCTGCGGTGAGTTCCTCTCCCCCTGGACCCCCAGCGTGGCCCTGGCAGCCCCTGATGGCTGTGTGTGCCTGCCCAGAGGTGCCCAGGAACCCGTGCCGCATGAGCTGCAGGAACGGCGCGCTCCTCAACGTCAGCAGCTGCCAATGTGCCTGTGCTCCTGGCTACACCGGGCGCTTCTGCCAAGGTGAGAGCAACTGCCAACGGGAGCAGAACTGCCTGGGGGAGCAGATGAGGACAAGCTGGATGCAGGCAGTACGTGCCCTGAGTGATGCACGCGTGTAAGCCGTTGTGTGTGTGGGGTGAGTGCGGTGCACGTGTGCTTGGTGCGGTGTGTGCATGCTCGGTGCAGTCCATGCATGTGCAAAGCCAGTGCTGTGCATGCATGAGCATGGTCAGTGCTGTGTGTGCACAGCCATGGTGCAGTGCATGGGTGGTTGGTACAGGGCATGCATCTTTGGTGTCGTTTGTGCATCATTGGTGTAGTGTGTGCATGTGCACGGTTGGTGTGCAGCATGTGCATGGTCAGAGCGGTGCATGCATTTACCCAGTCGATGCAGCACCTGCATCGTGCTCCATGCACGGTGCATGTGCACAGCTGGTGCAGCACACGAGCTGCTCATTGCAGCATCACAGGAAGGAGCACAGTTTTGGAGCTGGCTGCCCTGCAGTGATGTAATTCCTTGCTTTTTTTTTTTGGCAGTGAGGTGCAGCGTGCGGTGCCTCCACGGGAGGTTCCGGCAGGAGGAGTGCTCCTGTCTCTGTGATGCTGGCTACGGCGGTGCTGAGTGCGGCAGTGAGTGGGGGCTGCACCCAGTGGGGGGTCCCCATGCCCCAGCACCCACCCTGTGCCTGTGCCCGCAGCCAGGATCCCGTTCCCCTTCCACGCCTGCGACGTGAGGATCGATGGCGACTGCTTCACCGTGTCCCCCGAGGCTGACACATACTATGGGGCCAAGGCCAAGTGCCAGGTAAGCCAGGACCTCCCAGAACACCTCAAAACCCCATGGCTTGGTCCAGTGCTCACAGTGGGGAGCAGAGGGTGGGTCTGAGCCACCTGTTGGCCCCCTGCCTTCCCTCCAGGAGAAAGGGGCCATGCTGGCCCAGGTCAGGAGCCAGAAGGTGCAGGACATCCTGGCGTTCTACCTCAGCCGCCTGGAGAGCAGCAACAGGGTGACAGACACCGACTTTGAGACCCGTAACTTCTGGATCGGTGAGCGCTGCATGCCGCTGGGGGTGCTGGTGGGCACCCACACCTTGGGTGCACATCCCACCCAACTCGTGAACATCTTACTCCCTGGTGGACATCCCACCTCTCCAGTGGACATGCCACACCTTGAATGGATGTCCCATCCCCCTGGGGGACATCTCATCCCTCTGATAGACATCCCACCTCACTGGTGGATATCCCACCCTACTAACGGACATCCCTCTCCCCTGGAGGACATCCCACCTGTCTAATGGACATCCCACCCTTCTTATAGACATCTCACCTTGCTGGTAGACATCCCACCCCACTAATGGACATCCCACCCCCTGGTGGACATCCCATCCCTCTGACAAACATCCCTCCCTACTAATGGACATCCCACCCCTCTGATGAACATCCCATTCCCTGGAGGACATCCCACTCCTCTGATGGACATCCCAACCTTCCAATGGACATCCCACCTCCCTGGTGGACACCCCAACCCTTTGATGGACACCTGAACCCGCTGGCTCCCTGCAGGTCTCACCTACAAGACGTCCAAGGCTTCGTTCCGCTGGGACACGGGCGAGCCTTCTGCCTTCACCAGCTTTGCTTTCGGGCAGCCAGACAACCAAGGGTAGGTGCCCATGGATGCCCTCCAGCTCCCGCAGGAGACCTCCGTGCCACCACCCTGTCCCTCTCCTCTTCCCCACAGATTTGGGAACTGTGTGGAGATGCAGGCAGCAGCCGCTTTCAACTGGAATGACCAGCGCTGCAAGACCCGAAACCGCTACCTCTGCCAGTTCGGTGAGCGCGTGGCCACAGCCCTCGGGTCCTCCTGGTTCCCAGCATATGGGGCCAGGAGCCCCCTGACTCCCCTTCCCCTGCAGCCCAGGAGCACATCTCCCAGTGGCAGCGGGACCCCTGAGCAGGCAGCCCCTGCCCGGCTGTGCTGGCATCTCTGGGGCTGAGGGATGAGCAGCGGGACTGGTGGAGAAGGGCTGTGCATCAGCGTCCCACAGCGGTGTCATCTGCTGCTCCTCGCCTTCCTCTGTCACCGCCTGTGACAAATGTCAGGGCAGGGAGGTGCCCAGCCTGGGGGTACTGGCAGCTGTGCCAGGAGGTGTCCAGGTGCATCCCCGACACAACGAGGTGCCAAGGGGGCTTTTGAGTGACCCAGATCATGGCATGGTTTGGGGTGAGGGCTGGGCTCGGCTTGGGGCACCCTACAGGGCATCACCATGAAGCCACTGCGGGTTCCTTGTCACCTGGATAATAAAGACCTCTGTTTGGAAGAGCCACTTGTCCTTTGTTCCTCCCCTGGGTCCTTCTCTGCCTGGATCCTGCCCAGGTGGGGACCTCCAGCCCCATCCACCTGCGGGGCTGAGCTCCTGCCCCCACCCTGGGTGCCAGCTGCCATGGGTGTCCCCAGGCCAAGGGGACCTGCAGGGACACGGTGGCTGTCCCAGGGGGGATGGGGCTGGAGCCCAGTGCTGCAGAGCGGGATGGGGACAGGAATGGCCACAGCTGGGACGGGGACACGGAACATCCCTCCACAGAGCAACACCACATGAGCAGAAATGTGAACTCAGGAGTTTTGCCCCAAAATCAGGACAAACTGACCGTGGGAAACTGAGGCACGAGGCTGTCGCAGCTCACCCTCAGGCACACGGAGCAAGGGGAGAAGCTGTGCTCCCGGACCCTGCTGCAAAACTGGGGATAACTGGGGATGCTGCAGGACGAGGCCCCCCCCAGTGCATCCCCTGCTGGTTCCCTGCAGGTGGGGAATGCCAGGAAGGAGCACGGGTGCTCCGGTTGTGGCATGGTTTTGTTGCACGGGTCTGGGGACACGCAGCACATCCCCATGCACGGCCAAGGTTTTTGCAGGGAGATGCAAGAAGTCCAACAGGTCAGAGCCAACTTGAGGATGGAGATAAAGAAAGGACGAGCTCCTCGTGCACCTGGGGAAGGGAGAAAAGGAAAAACCGCAGAAACAGCAGCAAAACTCCGCGAGGGGAAAGGGGGTTAAGCAGGATGACGTGACGATGCGGGGCAGCAGCGGGATGCCCGCACCGCCGGGGCTGTTCGCAGCAGCAGCCCCGCGCGGCTCCCCCCGGCGGCGCGGTGGTTCGGGCCGCTCCCCCCAGCGGCGGCCGCGTGGTACGGCCCGGGGAGGTGCGCTCGGGCCGGGGCCACTCGGGCCGGGCTGGGGCCGGGGCTATGAGCGCGCTGAGCGGCCGGGACGGGTGGAGGTGTGAGTACCGGGGGGTGGGCACCGGGATGCGGGTGGGGGCCGGGATGGAGGTACCAAATGGCACCCAAAACACGGTACCAGGATGCTCCTGTGTTTGTCTTTTCCCGGGGCAGGGTACCGGGATGTCCCCGCTGACCCCGCACAGAGATGTCCTGCCCTCCCGAGGTGCCCCCCGTCACCCGTTGCCCCGTGTCTGCTCCTCCCCAGGACGGGGATGCTCTCCAGCACTGGGATGTCCTCGTGCATCCATCCCAGCGCTGGGATGCTTCCACGTCCCAGTTCCCATCCCTCCCCAGGATGGGGATGTCCTCCTGCACTGGGATGCTCCCGTGTCATTACCCTTCATACCCATCACTCCCCAAAACAGGGACGTCCTCCACTACCGTTTCCCAGGACAGAGATGTCCTCCAGGACTGGCACGTCCCCATAGCATCACCAGTAGGACACAGATGCCCCCCTAGTACCGGGATGCCCCCATCGCCCCCAGCACAGGGATGTCCCCCCCAGTACCAGGATGCCCAGTTTGGTACAGGACCGCTGTCCCGGGGCTGATGGAGCCCTGCTGGCCCTGGTACCCCCCCAGGACGGTCCCACTGGTGTGTCACACCACAGAGAGTGAGCACAGCTGGGCACGGTGACGATGCTCACGGCCACGCTCAGCCTCCAGCTGCCATCCCAGGGCTTTGGGGGCCACCAGCCCATGCTGCCCTCCAGGATTCTGTCTCTTTTCGCTCTTTTTTTTCCTCCTTAAGTCTTCAAACACTTGAGCACTGCCTGTTACAGGGTGAGAGTCCTGCAGAAGAGGACGCTGAGCTGCTGCCACCTCCCAGGTCCAGCTCCTGCCTGAGCACAGGAATTGGGAAGGAGGCAGTGGGCATCGGGAGGGGAATGGAGGGGGACTTCCCTTGTTCCAACAGCCCAACCACCTTGTCCCGGCGCAGCTGTGGGCACATCTGGGCTGCAGGTGGTGGCACGGCGGTGCAGCAGGGCGAGGTGGCAGCAGCGCTTTGCAGGAAGATGCCCCACATCTGGGGGCAGGTGAAGCACCTCTGGGGCACCTCTTGTATTTTTCCACCTCTCACCGCCCTGCTCTCTCTCCCTGCAGATCTGGACATGGCCAGGGAAGCCAAGCCGAGCCGGGCCAGGCTGGGCCAGAAGAGGCACGGCAGCAGCCTGTACCCGTGAGTGCCAGCACAGGGCATGGGCTGCTGGGTGGTGGGGAGCTCCTCTTCCTCCCCCCCTCTTCCTCCCTCCGAGCTGAGTGCCCTCGGTGGTGGATGCCACCAGCAGCAGCAGAACACATCCCCATTCCTGGGACAGATCCCATTCCTGGCTCTTTGGGTGCCCCATCCCTGCTGGGTACCACACCAGCACACAGCACATGAACCTGGAGCCAGCACCAGGCTTCATCTCATTAGAGAGCTTCTGGATTGGATTAATTGCTCTGCCTGTTGCCGTGGCGCTGGGGCCGCACAGGGATGCGGTGCCAGCAGTCCCGGTGGCACTGGTGCCCATCCCAGGGGATGCTCCACGGAGCAGCACGTGGCGAGCCAGAGGCCACGTGTCTCACCCCAAACACATCATCCCCCATTGCTGAGCCCCCCCGGGGACACACAGCGGGCGGGTGTCCCTGCCCTGCGGTGACATGCTGTCCTCTGTCCCCTCTTCCAGCAGCAGCTGTGACCTGGACTACGACCTCTACAGGGACGATTTCCCGTATCGGTGAGCACAGGGCACAACGTGGGTGTCCCAGCATCTGCCCCCACCTCCGTGCTGCCCCACGGGAGTGCCTTTACCGGGGCTGTGACCTCGGGGACGGTGTCACTGCGGTGTAAGGGTGGTGTTGTGCTCTCGCAGGGTGTACGAGTACCAGAAGATCCCACCCCTCATCCACCGCATCCCCGTCAAAGCCAGGAGAACGCACGTGGGAGGAGGGGGCAAAAGCAGCCCGAGCCCCCCGCCCCGGGCGCAGAGCAGTGCCAGCTCCACGGGGACACGGACGAAACGTGAGTGGGATGTGGTGGCAGCGGGTGACTGCAGGGAGCTGATGTCTCGCTGGATGCTGAGCCCATGGGATGTCAGCTCCCGGGGGGGATGCTGAGGGCTGCCCATCCTGCAGTGCGAGCCGAGGAGCTGTACTCCATCCGGGTGGAGCTGAGCCAGATCAAGGCGCGGGTGGACGGCCTGCTGGAGAGCCTGGAGCGCATGGAGCAGCGCCGGGAGCGGCTCTCGGGTGAGGGATGCTGTGGAGGGACCTCGTGGGGACATCCCCTTTCCCTCGTCCCTGTCGGTGGGGGCTCACCCCGAGCCCCCCGCAGGGAGCAGGGAAAGTGAGAAGAGGAGGGCGGAGGTGGGCGCAGCATCGCCAGCCCCGGTGGGAGAGGGCTCCCGGGGACAGGAGGGGACAGCAAGGGACCGGCGTGCCATCGACAGCGCGGAGGAGAGCACGGACACGGAGGAGCTGGTAAGGCTGCCTGCCTCCCTCTGCCAAAATGGGGGCACCGAGTGCACCCCAGCACCCCGCTCTGCATTCCCATTGCAGATGAGAGCCCACAGCTCGGAGCCCGAGGGCAGCCAGTAGAGGCACTGGGGATGGCAGAGCCCACCCGGCAGTGCCCATCCCGTGTCCGTGTTTCCTCGGAGGTCTCACGGCATGCTGGTGCCTGGTGCCCACTCCCAGCACTCACATCCCCCACCGCCAGTGCTGGTGTCCCCATGTCCCACGCTGGCAGCCGTGGTGAGAGAAGTCCTTGTGTCTGAGCGTGTGTTGGGTTGGTTCTTTCTTTCTTCCTCCTGTTTTCTGACTGAGGATAACTACGGGGGGATGGAGGGTGGGAGGGCAGAAGCTCCACATCCCCATGGAGCATCAGCCCAGAGCAGACCCCCAGTGTCCCCTCTCCTCGCCTCTCCCATGGGCAAAGCATCCCATGGACAGGGGTCACATCCCAACCCCCCATCCCATGGGCACAGCGTGGGACGGACGTGCTCCCTGTGCCACAGCCCCATCCCTGCAGGGCAGCGGTGAGGACCTGGGTGGCATCACCAGGTGGTGGCACGGAGCCCAGGGCCCCCACCACCCCCACTCACCCTTACTGCTGTCCCAAGGACTTGGTTCTTCGCCATCTTTGCCCTGGGGGAAGCTGCGTCCCCCTCCCCCCGAGCTGTGCCACCTGTCCATGTCCCCCGTTTCCAGGTCATCCTCTTGCTGGTAGGAAGTTGTCCTGTATTTACTCTGGTTAAAGAGTGTATCGTGTTGGGAAGGAAAATAATAATTAATTTGTATTTCTTTTCTCTGGTTATCAACTCTGATGTGGTTTCTCACCACTTTAGGTGTGCCCCAGCCTTGGGCACTTCCAGGTAAGCGGTCACACGGCCCCCAGCTTTTCCCCAAAATCAGGTTGGGGGTGGTGGGGAGGAGGACCCCAGCAGACCCAGGCAGAGGAGTCACCAGAAAAGCCTATTTTATTGTAAACAAACCAACCAACCAACAACACAGCCTGTCTCTCTGCCACCCCGGCGGGCTTTGGGAGTCTCTGGTGGCACCAGGGGTGGCCATTGGGGATCTCTGGTGGCACCGGAAGCAGCTCTGCGGTCTCTGACGGTGTGAGCAGCACCTCAGGAGGGCCCCAGGGTGCTCTGGTGGCATCAAGGACAGCCTGGGGAGGCCTCAGGGCTCTCTGGTGGCACCATGGGTGGCTCTGAAGATCTCATGGTGGCACCAGGGGTAGCTCCGGAGTGCTCTGGTGGCATCAAGATGGCTTGGGAAGGCCCAAGGGATCTCTGGAAGCACCAGGGGCAGTTCTGGAGGTCTCTGGTGGTGTAAGGGGCATCTGAGGAAGGCCTGGGGGTCTCCAGCATCGCCACGGGCAGCTCTCGCGTTCTCTGGTGGCACCAGGAGCAGCTTGCAAAGGCCCCAGGGTTCTCAGGTGGCATCAGAGGTGGCTTGAGGAGGCCCCGGGGTTCTCTGGTGGCACCCAGGGGTGGCTCTGAGGGTCTCATGGTGGCACTGGGGGCAGCTCAGGAGGTCGCTGGTGGTATGAGGGGTGTCTCAGGCAGGCCCTGGAGGTCTCCAGCATCACCACGGGTGGCTCTGGGGTTCTCTGGTGGCATCAGGGACAGCCTGGGAAGGCCGCGGTGGTCTCCAGTTGCTGGGGCAGGCACAGAGAAGTCTCTGGTGGCATCAGAGGTGGCTCTGAGCATCTCATGGCAGCACCAGGGGTGGCTCTGGGGTTCTCTGGTGGCACCAGGAGCAGGTTGCGGAGTCCCCGGGGTTGTCAGGCAGCATCAGAGGCGGCTTGGGGAGGCCCTGGGGTTCCGCGGTGGCATCAGGGGCAACTAATGGTGGCACCAGGATGGCTCCAAGGGTCTCACTGTGGCACCAGGAACAGTTCTGGAGGTCTCAAGCAGCCCCGGGGCTCCCCGTTGGCCCCATGAGGGGCAGCTCCGGGCTTCTCCCGCTCCACGCTCACGCCGCGTCCCTCCTCCTGGCGGCCCGCAGCAGGCACTGCCGCAGCACGGGGTACAGCCGCTGGCAGCCCTCCAGGCCCAGCCTCAGCGCCTGCCCCCAGCTCTCGGCGTCCCCGCCGCGGCCGCCGCCCAGCACGGCCGACACCTGGTTGAGGGCGGGCAGCAGCGCC
>WBMW01002687.1:89493-129950 GCA_013396635.1 Penelope pileata | reverse complement strand
GCATGGCGGGGGGAGGAGGAGCTCCAGCCCCGCTCCGCCCTCCCCGGCCCTCCCCGGTCCCTCCCCGGCCCCTCCCCGGCCCCAAGCAGCGGTCCCCAGCGCGGGGCAGCGGCCTCGGTTTATTGCACGGGGTTCGTACAGCGAAGCGAGGGCACGAGGACAGGGGTTCCAAGGGGGGTTCCAGGAGGGTCCCGTCAGTTTTTCAGCTCCCCCAAGCGGAGCTGGGCAAAGTCCGTGGCCAAGCGGAGGGCCTCCTGCAGGCAGCCCACGTTCTTGCCTGTGGCCTGTGCCGAGATGTCCTTCCCACCGCCTTTGCCATCCATCAGGGCCGAGACCTCCTGCACCCACTGGCTGGCCCTCAGCCCCTTCTTCACCGTCTCCTGGAGAGGAAAAGAAAGGGGAAAGGAGCTGGAGAAGGGATCCCAGCTCTCCCCTTGTCCCTTGGTTCCACCAGCAAGCCCCAGTGCCTCTCCCCCACTTCACAGAATCGTTTGAATGGAGAGGACCTGTAGAAGCCCTCTGTCCCCACTCCCTGCAGTGCACAGGGATACCCACAGCTCCATGGGGTGCTCAGAGCCCCCCCCACACACCCTGAGTGTCTGCAGGGATGGGACCCCCCACTTACTTCTCTGGGCACTGTGCAGTGCTGCACCGCCCTGAGCACAAGGAACTTTTTCCTTAGCTCCAACGCAAAGCACAACGCTGCAGCTTTTGCCAACCAGAGTGATGTCTGGCCTCGTTACACAAGAGCAGCTGCTGGCTGCAGGTCCTCCAGAGGACACACACACAGACCCGAGGTTACCTGGGGGACTTGGCACAGGCAGGTGATTCTGCCCGCTTCGTTATCCACAGCGAAGAGCATGGTGGCAGTCTGCGGGGAATGCGTCTTGAAGAGCTTCAGAGATTCGTTCAGGGCCTGCAGGAGGACAGAGGCATGGCTCACCTTCCCATGGGCTCGCAGGCTCCAGCCCCCCACGGAGGCTTTGGGCACCCAGAGTGCATTAAGCCAGCCAGCAGCACCCTGCAGCTCCTTCTCCCAAGTTATCCTCTGCGTTACCGTTGCAGAATGCTTGGCAGGGGCTGCCTTCTCCCCCAGCTGCAGGCACGGGGCACCTGCAGGACTCATGGCTGTGCAGCCCCAAAGTCAGTGACCCCACATTTTGCCCAAATGTAATGTCTAGAGGGAAAAGTGCTCTGCCCCACGCATGATGCGAGCTCCCAGCAGGAGGAGATGTTCTGCAGAGAGCAGAACTCAGCTGCAGCGCAGAGTACTTTGCAAGGGTATCAAACCCATGCCAAAAATTTCCCCGTCACATTACCACGCTGTGCTGGCCACCCTCTGTGGCAATAGCCCTGCAGATAAAGCAGGTTTTGACTCTCCCACAGCTGTGATCAGCAGCAGCAGCATCACAGAGATGGGGACAGCCACAGAGAGAGCACAGTCTGGGAGCAGCACCAGATCAGGCTCTCGAAGTGGCAATTTAAAAGGGCATTAGAACTTGGCTGTTCCAACCTCGCAGCAGGACCAGCCCCCGCTGCCTGGCACTTGCGAGGCTCAGCAGTGCAGTGCAGTGCAGCGCACACAAGGGAGCTTTCATCACCATAGGAATTGCTCAAAAAGAAATGTAACTTGTGTCAAGGGGGAAGCAGCAGTTTCAGCCCTGGCTGGAGAACCTGAACCTTACTGCAGGGGATGCCATGCCCGGGAGCAGCACTGGGTCTGGCCCCCTCCATGCTCAGCCCAGGACACTATTCCCAGAGCTGATCTTTAAGCCCACACTTCAGTGCCATGACTCCTTTCACATGAGTCTTACCCTGGAACCTGATGCCACTTCCATAGGGGAATTCTCACCAGGTTTGGAAGTGCAGTGAATGGCTGAGACCCACCAACCCCCCCAGCCCATCTGTTAGTCCAGGAGCTGGGGTGCAGGGTACACTATAGAGGTGTTCTCCCTCCTCATCAGCTGCTGCTCATGCTGGCAGGTGGCCTCTGTAACACAGCACCGTCTCCACAAGCAAGCAGACACCACCCAGCTGCTCCTCAGGCACAAGAAGTTGTTGAGGAGGGACCAGGCCTTCCCATACCTTTGCTGAGGCTCCGTTTTCCATTTCCATGATGACCAGTGGCTGGTTAGGGTGGCTCTCAATGACTTGCTTGGTTTTCTCCAGTACCTGAGGACAGCACTGTTCAGATGTCTGCACAATGCACACCGACCCAAGAACCACCCAGGCAGAACTTCCCTGCAGGCAGAGGTGCCCCAACACACCCACAGCCCAGCCTGAAGCAGCCCCACGCTGTGTTGCTAGGAAAAAAAAACACACTCAAAGGAGGGTACGCATTCTGCAAGGCAGCAGCAGTGCTGTGCGTGGTTCCTCCTCCAGGAAAATCCAATGGGACCCAGAGGAAGAACCTTGCACCCCACTGCAGGGACTCCACCACTAGAGCACAGGAGCACGCTATCCTCCACGGAACAGGCATGGAGGCAGCCACAGCTCAGCTCCCTCCTGCAGTGGGCACCAGCAGAGCTCCCAGGACAGCCCCCCATCAGCCCTCCCACCCCATCCTTTACCCCCATGCAGAGCTCACTCGCTTCTGGATGTCAGCTTTGCTTGCCCGATCCAGGTCATCCATTATTTTCTTCAGTGCTTTAACAGCCTCTCGCAGCTCATCTTTCTGCCACTGTGGGATAACAGCAGTGGCCAGTGTCTGCAAAACAGGAGGGGAGGGAGGGTTAAAGGTAGAGGTGGCCGTGGCAGGAGGTAGGGCACGATGCACTCAGCAACCTGAAGTGCCTTGACTGGCAGAGCCCAGTGAGTTTTCCTCTCCCAGAGTCTGACAAGTTTGGGAGCAAGGTGCTGACTGCAGCACCCACAGAACACAGGGCTCTGTTGAGCTCATGCTCTGCAGCGCGTTGGCACAAGACTTCAGTTCACCAGCAATAAACCCATGAGAGTAACAGAGACAAGGTGGCCCCAGAGGAAGAGACAGAGAAGCAGGAAACTGAACTCGAGCCTTGTTAATACCACCCAGTGCTGAGTCCCAGCACTGCTGGCACCCTCACCTCACTGAGATCTGTGATCTCCTTCTGCACATCCTTGTTGGGAGCTGTCTGGACCTTCACCTTGGCGTCCAGGGCTGACAGCAATTTCTTGAGGCTTTCGACCTTCCTGAGGGCCTGGCAGAATACGGTTTGAGTCACATTATGCAGGGGGAGGTACCAGGCTGGGCTCCATGCCACCCCCAAGAGAAGTGCCAGGAGGGCTGCAGCCCCAGGCATGGAGTTCAGTAACTCCCAGGGAAGCAGCAGAGCCAGCACAGAAACAGCTGTGATGCTGGTAGGAATCTCCTTTGCCAGAAGAACTGCCAAGATCCTCCCAAAAGAGACAAACTCCTGCCTCCCCTTACCTTCCGAGCTTCAGCCCCGGTGACTGCCACTATCCTCCGGATGCCTTTAGCAATTGCTTCTTCTGAAACAATCACAAAGGGGCCAGCGTGGCCGGAGTTCTGCAAGTGCCTTTGGAAAGAACCCAGAAAGAGACCCACAACAAGAGAGTTAACAGTCCAGCCCACCTCTCATCTCAGCAGGATTCAGCACAAGAACCAAAAAACCACCCTGTCAGGGAGAAGTAGCCAGGGACAGGCAGAAAACCCAACTGAGTCACTAAAAGCACAAGAGCAAGGGAAGGGTGGCAAGCACCAGAGCTCTCAGACACAGTGTGTGGGCAGGGGCAGCGTGCAGGCAGCTTCCTTGCCCAGCACATGACCACACTGCAGCCCTCAGAAGCTCAGGCTCCACAGGGACTGCTTTTCACCCCCCCACCACTCTCCCTGGCCTCTCCAGATACTCACGTCCCTCCGCAGAACTCGATGGAAGTGATGGAGCCCGCAGGGCCAGAGGGGTCAGCCAGCAGCTCCTCCACAGGGATGCCAATAGAGACCACGCGGACAGGGTCAGGGTAGGTCTCATCAAACACTGCCCGCAGTCCTTGGATGGCTTTGGCTGCTGCCAGAGGGCAGTCCTTGGCGTACACAGTCTGCAGAGCACAGGAAAGGGGTGCAGGTGAGAGCTGGTCCTGATAGCTGTGATCAAGGGTCTGCGTTTCCAGGGTATCCTGACTTCCTCTGAAAGATCCTAAAAGGGAAGTTATGTGCCTCATCTGACCCGAGGCTTGCTGAGCTGCAGGGGTCCCAAGGTAATTGACAGATCTTCAACATTTCCTGATGTCTGTACCTGCTCAGACCCCCTGTGCTCCTGTACACTCCAATGGTTTCTAACTGTAAACTCCCGAGCACGACACAGGGTCCTCCTGGGGGCTGTTCTGGCACAGAGCTGCCACTACACAGAGCAACTCTCTTGTCTTTAAGGACACACACTGCTCTGCTAAACTTCTTGGCATTTGCAGCCAGTAAGACACTAGAGCAGGCAAGAAACCGCTCCAACCTGGAGAGGGCTTGGTACAGATGAACAGATCAATGTACATGGAATTTTCCTACTCAAAATCCTCTGAGGTGATGCAAATCTGTGCACAGAACTGCATCAGCAGCTCAAGAGACTCCTACTGGGCCAAACTTCCAGAATGACTGACCATCCAAAAATTTGACTCAAGGTATTTTTTTCTAGAGTACATCTAGACCAGCCAAACCCAAGGACGAAAGAGACACGGTCCCTGCATGAGAGGTTGGTGGGAAATGGTGGCCAAGGCATAGGTTTTCCCTCTGCTATGACACACTGGAGAAATGGCAATGTAATAAACATTGATCCACGTTACACTGCACACACAACTCAACTCCAAGGAGGGGAGCACAAAAATATGGGATTCAAACAAGATTCCTTCTGAAAGCTGGTGCCTCAGCTGTTCACCGAGCCCAGCTCAAACACAGCAGCGAGCCAGTGCATGGATCCACCAGGAAAAGGACAGGATTCTTCCTGGAGGATGAGGGCAGCGAGCTGGCTAAGCACCATCCCAGCCCCCTCAACAAAACCGACCCACCTTTGCCTCCTCAATCATCTGGTTGGCGATGCCTTCAACTTTCTTGATTTCCTGGGTGGACAAGGCTCCTTTGGCTGTGAAGTCAAACCGCAGCCTGTCGGGTGCGACCAGCGAGCCTCTCTGGTCTGCTTCTCCCAGCACCGAGCGCAGGGCGAAGTTGAGGATGTGGGTGGCTGTGTGGTTGCTCATGACCGGCCTCCGCCTTGTCTGATGGAGAAAGGAATTGTTGGATGGGGTCCCACACTGCACAGCCAGGATCACCTCCAGCAGTGGAGGTAGAGGTGAATGCACTGCTTCAACAGAAGCCTGAAGTATCCCAGGTGACCAGAAACTACTTGCTGCCCTTGGAGCCTCAGCTAAGGGAACAGGACATTCCCCACCACATTTGTACACAGCTTTTCCCTGCCAGTCCCCTTGCTGGGCCTTTCTGGAGTGAGGCCAAGGACAGAGCAGCTCACAGATATCATTTTTCCCACAACAGGGAAAAGCACTGCAAGATGGGAGCCTTCCCTCTTCCTCCAAAGGTGCCTCTATGGGGAAGGGAAATGCATTTTGCAGACTGGGCTCCACTCAGCAGGCTGAGCCTGCTGGAGTGATGTCTGGAGTAGTGCAGACAGCCCAGGCTCTCCACTGTCAACTACAATGCAGTGGGACTGCACACACCTTCCACCTCTCAGTCAAGGCCAAAGGTGTGGTCCTGTTCCGGTCAGCAAAATCCAGCCAGCGTGGCTGAGCCAGCAGGCCGTCATCTGCCTCGTGGAAGGAGGAAGCCAGACCCCAGGAAGGAGATGCCCTGACTCAGTGAGCCTGGAATGCCTAACCTGAGCCACATACTGCAGGGAGAGCAGGACCCAACCTCCAGGCCTGCAGAGCAGCACCCATGCTGTTCCAAAGGAAGGAGACGGGGCCAAGAGATGAAGCCATTTGTTTCACCATGCCTTAACTCACCTCATCGATAGACAGGTGGACCTGGTCTCCTACTTTCAAGCTTCCATACAGAGTTCCTATGTGAAGCACGTAGCCTCCTCGGACCTGCACGTTCTTCACAGTGAATTCAGTTTTCTGCACAAAGAAGAAAATGTACCCAGTGAGGAGGAGGGGAAGCCAAGGGAGACGCAGTCCTGCCAGAGCCATGAGCTGCAAGGTGTCAGTGAGAGCTCGACTGGTGCTTGGGATCTGAGAAAGCAGAATGTTCCCAGGCAGAGCAGAGCTGAAAGAGGTCCCCACCTCAGCTCAAAAGCACTGTCCTTCAGCACAACCACCCCAGCACCACCACCACAGGCATCCATAGCATGGCAACAGCCTGATGCTGCAGCAGAGTTCAGCACAGCCTCCCAAGCAAAGGGAACCAACTCCAGCACATCTGTGCTACCCTGCACCCCCAGAAAGGAAACCCAGGCAATTCCTGCCACAAGACAGCAAATCACTGGAGATTGCTTGGCCCCTTCCCCTCTGCAGCCAAATGCTCAGGCCCCAGGTGAGACAGAGACTAGTGCAAGGCTCTCAGGCAGACTCACATCCTCCTTGCTGTCGTCCTCCTTGACCATGTAGCCCTGGTCATAGATCTGCCCACCCTGCTCGGCATAGAAGCAGGTCCGGTCCAGCACTATCCCACACTCCTGGCCAGTGGACACCTCCTCCACAAACTTCTTCTCCCTGCGGATGGCTTTCACTGTGGCAACGAGGCTCCCAAAATCTGTCACCAAAGACAACAGGCAGTGTCAGTGACACAGGAGGACCTTGTAGACATCACGGAGCAGCGACTGCAGGAGCTCATGGCAGCTACCACCTCTGAAGGGACTAAGGAGCAAGAACCAGGGTAACTGCTGGATAAGGGGGAGTTTCATTCAGTGCTCTCCATGGCAGGGACTGTCCCTTCCTTCCAGGACTATGTGTTAAAAGTCAGCAGCACAGAGAGCTATGAGCCTGGTGGCTCCTGAATCTCCAACAGACAAAAGAATGAGAAGAGCCAGAGTGAGCAAGTGGGCCAAGGACCCTCTAACAAATCAAGAAAGATCTGCAGTTCCCTGTGGCATTGGCAAACAAACACAGGAGCACGGAGACACAAAGCTGCAGGGAACAGGAATCCTCTCAAGTCTCTTTGATCAGGTTGGCAACAGATCTGAACATCAGGGCAGCCCTCAAACAGCCTTGCCCTTCTCTTTCTCTGCTTGATTTCTTACAAGCAGGCTATCCACCTGTATGCATTTCCACTCCCACCTGCACACCCTAAGAAAGATGAACCCAGAGGGGATCTTGTTAAGATACATGCCAGGAGGACAAAGCAGCTTCTCCCAACGAGAAGTGGGAAGAAGGGATTGGGCAGCAGAGGGTGGTTCTGAGAAGTTCATACCATAGGCACCACTGGGATCTGAAGTATAACCGTATTTCGGTGAGTCATCTGTCACCTCCAGCCCTCGGGCCCTGAGCTCTTCGATGGCATAGATGTCCAGCATGAGGAGGTCCTCCCCTCCAGCACCCTTGCCCTGGGATTTGAGCTGCCAATGATAAGCACCAAAGTGTAAGAAAACCCACCCCAGCACTGGTGGACAACAGCTCTAGTGTTGTGCCCTGGTCTTTCCCAGGGGGCTCTGGGCACCCCTGAGGAGAGCACGTGCCATAAGAAAGGAGCAGAAACTCATGGCCACTGATTAAAACTAAAGGAACCCTCCCTGCCAGCTCTCAGATCAGCCTCCCCCAGAGCTGTTGTCTACCTGTGCGTTTTTCCGCTCTTCTTCAAAGCCCTCCATGTCCACAACAAGGCCTTTCTCCTCCGCAATCAGCCCAGTGAGATCCACAGGAAAACCATACGTGTCGTACAGCAGCCAGGCAGTATCACCTTCATGGAAAATGCAGAGAAGTCAGCACTCCTGCTCCATGAGACACTGCTCCCAACTGGCTTTGTGCTACAGCAGGACAAAGAACAGGTCTGGTGGACAAGAACACCCAAAAGTCTCCTCACTGACAGCCTCCAGGGCACAGATGTCACACTGCCATGTTGTGTCTGGACAGCTCAGAGACCTGAGCAAGTTAACAGAGGCCAGGAGAGAGCAATGGTCTTTTGACTCCAGCTCTGCCCTCTACACCTTCCACCAACTCTCAGTTCCCAGCCCAGCTCAGCCCTCAGTCCCAGATGATAAATGCCTTTTGGTGCCTCCAAAAGAAATCACAGCCTCACCAGGAATGGTTTTACTGTCGCCCATGCTCTGGATCTTCCTGTCCAGGATGCGACGTCCTCTGCTGAGCGTTTTCAGGAACTGATCCTCTTCTTCATTGATAATGTCCTTCACCATATCTGGGTCCTTCTTCAGCTCAGGAAAGGCATCTCCCTGCACACCCAAGAGGATTCAGCATGGAGAGATCTGCACACCTCAGCAGATGAAATCATCATCAGATACAGCGGAGGTGGGGGAAGAACTTACCAGTGACTGCACCACAACGTCAACCAGAGTAGCAAAGAAGCCCTTGGGGGCATTGAGCTTCTCGTGGGAGTAGCGCACAGCCCGGCGGAGAATTCGTCTCAGCACATACCTAGGGAACAGCAGAGCCCCTCACTGCAAATGTCCCACCTCTGATTTGCTCTCAGGGGATCCACCAGGGATCCTGCCTCGTCCTCAGACCCATGACTCAGACTCGCTGTGTGCCTCAGAGTCAGTCCTGTGAGTCCAGCAGTACCCACAGCACAGCCCCACAGCCCCAACTTCATTGCTTTTTTGACAGCAGCACTGCACCAAACAGGCTGTCTGTCCACAGTGATCCTCTCTGGGTGCCAACACAGCAGGGCTGGCACCCACAAGAACCCTCAGACCTGTGTGCCTTGGCTTTTTGGGCAGAACTTGCCACAAGGATTCAAACACCAAACTAACACTCTGCTTCAGCGCCAAATTCAGACCTCCCAGAGACACAGCAGAGCCTGTGCTGAAAGGAAAGGGCACAGCAGCACTGCAGAGCTCCCTCCTTACCCTCTGCCAGTGTTGTCAGGTCGGCCACCATCGGAGAGGGCCAGCGTGATGGTCCGCGCGTGGTCGGCCAGCACGCGGTAAGCCATGTCGATGCCGTCCGCATCCTCAGCGCCAACCTGCCCCATGTACGGCCTGGCACCTGTGCCCTGTGCACAGAGGAGAACGTGGGGCTCAGCAGCGTGGCAGAACGACAGGGAGGTGTCTCAGAAGCCAGCCTCATCCCATTGCCCGTGGCTGCAGGGATGGCACGCTGCTCTGGGAAGGAGGTGACTCGGGGAAGATGCAAGGCTCTGCACAGTGCCTGCACTCCCAGGGCTGAAGGACATCCAGGACCAGAGGGAGGTAAAGCCAGCTTAACTCACCACTAAGGGCCCAGGACAGAAGAGGGAGGGAGAAGGATACAGTGAACAGGGAACCAAAAGGGAAAACACCTGTTTTGCACGCTGGCTCACAGACTCTGGCCTGACATCACCTGCCCAGCCAAGAAACCTTCCAAATTCTGTCACGTGGGAGAGGGTCCCAGCTTCTCTGTACCCCAGAGAAAGACAATGCCATAACAAAGCAGTGCCTGCACGTGGTACAGTTTGCTGGAAACACCTGGGAAAGCTGCACTACTCATGTCCCTTGTTTTCCTCTGGAAATATACCCAAGGCAGCAATTACTGAGCCAGCCACCACTCCTACCTTCAGCAAAGCACAAACCCATTGGGCTCACAGTAGCTGGGACCTGCAGACAAAACCATCCCAGCCTGACCTGCCCCACGCTTCCCCCAGGGATCCAGGGAATGGATGCAGCTGAGTCAGGCCCAGACTCCCCAGTTTGTACCTTCTGGATGGCTTCAAAGTAAGGAAGGAAAAGGTCGGTGTCGTAGTTGGACATCTTGTTCTGCAGCACAGAAACCAGCCGTTCCAGACCCATCCCAGTATCAATACTTTTCTTGGGAAGAGATTTCAGGCTCCCATCAGCTTCCCTGCCCAGACACAAAAAGAAAGACAAGCTGTCATGGATGAAGGCTCTGCAGGGGCATCCTCATCTTCCCCCTCAGCTGCTCCATCAGTTTTATGACACGGGCCCGTAGACAAGCCACACATAAGACAACTTTGATAAAATATAATTAAGACCATCAACGACAACTTAGACCCAGAGGAGGGTGGTATTTATGCCCTAACTCAATTCCTGACAGATGAAATAAGAGAACACTTCCAGTCTGTCCCCAAAATCAGTATGGCTGATCTCTCCTACAGAGGTGGGCTGGGGGCAGAGCATCGCAAAGCACGCAGCTCCTGGACAAGTGGGAATGGCAATCCCAGCCCTGTTGGCCTCAAGAAACTTATGGGAGACTCTGAAGGGAGTTCTGGAATGGAAAGCAAAGGCTCCAAAGGGTGCTGCTTAGGTCAATGGCAGCGTGCCCACCCTTCGAGTGCCCCTACAGCTCTCATTTCCAGTCAGACAGCACCAGAGTTCAGCAGCTTGCTACAGCACCCAAATTGCTGAAGATGCGTGCAGGTATAGGAGTGAGGCCCCAGCAAACAGCAAAGCAGTACAGAGGCACCTGGGTTACAGTGCAGCCAAGCTGCTGGGTTGGGAAGCAGCTCTCACTCACCTGTTGAACTGTATGAACACCAGGTTCCAGACCTCCAGGACGTTGGGGTCATCCTGATTGACCAGGTGCGAAGCGTCCCTGTCCCCGATCCGGTCATAGTGGATCTCACTGCAAGGGCCACAGGGGCCCGTGTCTCCCATCTCCCAGAAGTTATCCTTCATATTGCCAGGCAGAATCCTGCCCTCAGCCAGCCTGCAACAAGAAACTCCTGAATAACAGAGACTTACAGCAAGGCATAGCCTGTTTGAGCCCAAAGGAGCAGGTCCCCAAGCAGGCTAAGGGGAAGAGATGAATCACCTTCTAACATCCTTGACCCAACGACTGTGACTGCTGGGAGGAGAAACTGAAAAGTGTGCAGATCACAGTCAGGCTTGCCAGCTTTCCCTGAACAGCATCTCCTCATCTGCTGTCAGCTGGACAGACCATTGATCTGCCAGCAGGGCACTTCTTATGCTCTTAAGCTTATAAAGGAGATTTTGAAATGAAAGCTCTAGGGCCTGACCTGAGTCTCAGTCTCTTCTATCTAGAATCAGTGCTGCTCTGTGGCTTTGCAGCTCCACCACCCTGCAAACACCATTTGTGACATTTCATTTTTGTTAAAACCCCCGTTATACATGCTCTGCCTCAACACGTGGCATCTTTCTCTGAATAAAGGCAAATGGCAACTGTTCATCACAACCTGAAGGTTTCTCAGTTAAAGGCCCTCACCCCAAATTCAGCCAGATCTGCTTGCACTCCAGGTCTGGCTGCAGTCCTGCAGCCTCATTTCCACCAAAGTAAGTGACGTAGAGTCTTTCAGCAGGGATGCCAAACTCCTTGGTGAGAAGGTCCAGTGCCAGTTTGCAAGCAAGTTCCTGCAGAAGGAGAGATGAGGTGAACAACTGAAGCTTTTCTTCAACACACAGTACCTGCCCATTTAGAGTACTGGCTCCTGTGGGAGCAAGATCCTGAGTAGGATCTACCCAGTGAGTCTCTCAAATGTGAAGAATCCTTCCATACAAAGTCTCTCTTGAGGTCCCCCTGTATTACCAGCTCTGTCAGACAGGAGCTGGACCAGAGCAGCTGTCCACTAAGAAACAGTCAAGAGCTTTCAGACTTTTGGCATAAGAAACAGGCAAACTAAAATATGCAATAAACAGGGCACACAAAACAGCTTACACAGCTTTCTAGGCGAAAGCAAGTTAACCCCTATCATCCCCTGCAGAAAAAAACCCCTTTGATATCTGCTGATATGCTGTATTCTTCGTATTTCCTTGGTGATATGAACCCCACACTATCAAGAAGCTTGGGAAAGGACGTTGTTATTTTATGATCAATCCTGTTTGAGGTCCATCTAGTCACACAGCATGTGCAATTCTCCACAGCTCCAGGACAGCCCCTAAAACTTCTACCTGCAGGCTCCAAATTGCCAGTGTTAATATAATCAGTTTTGTAAACCTTAAGTAATTTATCGCAAAATATTCTGCAGAGCTGGGGGAGCTTGTAAGTTCATTTATTCCAAATGTACCTTAGGAGCTACCCTGTGCCAGGATACTCTCCTTCCTCCTGACAAATGTTCTGCTGAGTTCATAGAAACACATGACTTTGTGCAAGAGTTTCAGATTAGCCTATTTTACCTTGAAATAATCCCCAAAGGACCAGGACCCCAACATCTCGAAGAAAGTGTGGTGGTAGACATCTTTTCCCACATCATCCAGGTCGTTGTGCTTGCCCCCAGCTCGGATGCACTTCTGAGTGTTGGTAGCTCTGCTCAGTTTAGCAAGCGGGTGCGAGGGGTCAATAGTGTTGAGGAAGATGGGTTTGAACTGAGAGGAAAGGAAAAAGGGAAATCAAGGACTGTTTTCAGATGTTGAAAGCAACAGCAAGGCAGTTAGCATCATCTATATCACAGTACCATGGGCCTGGATGTCCCAGAGACAGCCCTCAGTCTGCTCTCTGCTGCAGAAGAGGAGGATGCAGGACCCAAACACGTGCCTGGAGCACACCAAACCCCACAACTTCCAAAGGAGCTGAACACAGCCAGATTCTCAACTGCCAAAAAGTCAATGAAAGCTCCAGCAAAACCCTTCCAGCAGCCAAGCCCCAACTGCTCATTAAAGATGCTGTTGGCCATTTGTGCCAAGATTCTCTGTGCAACTGTTTGCAGTGCTAGCTGTGGTCCAAAGGGTCAAGGAAGGCAGACTGGCAGCACTCCCATCTCTGCACTGTCAGCCCTGCAGGCACAGGAACCTCTCTTGCCAACTCTGCAATAGCACAGGTGGCTCCAGCAGCTGCACCAGCCACCTCTTTCTGACAGAAGATGGAGAATGCAACACTAATTCTCCACACAATCCACAGAAGAGACTGGCAGTTACTTTGCTTTGGAAAAGTCCATCTTCAGGATGCAAATGGCCAAATATAAACCTCATTGTAGTGAAATCAGAGCAATGGGAATCAGCTCGACAAAGGCAGCAGGCAAAGGGTGAAGGGAGAACTGAACCTCCTGAAAGCTGAAGTGCCTACAGAGCCAACCACACCTGGAAAGAAGTCACCTAACAAAAGAAGGGTAAACACACTGCTGAGATGTTGTCTGTAAGAGGTTTTAAACTCCATTTATTGTTTTACAAACAATTGGCAAGTTCTGTTTTCCAGCAGGAAGTTTATTAGGAAGGAATGGGAGCTCCAAAAGCTCCGCACAGAGATTTCAGCTGCTGCAGAAGATGTTCACAAGGACCAGAGTGGGAATCCTACCTGATTCATACCAGCATTGGCAAAGAGCAGCGTGGGGTCATCCAGGGGGATGGTGGAGGACGAGTGCACGTAGGTATGCTGGTTCTCCTTGAAGAAGTCAATGAAGCGCTGCCGGATCTGGCTAGCTGTCAGCGTGGATTCCATCGTGGAGCTGTGGGTCACAGCTGCCTGCAGCAAGCGGAAGGGAAAGCAGCAGGGCTGGAGCAGTCTGAGGAGAGAACAGGAAAACGAGGCTGTTAGATGCTGTCAGCTCAGGAAACAACGTCAGCATTGCTGCCTGAAAGGGTCTCTCCATGTGAATAACCTCTCCCAGTGACCCCAGGTGTCACCATGCACCTGCCCCAAGAGGTGCTGGCCCAAACCCAAGCATCCTCCCCGATGTCCTGAGCTCTCGGCACCTCTTCTTTGCAGATGGGTTTATACAACGCTGACTTCAATACTGTGGAAGGCAGCTGAGCCCTAGGCCCCTTCCAGATGGATCCACCACGGGGTCACGGAATGGCTGAGCTCCGAAAGGACATCCGAGTGCCATCCCCTGCTCCAAGCAGCTCCAGGGCCGCACGGACGCCCCCCACGAGCAACGCCATCACCGTGACAGCGGCACCCGGAGATGGGCACCCCCGGGCCCACCGCAGCGCCTGTGGGGACATCTCACACAGCTCCCCACGAGCCGGCCCAANCCGCAACGCCGGGTGCAGGGCGCCGATTGGCTGTCTGCTCCGTCGCTCAGAGTAAGTCCCGCCCTCCCGTCCTTTCCCGGCCACGGGGAGCACCGCCCGCTGGCTGATGCAATGGCGGGACGCGACGGGCACGTGATGAAGCCGGGCTGGGGGGCGCCATTTTAGGGCTGCCCGCACTGCGCGCTGGCCGGGCTGGGCGGGCCCTTGGGGCTGCCCCCGGGCGCAATGGAGGGATGGGCTGTCCAGCGCAGGGCATGAGGAGCTGCCCAAGGCTGCGACCTAGAAGGGAAGGGACAGGGGAGCTGGCCCGGGATGGAGGGCAAGTGGTGGCCAGAAACGCAGTGTCCTGCTGTGGGGCATAGGGTCCGAGGGGACAAGGTCAGGCGGGCAGACACGCAAGCTGTTGTGTGGCCATCGCTGCTCACCCAGGCTGGGGTGCATCACACGGGGCTCCAGGGGCTCCAGATAACACCAGGCTTTCTTTGGTCTGTGCTAAACCGGATTTGCATGCGCTGCAGCTGTCTGGCTGCTAAGTGCCGGGCTCCTGGGCTCACCTTAATGGATGGAATGACAGAATGGTTGGGTTGGGAGGACCGTACAGCCCACCCAACCCCTGCCATGGGCAGGGACACGTCCCACAGATCAGATGCCCAAAGCCCACCCAGCCTGGCCCTGAGCATCTCCAGGGATGGGGCACCCACTCTGGGCAGCTGTGCTGGGGCCTCACCACCCTCCAAGTGATGGATTTCTTCCTTATACCTAACCTCAGTCTCCCTTCTATTAGTTTAAAACCATTTCCCCTTGTCCTATCCCTACAGTCCCTGCTACAAGAGTCTTTCATTACTCTGAGGTCTCCCCAGAGCCTTCTCCAGGCTGAACAACCCCAACTCTCTCAGCCCATCCCCATAGCAGAGCTCCAACCTCTGAGCATCCTCGTGGCCTCCTCTGGATGCTCTCCAGCTGCTCCATGTGTTCAGTGGGAACCGTTGCGGGGTGCAGCTCCAGGTGGGGATGCATGAGAGCGTGGGTAAGTCCACGCCAGAGCAGGTACCCCCAGAGTGACTGTGGCCCCTGGTAAATCCCCACTGGAGCACAGTTAAGGGTTCACCGCAGTTTTATAAAACTTACTGCCTGGTCCAAAGGGGCTGTGGGTGAGGACTGTAATGGATACACCATAAACTGTCACAACCCATGGTTTGAGCTGCACGTGTTGGGAAGTACTACAGAAGGAACCACTCAAACCCACGGAGGAGCAGCTTCACAAGAAACAGGAGAAGCTCAGCAGTGACCTGACCTGAGGTGGCCTTGGCACCCCATAACTCAGCACAACACAGCACATTTCCTGTCCTGTGTTGTGAACCCAAGTCATGGACCAAACAAACTCTGTACTCGTTGTGGACGTGATGGATGTTTTATACAGGTGGCCACAGTCTGTACGAAGGGTATCTGTGTATATCAGATAGCAGCACATGGGCAGGGGATGAATTTGAATCTGGGAGGGAACAACCGACCCCAACTGACCAGAGGGCTCTTCGGTACCGTCTGGCACCGTGGTCAGCAAGAAAAGATGGGGAAATAAGGAGCAAGGGGGAGAGCATTCAGATTTATGACGTTTGTCGTCCCAAGTTACATGTGACAGAGCCCTGCTCTCCTGGAAATGGGTGACCATCTGCCTGGTGATGGGAAGTAGTGAATGACTTCTGCATTTTTGCTTTGCTTATAAAACTGTGTTTATCTCAATCCATGCATTTTCTTACTTTTACCTTGGATTCTCTCCACCATCCCATTTGGGGTTAAACCACAGCAAGAGACTAAAGCCAAGAGGCAGGGCACACAAACAAGGGAGGTGCTAACTTGACATAGGATGGAAAAAATTCACCATGGGGACAGTACAGCATTGAAATGGGCCCAGAGAGACTGTGGGATCCTTGGAGGATTTTGAGATGTGGTTCAAGCACTGGGCTTCCTGATCTGATGTTGCTGCTGACTTTGCCCCAACAGGACTTGGATTAGAGCCCTCTGGAGGTCCTCTCCAGCCTGAATGGTCCCCAGGGGCCTTGACAGCCATGGACTCTTGTAGATTAGTCTCATCTCCTACCTGCAGCATCTCTTCTGGCCCCCATTGGAGCTCTTCTGGCCCCAAGCTGTGTTTCCTGAGCCATGAGTGTGTCTGCGCTGCTATCTTGCTTTGCCTTGGTTGCTGTCAGCCACTTCCAGAGGTCACTGGCTGCTTGCCTTCTCCAGCTCTGCTGGCCTGCAGCCATTCCTCGTCCTTCAGCCCTCTTTGCTTGTGTCAGCTGTCCCCTTCCCAAGCAACCTGGAAGGAAAAGAGGAAACTCCAGTCTTGTTGGTTTGTAATGGCAGCTCTCCTCTGGGTGCTGCTTTCTGAGATAGCAGCTCAAGCAGGCAAGTCTGTACAGTGCAATTGCCTGCATGGGTGATGACACCCTCAGTGATGCCTTTTACAGCAGGTCTGAGTCTAATGCCAACCAAACCCACACCCAGCACGCTTATTTCTTTCTTGATGGCCACAGTCTTCCCACCAAGAGGGAAAGAACCATCACTGCTTTTTCCTCGCCATGCTCTGTGTCACCTGAAAGCAAATCTTCCAAACTCAGAGCCACTTCACCATCTCCCAGCTGCTGGACCAAGTATTTCTTTAATGAGTGCTAGGCTTAGGATCATCCAAATACACAGGATAAAAATACACAGCCAGTTCTGTCCCCTGTGCCAGGCTGAGCAACAGATTTGCACTTTTGGCTACATCCAGAGGCAACAGACTTACTTTCCTCTTCTTATTTCCTCTCCCACCTTAAATTCACATCGCCCCAATTCATCTGAATACTTTTCACGAGGTGGTTCTTTGTTTCTTTTAGCACATTACTCACTTCTGCCTTCTAAAAATCCATGTCCCCAGGCTGACTTGGGCTGCAGGAGCCCTGGCTTTGCAGGCACCTGTTGTTCTGCCAGGCACCCAGCGCTGTCCTCCAGTGGATGATGGCTGACAGACTGAGGACAGGGAGATGGGTGAGGGCTGTGGGCTTGGTGCCTGGTGGATGGGGCTGCAGGGAGATGGGGGGCTTCTCTGCTGGCTCCTGGGGGAAAGCATGCATACAAGTTGAGCTTGCTGCAACCCCCCTGCTCCAAGCAGAGCCCTGCACACCCAGGCTGGGCTTCCAAAGGCCTTGGGTTAGCATCGCTGGGTTCAACTATCCCAAATTCACCACCTGAATTAGGAGATGCCAGCCACAGCCCAGACTTGGACCTGCTTGTGTCCCTTCTACTTCTTGGTTGTGTTTCCCAGTGTGTTTCCAAGCTCCGAATGGATGTGATCCTTCTCCTGTGGCTGCATAGACTCAGGATCTGGGGCTTTAGAGAAGTCAAGGCTTGGGGGGAGAGACCACCCCAGTCCCCCAGCTCTGCCCAGGGCTGGCAAGGTGCCCCAGCTGCTGCTGGCACCGTCGCTGTCCCCATGGGAGCCCGACGCCACACCCTGGGCTGTGCCCATGCTCCCATTGACGCCAAGTGGGTGGCAGCCTGTTTGTCACTGCTGTGACTGCCTCACCACCTTGGGGATGGCTGCGCTGGCTCGGAGCGTCCTCGTGACGGGGTCCAACCGGGGCATTGGGCTGGAGCTGGTGAGGCAGCTCGCCGCCAGCCCCCGGCCCCCCCAGCACATCTTTGCCACCTGCCGCGACCCCGCTGGTCCGAGAGGGAAGGTCAGTGCACGGGGATGTCCCCAAGGCAGGCGAGTGAAGGACATCACGGTCCCCACTGCCCTGCTGGGTTGTGGCCAAGAATGGGCTTGGCTGGGTGGTGTGAGGGTGGAGGGAAGGCTGTGCCCATGTGGTGCCCATGGTCGTGCTGGTGGCCAACCATCCCCTTCTCCCTGCTGGTGCCACCACCCTGGGGACACTGAGCCCAACAGCACCCCTTCACCTGACAGCTTCCCCAGCAAGAGCAAAGTCACCGTGGTGGGCTCCTCAGGGACAGGGATGCGGTGGGTGGGAACCTGCGGAGACCCAGCAGCGCTGCTGGTGACTTCTAACTCCATGCCTCTGTCTCCAGGCCCTGCAGGAGTTAGCTGCCCAGCACCCCAGCATCAGGCCGCTCCAGCTAGGTATGCTGCATCCCTCCCTCCTGCTCGGGGCACTGCTCCTGGCCCTCTGCTTGCCTCGGGGACACAGCTGGGGACAGTTTTGCCAGAGCTTGGTGGTGGCAGCTTTCCCTGAGCAGAGCTGTCCTCTCTCTGGAAGCCATCAATCCAGCTTCAGAGGGAGGCAGAGGTGGGTCCGGACAAAATTCCGAGGGAAAGGCACAACATCAAGTTCCAAAGATGCCCAAATTTGCCTTGCATTTTGAGTTGAACACATAAATTCAGCATGCAAGCTTACGAGACTGTAATTGGGTTGATGTCCCTTTGGAAGTGACCAATCTCATTTCCTTTGCTTTTAGTAAAAAGAGAGGAAAGAAATAGGCCGAAAGGATGCCTATGGGAGATGTGATGTGCCGGTGTTAGCATCCCAGGTTGCTGCTCTGGCTCAGAGGCGTGTTCCATTTTGGGATGTCTGCCAGCTGGGTGACAAACAGACCTGGAGAGGACAAGGACTCGGGGGAGAAAAGGTCATTTCACATTGCCAAAGTTGGGGTGTTCATCTGCAGGGAGTTCCCAGGGATGCAGGCTCTCTGGAAGGGACCGAGCTGTAATAAAATGTTGCATCTTTAAAAATACCTGTGAGCCCCACACAGATGGGTGATGGGAAAAGCAAATTTGCTTTGCTCCCAAAGTCAAGTCCCAAAGCAAGCTAAAGAAAAATAAACCAAAAACTATGAAAGACCCAACTGTAACAAAGTATTAAATATATATATGTGTTAAAAAAAAAAAAAAGAGAAGCTGCTCCAGGCTGTCCTCCTCCAGGTTGAGGAATGGTTAACTTCAGTAATAGGAACACACGTTTCAGAAATGAAAGAAATTAACTCTGAAATGCCTATTGCATCCTTTCATTCTCCATTTCTTTCTTTCCCTTTCTAATCCCCTATGTTTTTCTATCTGAAAGCTGAGGCTCCAGGTGTGCACGTTGCTTTGTGGGCACCATTTCAGCCGTTGTGTAGAGGAGATAAGAGGTTAATTTGGTTAATTCAGCTAATTTGGCTGGCCTAGCAATAGGGACGTGTTTGTCCCACATGTCTGGCCCCCTTCTCCCTTGGAGCAATGATTCTGCCAGTCCAAACTCAGAAATTAATCATTCACCCAAGCCAGCGAACAATACCTGGCATATGGTGGAGGAATGGAGCCTGGAGTTTGGCGTGTTCATTGTCCAAAAAGCAGTCACCAGAAAACAACCCTCATCTTCCAAAAAATCTGTGCTGTCCCATGGATATTTAGCCCCCATACAGCAGCCCCCCAGCAGATTTTCTCACCAAATTGCCCCAAAATGTTCTTCTAACACCTCCACAAAGGCCTGTGCTGCTGGTGCAAGTCCCAGCTCACTCCAGTGCTTTAAAAGAAGACTTGAGCCTTGCTTATCACCACTAAACTGCTTAAAAACGCCCCAAGAAAAGGTTGTTCTAGTGCTCAGGAGTTCAAAAGAACAACTTTGCCTTCAGCTCTTCCCACCTCTGCTAATTCGGTCTTGTGCAAGCTTGAGAACACAGCTTGGTGGGGGCGGAGGGGGGGCAAAATGTTGCAAAAGAGACTTGGCTCCCAAATTTTCCCCATGGGCAGGCTCATGGGATGAGCGTGCCTGCAGGAGTGCGTGCACAGGGGCTCAGCAGCACAGGCACACCCCAACGTGCCCGTGCACATGAATATTCATAGGCCTTAAGGGCTGCTGGTGTAGCTGTGATATAAAAAGGCAATGCCAATGTGACATGTTGGCCTAACCATCCCATTTCAGATCTGTAAGGTATTCAGATGGCTCCTTTTAAACAACTGATGGATGTCACTGCGGGGCAAGCACCCAGCGTGTGATGCAGATCTTGACAAGCAAACCCAAAAACTGAAGCAAGCAAACGCAAGCTTAAAACATACCACTCCTATTGGTTTAGGAAATAAAATAATATAAAATAAATCCTACCAGATTTTGAAAGAGATCCACACAGGTGCTTACCTCTGTCATCACGATTTCAGGAAAATCAGGAGCCCTGGCAGCTGGAGGGGGCCTGGACCCACAGATGGGGCTGAAGCATCTGTAGAAAAGGGGAGGTTGGGAATCAAAGTCTGCAAGCAAACACTGGAAAGCAGTGGTGTGGAAGATGAATTTTAGCATCAAGTGTTAAAAAAGGAAAAGATCGCTCTAGGTGATCCATCAGGTTGGATATCAACAAGGGAAGACCTTAATGTAACTCATTAATACAGCGAATCAGTCCCTGGTACATTGGCAGCACCTGTAGCTCTTGGAGAAGGACTCCAGGAGCGTAGCTGTAATGTTTCTCCAACCATTCTGTCCATTATCTGTACACCCGACTGTGGTTGGCTCCTGGTGGAAAGGATGCACGAAATACACCTGGGAGCCCCAGCGTGTAAGGCTCAAGCATCTCTTACAAACTAAAAAAGCCAATCCTAAGCTCCTTGATTCCATAAAGCAAATACAGTCACGTTCATCTTTCTGCCCCGCAGACACGGTGGATTTGTCCAGCATCCGCAGAGCTGTGCAGGCTGTGGAGTCCCACCTGGAGGGCCAGGGCCTGAACCTGCTCATCAACAACGCCGGGGTGGGCTCGCGGGCCACGCTGCAGTCCATGGACTCGCAGGAGACGCTCGCTGCCTTCGCAGTCAACGTGGTGGGACCTCTGCAGGTTGTGAAGGTGGGTGTATGGGCTTTTTGGGGTTCTACTGACCAGGGAGATGCTCCTCGTAGCAAAGGGCTTCTCGGTGGGATGGGTTCTTGAGGTGTGGGATGAGCCATGCTCATGGGAACAAGGCTGTGGCTGGAGGAGCAGGGAGCCTGAGGAGCAGCAACCATGGCGTGAGGACTTATAGGGCAGGCCTTGAACCCGGGGTCCCTACCCCAACGTGTGTCTTTCTGCCAGGAATTCCTGCCACTCTTGGAGAAGGCAGCAAAGGGCAGAGGGAAGGAGGGGCTGAGCTGCAGCAGGGCCGCCATCATGAACCTGTCCTCCAAAGTGGGCTCCATTGGGCTGTGCCTCGACGTGCTGGAGGCCCCCATGTACCTGTACCGTGCCAGCAAGGTGAGGGGCCGGGAGAGGATTTGGGGATGGTGGCCCATGGAGTGGCCCATGCCACGGGTGGACCTGTGGCACCTTCCAGCCTGCCCCAGGCCACCCATCCCTTCCCTGGTCCTCCACGTGAGAGCACTCAGACCACCAGTGTGGGCTGTGCCCATGCTTTCTGGCTCTTCCAGGCTGCCCAGAACATGGTGACCAGGTGCCTGGCTGCAGAGCTCAGGGACAAGGGCATCTTGTGCACGGCGATCCATCCCGGCTGGGTGAAGACCGACATGGGGACAGAGCAGGTACTGTGCCGTGCAGGGAACGCATGCTGGGTCCCTGCTGCTCGGTGCCCTGGGGACAGCTCTGAGATCTGCAGCTCTGTGCATGGAGGTGGAGGCTCTGCAGCTGCTCGGGGCAGGGAGGGGACCATGGGCAGCCAGCCACACCGAGAGCAGAGGGCTGGCAATAAGGAAAGATGTCCCCATGGGCACCCTGCCCTGTTCCAGCTGGGACAAAAGGGTGCAGCAGCACCTGTGCACCCTCCAGCTTGGTGGGGCCCTGCAGCTCTCCCTGCCCTTCACAACCCCAGTGGTGACACTGGTCCTTGTCCTCTTCCACAGGCGCCCATGACGGTGGAGTGCAGCGTGCAGGGCATCCTGGAGGTGCTGGGCAGCCTCTCGCAGGAGACGTCCGGCACCTTCCTCGACTGGGAAGGGAACTGCCTGCCCTGGTGACACCAGCTCAGCCCCTCTGTGTCACCCCTGCCCACCCATGGACATGGGTGGCAGCTCCCCTTTGTTCCCCTCTCCATGTGTGGCTGCACAGTGCCCTGCACCCCAACTCTGCGTCGCTCCGTGCCCCCGACGGCCTGGGCCCCATGGGCAGCCCTCGCCGCACAGATCCTGCGCCCCCGCCTCGCCCGTGCTGCCCCCAGCCCCGGGCAGCCACCTGCTGGGAGCCGGGCGCTGTCCCCAGCCCCTGCCCTGGCGCAGGGGCCGTTTCCAGCAGGGACAGCTGTCCCTGAGGGGACACCTGGCAGGGGCTGCGCTTGGCAGCAGCGGCGCTGAGGCAGACGGGTGAGGAGTGGCAGCGGCTGGGAAGGGGCTGCCCTCGGCGGGCCGGCAGCGTGCGGCAGAGCCTGTTGTGCTCAGAGACGGAGGCGGCAGCATGGCTGTTGTGGGCCGTGGCTTTATTGAGGACGGAGCAGAGGTCAGGCAGCAGCAGAGGGGCCGCTGCCAGGAGGCGGGCAGGAGGCTGGGCCAGCGCCTCACCAGGCCACAGCGTTCCCTTCCCAGTCGAGGAAGGTGCCGGTGTCCTTCTCGGAGAGGGAGGAGAGCACCTTGAGCATCCCTCGGACGCTGGCATCCACCGTCAGCGGGGGCTGCAGGGGCAGAGGGAGCAGCAGGTGGGCGTGTGGCCCAGGGCTGCCCAGGCCGTGCCCTGGAGCGTGGCTGCAGGAGGGCAGCAGGAGCAGCGAGGGGTCAGCGGAGCCCTGGGCAGAGGGGCTGAGGCGGGCACCCAGCGATGGGGCTGCCAGGAGCCAGGGCTGGCGCTCCCCGCGGGGTCCCAGGGCAGGGAGAGCTGGGCAGGGTGCGGAGGGAGCAGGCAGGGGGTCTTGCTGCAGGGCTCGGGGTGACAACAGCCTCCCGTGGGAAACCAGCACAGGGCATGGATGGACCCACCCTGGGTGAGCTCCTACCGTCATACCAGCTGCATTCCCCATGTCTGTTTGCACCCATCCAGGATGGAGAGCAACACAGAGGATGCCGTGTTCCCGGTACCCCATGGCCTGGCACCTGGTGAGCATGTTCTGAGCAGCCTGTGGGAAACAGAGCAGGGATCAGGGTGGGAGGAGATTGTGCCTGCATGGGGACACATGCAGACCCCATGGCTGGAGCAGGGGAGGGGAAGGAAATTTACCCCCAGCAAAGTGTGGCTGTACCTTGCTGCAGCGGTACGAGACAATTTCCATCACATTCCAACCAGAGAGAGAAGAAATGGATCCCCCAATGCTGGACACGTTGATGATGGCTGCCTTGCTGCAGCTCATCCCCAACCCTGGGCTCCCCTGGGCAGCCTTCTTCAGCAGGGGTAGGAACGCCTGTGAGGAGAGGAGAAGCAGGGAGTCCATACAGAGGTGGTGCAGGGGACAGGACCAGCTCCTTCCACAGCGGGCAGTGCTGGCTCCAGCAGCAGCAGCAGCCACGTTCCTCTTCCCACTGGCGCAGGCTCTGGCTCCTCAGCACCACCCCTGGTCCCACCAACTTCTGACAGCAGCTCAGGAGCACCAGGCCCAGCAGCAGCACAAGNGGGAGCGCGGGGAGGCGGGGGGCCCTCCCCCTTGGGAGCGGCTGTGGCACCCACCGAGCGGGACGATGACCAGGTTGGGGTGCTTGGAGGCCAAGCTGTGCAGCTCCTGCAAGAGACGGGTGAGGTGAGCCCCGCGTCACCCCCTGCCCAGCATGGCAGCCAGCAGCCGTGTGCCTGCAGCCCTGGGGCGCGTGGTGCCAGGCAGAGGCAGGAGCTCGGTGCCTGACCCCAGGGAGCCATGGGCACCCCGTGCACAGCTCATGCCATGGCCGTCCCAGCCCGGCTCTGCTGTGCCTGGGGCGCGGGGCTGCAGCTCCCTGATGGAGACCTGCACACGTCCGCGCTCCTGCCCCGGCCCTGCTGTCCCCCACCGCAGGCAGCTCCATCCCAGCCCGGCCTCACCTGCGCCCGCTGTCCCTTGGGGTCCCGACAGGTTGCAAAGACCCACTCGGGTGGGCTTGGCATCGCCAGCAGGTGCCGGACGAGCCCCAGGCCGATTCCCCGGTTGGCCCCAGTCACCAGCACAGAGTGGAAATGAAGCCCAGCCATGCTGCTCTGTCTGCCTCTGTGCTGGCGCCGCGCTGAGTGCAGGTGCCTTTTACTACTCACTTATCTCCTATTTACCCATGAGGGCTTGCATCTGCTCTTTGCTCTACGAAACTCTGTGACATGCCAGCCTCTTGGCTTTGGTCCACACCCCAGATCCACCTTTCCCAATGGCTGAGTGACAGGAGGGGAGCCCAGCGTCCTGCCCAGGCAGGGAATGCCCTGGGTGGGAGGTCGGACACATTGTCCTCTGCCCCGTGGAAAGCTGCCTCCACTCCCAGAGCCGACACAGTGCAAGCATCAGCTCGCCCGTGCAGGTGCTGGGCTGGAGTTACGTCACGGCTTTTTGTACCTTCCTCTTCTCTGCTCCACCAAAACCTAATCCGCATGTTTTTGGGGCCAGAACTACTTCTGCTCCTGCATGGAGGTACCTCTTTTTCCCTCCTGGACCAGCGGCCTCTGTCCCTCATGGCTGGACAGGCAAGGGTGGACTCAGTGACCACTTGCAACACAATTTATTGGCCTTAATTTGTGCAACAACAAAGTCACAGTCATGGGTACAGCAGCTAGGAGAGGTGAGAGCCCCTTAGCCTGAAAACCTGGGAACCCTCCAGGAGTGCTTGGAAACCCTCCAGCTGCCCAGAGGAGACCCCTTCCTGAAGGTCTGCCATAACAACAGCTATAGTTTCAGCTGGAGGCATGACAGAAGGACAAAGTTCACACCCAGCACACCAGGCAGCTGATCCCAGGGTGGTCCAGGTACTCCTCTGTTCATTTTGGTGCTGGTGAGGCAATGGGCCGACCTGAGTGGAGGCGATGGCCCTGAGAAACAGAGGAAACATCTGACAGGTCATTACAGGAGCTTGGGGGCAGGCCTGAAGGTCCCCCAGGACCTCCCGTTGGGCCTGGATTAACGCATGAGCAGCACCGGGGTGTTCCCAGGGGCTGCTCAGCAGCTTGTGGGGAAGGACCTGAGCGTACCACAGGCTCCCCAGGTGTTTCCTGCTGCAGCACTGACCCAACCGAGCACAGTTTGTAATGCACAGGCTGTTCCCGGAGATGAAGAAATGCTCACGTGGGACAACGTTCTGTACCTGTTGAACACAGGTGTCTCGCAGATAGTTTTAGATAACGAGTAACAGCAGATCATGTGTGTGCTACAGCGATTGGGCAGCCAGGTTCAAGCTGGAGGAGCCTCCTCTGACCCAGCTGAAGCTGCTGCTGCAAGGACTCCTGCGGCGGAAATCCCCGTCGCCATCTGGAGAGCAACCAGCCGTGCTGCCTAAGAGATCTGCTCCTCCCTGTGAGCGCTAGCTTGTGTGCAGATCCCAATAAACTCCCCTGCTTGTGTTTTGAAAACACTCTTGTCCACGCCTGGTTGTGGCCCTCAGGGACTTTGCTTCACCCCAGCCTCCAGTCAGACAAGGGGTGCAGCAAACCACGACCTCCACAGCCCCATCCCAGCGCTGCCCTGAGCTCAGGTGGGACCTTGGCCTCGTGTCAGCTCCTCCATGCCACGGGGCACCTTCCTGCAACACTGTGGCCACCGGGAGTGAAAAGATGAAAGCCTGTGCTTGGCGTCCTCCCAGCTGGATTTTGCTCCCTGACCATGGATTTCTAGCACTGGCTTCAGAGCATCAGAAGGGAATGGGCAGCCTGATCCAGCGGCTGGCAGCCCTGCCCATGGCATGGGTTGGAACTGGGTGATCTTTAAGGCCCAACCTAAGCCATTCCATGATCTACAAACGGGACGGCCACTCCTTCCAGCAGGGAGGTCGGGCACTACGGCAGCCACGAAAATCCATCATTTCAGCTCCTTTCTGCTGAAAAACTGAACGAGAACCAGCACGGAACCCCCGAGAACCCCCAGTCGGAAGGGCCCCACAGCCGAAGCTCGGGCCAACACACCCGTTGGGCCCGATGCGGGCCCTCACCCCGAGGCCGCGCTCCGCTCGTTGAAACCGCGCAGCATCCCCCGAACCCCGGGCCCGCTCCCCGCCCTTCCCCGGGCCGCTCCGCCCCGGATGCGGCGAGTTGGGCCGCGCTTCCCCTTCCTGGGCCGCGGGGGCCATGGCGGCGGCCTGCCCCGGGGGGGCGGCTGCGGAGCAGCGGGCGCAGGAGCGGGGCGGCGCGGCGGCCGACGCCGGGTGAGGCCGGGGCGGCGTTGGGCCTACGCGGGCCCCTGCGGGCGGAGCCGCTGCGGTCGGTGGGGACCGGGGCTGCTCCTGCGTTGGGTTTTGCCCTTCCCACATGGCTCCCGGTCTCCGTCCCTCGTAGGTTCGTGTACGAAAGCAGGAACGCGTCTTCTCCCAGAATCTACGTCTTGCAGCCCTGGATCGTGAACCTGCTGGTGAACTACGAGCGGCTGGACGCCGGGAAGCTGCTGGCGGGGGAGGTGCTGCGGGGAGGGACCGAGCGNGTGCTGCGGGTAGGTACCGAGGGCTGCCCGACCTGCAGGAACAGCGCTGGAAGCCCGGATTCCTGGAGGCACTTTGCTGAGGGTGGGCTTCCCTTCCTGCCCCCCGTCTCCTGCTTCTCCGAGGTGGAGCTTTGCCCAGTTCTGGCGGCCTTGCCTGGCTCCTGCACCCCTGGCGCTTGTGCCATGCTCTCTTGGAAGGAGTCTGTGGTCTCCAGGCCTCCCCTTCTCCCTCCTGGCTTCCCGCTTGCTGCATGCCATGCTTCCCCCTGTCTGCCTCCAGCCCTTGGCTTTGTATGGATGAGCATGGACAGGGCGAGGCAGCAGCAGGAGGGGATGCACTGGGGCACCTGGAGCCCACAGGATCTCAGGCCAGTCCTGTCCTGGATGGATCTCTGCTGGCAGATCCTCGTGGTTTGTCATTCAGGGCACCAGAAACAAAACTTGCTCCCGTGTAGCTCCTGGAAAGCTTTTGCAGCATGTGGTGCTGGGTCTTTGACAGTGATTACTTCAAATGAGAAGAGGAAGCTGTGATAAAGGAACCCTTGCCCGTCTGAGGGTGGCATAAAAGGAGGAAAATAACCGAGCTGAGCTGGCCCTGCTGGCTCCTTTCAGACAGTGCTTGGAGGTGCGATGCCCTCCGACAGTCTCAGTTGTCCAGCAGGAGCTCGGTTTGGCCAGGGAGGAGGGCTGAGAGCTGGCTGCGAGTGCTGCTTGTGGGTGGCTGCTCTTGCTTCTGACTCTGGAGCCAGCACTGTGGAGGAACGTGGGCTGAACTGTCATCAGCTGTGGACTAATTACTGAGATAATCACATACCTGTGTATGGAGACCCAACTGTGAACCCGTGCATCGCCTTGGGGCTCAGGGGACCAGTGGGGATGTCACTAATGTGAGTACTCCAGCCTGCACCCCTCTGAATCCTCCACAGCTGATGAAGGTTTGGGAGTGTTATCTGGAGCAGCAGAGCCTGCTCAGGTTGCTGTGGGCTCCAGTTATGCCTAACTTCTCTACCTGCTTCAAACTTACAACTTCCAAACCTACTCCCTTTTTTTTCCTTTTCCTAACCAGTCCTGTGTGCAGCCCTGCTTGCTGCTGGTGCCAGGGCTCTCTTGCAGTGCCTGCTCAGCCAGTCTGCCTCGGTGGTGCTCAGGAGGCCGGGGGGACACAGCAAGCATAGCCTAGGGACTCTCTGAGCTGCCATGCCCACAAGAAGAGGACCCTGTCAGCGTGGTCATCCTTGAACCCAGCAGTGAGCTGTCTCCTTGTACAGGGAGGTTATGCAGTAGGGTTGTCGGATTCTTACTGTCAGCACAAGGCCCCAGCTGGCAACAAATATCTGTGGTGGACAACGTTGCTGTCTGTGCTGGTACTCAGAATTGCTTCCATTTGTCACCTGGCTGGTAGACGGTGGAAACAAGAGCATCAGACACAGGTGGCATTCGTGCAGGGTGTGACATGCAGCTTCACAGCCCCTCTTCCTGCCTCTGCTGTTGCAGTGTGTGCATGGGTCAGGTGAATGGAGCATGGGTGACCAACTCACAGGGGTGTAGCAGGGCAGAGGCTTGGGGCTGCAGTGATGAGGGCTGGCCAGGGCTGACCCGCTGACCCCAGCCTGCTCAGCAGCTGTGTGGGGGACGTGTGGAAGTTGCATCCAGCAGAGGCTGCGTTGACCCAGCATGTACAAGTCTCAGGGCTGCTATTTCAGAAACTTCATTGAGAAGACAGGAATGGCTGTAATAATTTTGCTAGTTACTGCTACCGTCTCTCCCTCTGTTTTTCTAGAGCCTGCTGCTGGTTTGGGCAAAAAGAAAAATGCTTGGCTGTGCTTTCTTTCCCACCTTGCCTTTGCTTGCTCCCTCACTCAGTGTGGTGTGTCCCTTATCTTGGTGTGTCCCTTATCTTGGTGCTGAGTCTGCGTGGTCCAGCTGGGGAGGCAAGGGCACGTGCAGCACCCCTTGGTCCTGGGGTAATCCTCATCTGGCTTCCCGGTGAATGTGGACTTCTTAAAGTCCAGGCTCCCCAGCAGGCATGGTGTGCTGCCTTTGTTCACTGGGAAGTCTGGGTGATTTTTTTTCCATTTTTTTCCCCCTCCCCTCCCCAATATTTTTCTAGGTTTTGAGTGACTCGAGTGCTCCTGGCCAGTCTGAAGCGCAGCAAGATGCTGTTGTTCAAGTCTCAGATGGGTCCTTCTCCATCCGAGTGGTCATTACAGCTGAAGCTCTGCAGGCAGAAGAAAAGTGAGTTCCATCATGGCTTGGCTGTGGCTGGGACAGCAGCTCTGCACAGCTGCTAGTGGGGCTCCTGCCTGGTCTTTTTTCAGGTTGTGGCAACCTAAATCAATAACAGGGTGGGAAGGCTGTGTGAAGGAGGCAGCAGCTGCTGGATGCTGCCAGCTGGGACATTGGCACTCGGTGGTCCAGTTATGGCTGGCTAGATTGTGCAGGGATTGATGGCAGGTGCCTTACAAACGTCATCAGGAATGCTTTAAACACCCGTGGTCCTTGTGAAAGGAGTCAGATAATGAGCCATGGTATCCTGGGCTCCTTCAGTGCTAGCAGCGTTTCTCAGTTTCCCCATTTGGATGCGAGCCCTCTGTTTTCCAGCTGGGCTGATTGCTGGTGTCAGAGGTGGGGACAAAAAGCAGCTCTCAGCAGCTCAATCCCTGACACTCCCACTTAGAAGTATTGCAGCGTGCCCCTGTGTAGCTGGCATAGCTGTAAGGGGAGCCCCACGATGTGTCTGGGCGATCTGACTTCATTCGTCACCTCTCCACCTCTGTTCTTTTTCTAGCAACCACATGCAGCTCAGGCTTTCCAGCCTTGTTTGTAGAATTATCGTCCTGCAGAAGTACACGTTGTGTTTCCAGGAGGAGGCCAGGCTGGTAAGTGCTCTGATGAATGGGAGGAACTTGTTTCCTGACCTTGCCTTGCTTCCTGCATGCTTTGAGCTGCTCGCAGAGCTGTGCTATGGAGCCAGGGGCAGATGAGGGCTGGTGCTTCTCCTCCACAGCCCTTCAGTTCTCAGATCCTGGTAAGGTCTGTGGCAGTGAAGAAGACTTGACAGTGCAGGGGATGACATGAGCCCTCCCCGGGGATGTGGTGCCTCTCCTCTGGGGTCTGCAGATGAGGTCCATCCTTTGTGTGGGTTCAGGAGTGTCTCCATGGATTCAGGCTGGCCCAGCCTGGCTTGTGGCTGTTGAAGAGGCTGCTGAGAAGGCTGTTAGCTGGTGCAGGAGGGTGCAAAACCTGCTGCTGAAGGGGAGGTGCAGCCTGCCCCTTGTCAAGGGCCACTTAGGCTGGGGGGTTGCTAGCAGGGCTGGGGTGGGTGCTGAGCAGTCCCAAAGTGAGAGGGAGCAGAGCTGTGACCACTTGCCTGTACCTGACGGGCTCCATTTGCCCCAACAGGAGGACTGTGAGTTTTATCTCACCGCCCAGCGCTTCATCGTGCTGCCCATGGAGAGGCAGAGGTTGGATTCACCAAATGGGTACGTCCCAAGGTGCAGGGGCTGAGGGTGCTGGTCTGTGGGGCTTGTGCACCTCCCTGGAGCCGAGCAGGGGGTGTTTGCCATGCAGCACTGAAGCCAGGAGCCCTTGGCACAGCAGCGTGTGCTGCCAGTAAGAAGCTGAGAGATCTGCTGCTGCGACCTGATTGTGTTGGAGATCTTTGAAAGAGAAACGTCTGTGTTCCAAGCTTTGGAGGAATGTGTGCATGGAAGGGAATGCCACATCAGTAACTGGCTTCTCTGTTGTTCCAGGAACCATGAGCCCTCTGTGGCCGAGAAGATAAAGGAGCTCTGGATGTAAGTGTGGGGCTGGTGAATATATGCAGACACCACGATGAGAGCGTGCAGGCACTGAGGTGCAGAGCTGCTGGTTTGCATGTGCCACGGTCCTAACCAGGCTTTCCCTTCTCCTTGGTCATTGCAGGAGGATGATCTCTCTGAGGAGTGCTCCCAGCTCAGGTAAGGGGCTGTGGGGGATGCGCTGTGCTGTGGCTGCCTGCTGGGGCTCGTGGCTCTTGCATGTGGTCTGTGTCAGGCAGGTGTAGCACAAAGCCAACCAAACATGCTGATGAGCTGAATGACAGGGGCTCAGGGTGTCACAGGGTGCTGTGCCTGTTCTGTACCTCAGCCTGGTTCTGAGAGACTGCAGAGAGCAGGGAGGGTCTGCCCTTGGCTGCTTGGGTAGCAAGCAGCAGCAATGTGTGAGTTTCCTGCAGGAGCCAGGCTCAGTCTCATCCACCCAGCTCTCTGGCTGTCCTGGTAAGAACAGAAAGTGGCTCAGGACAGCAGCACAAGGCAGAGCTGCTGAGCCTGAAGGGGGACACATTGATGCTAACAGTTAAAACAGTGTGGGCCGTTGCATGCCCATGCTTGTGCTGCTGCTCCAAGCAGCACGAGACTGGAGAAATCCCTCTGCTTCAGGGCCTGCCCTTGGTCTGCAGCAGTCCTTTGAGTTCCCCACTGACCTCTCTGTTCAAGATGCTGCCTGCACGTGCTGGGCAGTCTCTAGCTCTAAACACACCTTTGTTTTTCCATGGTCCTGGTGAGGTTGTCTGGTCAGGAGTAGTGATGTTCTTTTCCCCATTTCATTCTGTGCCCTGCTCCTGAAATGGCTGCCAGCTGTAATCCCTGTAGCATGTTAGGAAGGTGTCTGAGGACCTGTGTGGCTGGGGAGAGAAAGGAAAGATAGTGTCTGGATGCAGAAGAAAAGCAGTTTTGTGTGTTTCCACAGGTTTCAGTGCACGTGACTGTCGTGCAACAGGAAGTAAAAGCATTTGCCTGAACTGAGGTATCTGCTCCACTAACATAACTTGTGTTCTTGCTCCAGAGTCGTCCCTCTCTCAGCTGCTGGAAGTGATAGCCCAGGACCAGCTTGCGGTCTTGAAGGAAAACGCGGAGGAGTGCTTGGATTTGCAGGTGCCCAAAGCGACGCCAGCAGCGGAGACGGACAAGCTTCCTGTGACATACTGGGAGGCAGAACTCAAGAAAGAGGTCAGTCCAGCTGCTGTGAGGTGCCTGACGTGGAGCCACCTCTGTGCCTGTCTGAGGCAGGGCTGTGACAGCTTGTGGTGGGGACTGTGCTCTGAAGGGGTGGGAGAAGAAAGGGGAAGAGCAGTGGGCAGAAGCAGAGGTTTGTTGGGGAGCAAGGCTGTGTTCAGCTGTGGGTGAGCTCCTGCAGCTAGAGAAGGAGCACACAGCAAAAAACAAGTAACATTTCTCATTTCAGCCAAGTGAGGATGTCTTCTTAGTCCCAGCCAACATCCTGGTGATTCCTGCTGAGGAGGGGGTGGTTGTCTGTGATGCTTCCCAGTCAGGTCAGTGCTGTGGTGTCATTTGGAGGGTAGGTGGGTCAGCAATTAGAGTCCAGGTGTGTTGAAATAAGGGACTTTTTCCTGGTTATGGGCTGAGCACACCACTTAGATACCCAGTAGGTGGAATTTTGGAAGCTGCAGCCCCTAGATTGCAGAGCACCGTAAGAGGTTTGTAGTTCTTCTGTAGGTCATGAACCTGCTTGGCTTGTTCCTTTTGTGAGTGTCTCAGTCCCCACGCTGCTGAGATGCTGAAGGTCCTGCCAGGTGCCTGGGATCTCTCTGGGAAGTGGAGAAGAATTCCTTTGCTCTGGCTGAGCAGTGTGCTGGGATGTGTCCAACAGTGCCCTTTTCATTTCAGTTGTGTCTGGGGCATCTCCTGAGAAGAGCAGCTGCGAGACGACTGTGCCAGACTACCAGAGTATCCTGTCCCAGGCCAGGTGTAAGTAGTGAGACATGCACATCCCATCTGGCCTCTTTGTATTTTCATCTGAAGTCCTCTCAGCCCATTTTCTCTCTGCGTTAAGTGCAGGAGGTACCAGCAGAGCCAGGTCTCTCGGGAGTGAATTCTCCTGGCACCGAGTGAGCAGGGAGCAGTCCCGCTCCTGCAGCCTGTCCTGCACAGTGCAGGCTGTGCTCTGGACACCAGGAGAGCAGTGCACCTCTGAGTGGGGGGGACCAGGTCACAGTCTATGAGCAGCTCCCGTGAGGTTTCTCACCTCTCAGCATCTAGGATGCAAGAGGTGGCAGCTGCTGTTTACATGCTGCCAGGAGCTGTGGGCTCCAGGTGCCCCAGTGTGTCTGGCTGACTCTGTCTGCTCCAGCAGCGAGAGGCCAGGCCCTCTGCTAGCCCTGCAAGAAAAAGAAAAGGGCACAGGGGAAGGCCTTCCTCCTGCCTGCTTTGCGGGTGCTCTCTGGCTCTCCACTGCCTGAGTTAGGTCTTGGAAGGAGTCTGGCTGAGCCGTCCCTCCAGGTTTGTCTGCTAAAAGGGTTTCAGAGCTCCCCCTTGAGTGCTGTCTGTGCAATTCATAATTGTTTTTAGCTGTTGCAGGGCTGGGAGTAGACAGCAGCGTTCTTGGTCCTACAGTTCACCAAAATCGCTTCCTGGTCGTGGTCGTTGCAGCTGCAGAGTCAACGGCATGGTCAGAGAGCTCAGACACGTCGCTGGACGACCCTTGGAACGGGCTGCCCGCAATGTCCTTGACTCTGACCTCCTCAGAAAGTGCATCTCCCTGCTCTCCACCTGCACAGGAGGCCCAGCAGGAAGTGGCAGCTGACAGCAACACCCCTGACTTGCTGGAACCTTGTAGCCATGACTCTCCCCAGGGCTCCCTACAGGCTGACTCGGTGCACACCTCCTCTCCCTCGCTGCTCACCTCCTATGGCAACACCAGCCCTGTGAAGGCTGACACCACCCAGGCAACGTCCACTGCCGAGGCAGCCTGCACTGCTCCCCGTGCCACTCGAGCCCCACAGGTGGTGGAGGACTCTCAGGCCAGCGTGTCGTCTCTCTCTCCAGTTTTTCCTGTCCTCCCCAGCAGCCACGTGGTGTCCCACGCTAAGGAGGCACCTCATCAGGAGCAGGCAGACTCCAGTGGCACAGCTTTCCCTCTGGATAGGCAGAAGCATCGGCTGGCTCATGCCAGGACCAAGGGAGGAGAATCCCCAAGGAAGACCAGAAGGGCTGCGAGTGCCAAGAGGAAGGTGGTGGTGGGAGGTGGCCGGGCGCTGCCTCGCGTGCGTGGACTGCAGCACAAAATGCCTCCCCAGGGGGCCTCTTGGGGCGTGGGGAGAGAGAGGGGCAGGAAGATGGGTTTCGTGAGCCCGCAGGGAGCGAAGAGGAGCAGAAGGGAGGAGATCAGGCCACAGCTTGGAGAGGAATTCCTGGTGGAGAAGGAACTGAAGGAAGAGGAGGAGGAGGAGGAGCTGGAGGAAGAAGAGGAGGAGGTGTCGGAGGAAGAGGAGTTGGAGGAGGAAGAGGAACTAGAGGAAGGGGAGGAGGAGGAGATGGAGGAAGAAGAGGAGGAGGAGCTGGAGATGGAGGAAGAGGAGGAGGAGCTGGAAGAAGAAGAAGAGGAAGAGGAGGCATCGTCCATGAGTAGCCCCGGCCCCAGCTCCAGGCCAGAGCGGCGCCGAGTTCTGGAGCCCGTAAGGATGCAGTTGGGCTCAGCAGGGAGCTGGGGGGAGCCAGCCCTTGCTGGAGGCTTTTCCAGCTCTCCAGGTGAAATAAGATGGGAAGGGCAGGAAACGAGGGAGAAAGAGTTGCTGCAGATGTGTCAGGGTCATGGGGTTGGGGTCTCGTTTTTGTGGCTGGGCAGCTGTGCTCCAGCACCAGGCTCACTGTCCCTTTGCTTCCGCAGTACGTCCGTGACAGGCCGCCCCGGTACCGGTACGACGCCCCCAGCCCTGAGCTCTGCAGGCAGCTAAGATCCATCAGGTCAGTGCAGCGATGGACTCGATGGACCCCCAGCCCTCTGGGCACAGCCAGCCGCTGCCATCAGCCCCGTGGCACCTGGGCTCTCCTCCTCGCAGCCCAGGGTGCAGTGGGTCCCTCTGTCCCTGCCAGGTCCCCTGCTCTGCCCCGTCCCTCTTGGTGCCCAGCTGGGTTCCTGTCTCATCCCGGCTCCCGTTTTGGTTTTGCAGGCTCTCCAAGGCGATGCTGATGTGGGCGAGCTGGATTGTCACCGAAAAGGATCTGGAGCCTTGAGATGAGACCACGTGGAGCCCAAGTGCGCTCGTTTCCTTTCTTCACCAGTTCAGCAACTTCGGTTTACAGCTACATGGGCAGAGCAGGGACCTATACCTCTCTCCCTCAAGGGACAGCTGAGAAGTGGCCTTCAGCGACCCTGGTCACGATGATGCTGGGGACATGACCTGGTAGAGGCCAGCACCCTCAGCCTTAAGAGGGAGAAGGCTCAGGGATGCGGCGGTGCACGAGCTGGGCTCACTGCCTGCTCAGGGCCATGCTGCACCCTGGAAGGAGAGGGGACCCGTTCCCACTGTAGCATGGGCAGCGGTGGTGGCAGATGCAGCCTCAAAGCCCTGGAGCCTGCTCCCCTTCCTGAAGTCAATGCAGCAGTTTGGACGTTTATTGATTTGTTTTGGTAGGGTTCTGCACTCTTTCTTACAAAATATCCTGCAAGATTATATGTTGTAGAAATTAAAATTAAAAGTCATATATTTTTTAAATACACAGCTCTTGTATTAAAAAAAAAAAAAATGGGGAAAAAAAAAAAGAAAAAGCATCTTGCTTCTGTGTCGTAAACATCAGCGCAGGTAATGCGTTTGGTCCGGAGGTGGAGTGGAGGTGATCTGCTCGTGGTTGCCACAGGAGAAAGCCACGTGGGGTTCAGGAGGACGCTGGTGCCAGCTGGGAGCAGCAGGGGCAGGAGGCAGACGTGGCCAGGGTGCTTGGAGCAGCGCTTGGCAGTGCCATGGATGGTGCTCAGCTGCAGGAAATGGCCTCGGGGCGCTGGAGGGAGCATTACGCTGTGAGCAGAGGAGCAGGAGGTGTGCATGGTGACAGGGCCCTGGTAACGCTGCTAAAAATGTCTCAGCCGCTCTGCACCGCCGGGCTGCCAGCACCTCTGCTGCCTGCTCTGCCTCCCAAACCTCTTCCCAGCATGCCCTCCACCACCTGCAGCCCACCAGCCTGTGGCACTCCGGGGATGGCGATGCTGCTTGGTGCTCCGTCGTGGGGGCTCTGGGGCTGTGGCTGCAGCTGGGTGCCCTGCTGCAGCCTGGCCCAGCAGCCCCGGTCCCTCCGTGCTGATGCCCAAAATGCAGCCATCCCTGCAGCCAGCGGTGGCTGCTGCCTTCTGGAGGAGCCGGCGATGCCGCCCGGCCCTGGGGAGCAGAGCACGGAGCAGAGCCGGGGCACCCGTCACGAATCACCCCGTCACCGTGCGCTTGCTTGCAGGGTTTTATTGGGAACAGCACGGCGGCATGCAGGGGTCACTGTCCCAGGGCTGCCTCCCCAGGGGCCGGCACGGGGCTTCTTTGGTCTACGGCTGAGTCTTGTGCATTCGCACCAGTCCGTGCTGTGGCTGGGGGCCGCTCCCCGGGCGCGTTCGCTGCCGGCTGCATCTCCTCGGGCGCGGTGCCTGGAGCAGCCACCGAGGCCGGGCTGAGCAGGGCGTGGGGCGAGCGCGGCGTGGGGCCCACCACAGCCTCACCTGCCTCCGAGGCCGGGCTGAGCTCTCCGGCTGCCTCCGGTCTCCGTTTCAGCACAGGCGACCGCCGCAGACGGAGGGGGACGGTGGCAGCTGGGGGGACACAAGCAGGCAGTGCGTTAAGGCGTGGGGATGGCTGGAAGCGCAGCCCCCGAGGGGTTCCCCACTCACTTCCCAGCTCTGCCAGGCACTCCGGCTCCCTGAGCTGCTCCTCGTGGACCGAGACAGCCCGGCGGCCGCCGAGCACAGCCAGCCGCGGCGTCAGGCGGTTCTCTGCAACAGCAGTGGGACACGGTGTCAGCAGGCACGGGTGCACCCAGAGTGGGGCCTGAGGCCACCTCCAAGAGCCAGGGGTGCTGTGGGTACCTTCAGCGGCAGCGCGGGGCAATGTGGGCAGCGCGGTGCTGGCATCCGGCTCCCCACAGCTCCTGCCCGGCCGCGGCAGGCTGCTGCTCCAGGCCTCGCGGCACGCTGGTGGCCCGCTGGGCTCGGGCCCGGCAGAGCAGCGCCGGGGGTGCGGCCCTGGCCCAGGCAGCTCCGCGTTCAGCTGCCGCCCCAGCGCTTTCCAGGCCGGGCTGGGCTCCGCCGGGCCACGCAGGGAGGCATCTGCGGGGCAGAGCGTGGAGTTTCATCCCTGTGACCTCATCAATGGGGACACCGCAGAACTTCGGGGCTTTGGGGTTCTACAAGGGTTGGGCACCCTCCCCACCACGTCCCACCCATGTACCTGTGGACACGGAGTGCGTGCGAGCCTTCAGGGACGGCGGGGAGTCCGCGGAGCTGTCCACGATGTCCCCTGCAAACACAGGCCACCAGCTCCAGGTCACCACCCCCTGCCACCAGCATGGTGGACAACCCATGGGCAGCCCGGGACACACACACAGGGGCCATCAGGGCACCCAAAGAGGTGACACTCAGAGGTGTCAGGAGGCCTCTCACCATCTGAGCCAGCCTTCTTGATCTCGCTGTCTTTGCTCTGCAAGGAAAAAGAAAGATGGTGGGAGGGGGATAAGGGGTGGTAGGGAGGGATGTGCAGTGGAGCGTGGGAGCCTGTGTGATGGTCCCCTTGCAGAGGGCTAAGTGACAGGGCAGTGGCAGCACTGCTCTGTGTCACCTGTCCCACAGGGCCACCACCTCCACCGCTCACATGGATGCAGGCTCTGTCCCCAGGGAGATCCAGCCTCACCTGCTGCTTCTTGCCCTCGGTGGCCAGGCCCTTGGTGACACCCATGCGGTGGAGCATGATGTGGACGCGCTGCTCGAAGGAGTTGGGCAGCTCCCCATCGCTCCTCTCCAGGTGCCTCTTCTGTAGGACATCAAGATGGTGGCAGAGCAAGGGGTGCATGGGTCTATGGAGATGCCAGGGGCTCCAGGCACTGCTCAAGGGTCCCCATCTCATCCCACCACCACCACCCTTGGTGGAAGCAGATCTAGCCCAATGATAGAGTCACCCAAGGTCCCCTCACCACCACCTGATCCCACCACCACCACTCCCCTTGGGAAGAGCACCCAGCCCAACGATAGGGTCATCCAAGGCCCCCCCCACCCTTGGTGGGAACAGCACCTGGCCCAGTGACAGGGTCATCCAAGGTCCCCCCCACCGCCACCCTTGGGAACAGCACCCAGCCCAACAATAGGGTCCCACCAGAATCACTAGGTCCCACCACCACTCTTGGTGGGAGCACTCGGCCCAATGACAGAGTCATCCAAGGTTCCATCACCACCACCACCACCACCCTTGGGAAGAGCACCCAGCCCAATGAGAGGGTCATCCAAGGTCCCACCACCACCCACTCTTGGTGGGAAGAGCACCCAGCCCAGCGATAGGGTCATCCAAGGCTCCACCACCCTTGGTGGCAATAGCACTCATCCCAGTGACAGGGTCATCCAAGAGGACATTTTGGGACCACCCACAGTGATGCTTACCTTGTCCTGCCTGACCCCCAGTGCCTCCTCATCCTCTCCGGGCAGCAGGATGAGGGACTGGGACTTGCCCTCCCGCGAGTACTTGGGCCTGATCCTGCGGGCAGCCTCGGGGGTCTGGCTGTGCTCGGGCTCGGTGCTGAGGGCCCCCTCCTCAGATTTGCTCAGTGCCTTGCCCGGCTCACCCGCCTTGCTGGGGGCCCGTAAAATGTCACTGAGCATCGACCGCCTGCTCCTGGGGGCCGTCGTGCCGCCCTCGGGCTCCTTCTCACACCGCGAGCTCCGGCTGGATTTGGGCTTCTTGAAAGCGAAAAAATTCCCAATTTTCTTCTTGAGGGTGCGGGAGCTGGAGGATGCCAGAGGGGCTGAGCCTGGGCCGGTCTCCAGCACGGTGGGGCTGCTGGAAGAAGAACAGGGAAGGTCAGCTCAGGGCTGTGCTTTCCCTAATATCCCCCAAATTATAGATCCAAGACCGGACTTGCCCTGGCAAAGGCACCCACAAGGTGCTGCCACCACCACCACCAGGTGCCACTGCCACCAAGTGCCACCACCACCTCCAGGTATCTCCAGATGCCAGCACCACTTCCAAGTGCCACCACCCCCTCTAGGTGCCACCACCACTTCCAGGCACCACCACCGCAGCCCTCTCCCACCCACTTTGCCCGTGGAAACACCCCAAGGGGGGGAACACGAGCTCTGCCCAGAGCACGATGTGCCATTTCCCCAGCATCCCTTCATCACTCCGCCAGCCCAGGGCACGGTCTGCAGGGGCACCATGCGCAGGGACAGCTGCGTGCTGGCACCCAGCACCTGAGGGCTGCACCCTGCCATGGCTTACGGCAGCTCTTCAGTGATGAGCCTCTTGGTGAAGAAGTCCTCCAGACCCTCGTCCACGCGGGTGATGCTCCTGTCCTCGCTGTTCTCATGGGCCACAGGCTGCACCTGGGGGCATGCATGGTTATCAGCCACGGGTGAGCTCCCTGAGCCCTGACATCAGCCAAAAATCTCAGTGCATGGTGTGCAGCCACCAGGCCCTTAGGAGGCTCACGGTGCAGGGTGGTGCTGACACCGACCAGCTCACCACCACCTGAAGGCCCCATCACACTGTGGCCAGGCTGTGTCCCAGCTCCAAGCCCTCCCCAGCTTTGCTGTGTCCCCACCTTGCAGGTGCATTGCACTCGTGACCCTCCTTGGGGACACTCGGTGGCCAAGCCCACCTCCAGGGCACTGCTGAGGCTGGGAGCAGCCACGCGGCATCGCCACTTCTTGCAGCAGCCCTCCCACAGCTGGGCCAGCCCTCTGATCCCAGACCCACAGAGAAGCCCTCAGCAGGGGTGCTCCCATTGCCAAGAAAGGGACACCCGTGTCCCCAGCAGGCGATGGAGCCAGTGCCCGGTGAGACTCCCATCCCATGCTGTTGCCACTCCTCCATGCCAGTCCCACCCCATCCACCCTGGAGCACCACTGGGGCCGGATGAAGGTCACCAGCTCCACGCCCAGGCAGCAAATGGGTCCATGGAGGAAGGCCTGGCCCTGGCACGTGGCACTGGTGGCATTTCTTGACCAGAAGAAGGCACTTCTCCATCAGTGGCACCTCAGTCCCTAACACCTCTCTGTTATGGCCAGATTGGTGTCTCCCCTTCCTCCTCCACCCCCGGTGGTGGTACCCACGCTGCAGAGTGACAGCCCCAGGTGGCTCCTGCTGCTCCTCCTCGCCCTCTGGCAGCAGTGGGCTGCCCGTGGTGAGCATCACCATGGCCAGGAGGGTGGCTGCATTCAGCCACGTCTCGGTGGCATGGGGACAAGCTGGAGCCGTGGGGGTCCAGTGCTGCCACCCACTGGGGTGCCACCCCACCTGTGGGGTTCTTGTCCCCCCAAATCCCCTCCCTGCTCACGTTGGGTGATGGAACTGGAGGGTGATGGAGCTGCTGGGGCAGCGCCTGAACCACTGACAGTCCCCACCAGCGTGCCCAAAAGTTGCTTTTTGCTTCAAAACCGTCAGGAGGCGAAGGGGACAGCTGCAGGCACCCCCCAGCACAGCCCACCCTTCTGGGGCTGACACAGCCAAGCCCCTGTGCCAGCTCCCCTGAGGGTTGCACTTTGCTGCTTCAGGGCAGCCCCAGAAAAATCACTGTTGAGCCATGGGGGAAAATTCCGAGCAAAAGGACAGAGGGAGCTGCGGATGGACACACAAGCCCTGCATGCACTCAGGGTTTTTCCTGCCTCTCCCCCAGCTCCTGCAGCACAGGTTTGTAACCAAGGGCTGAGCCCCCTGCCTGTCCCCGAGCTCTGGACAGAGCACACTGAATAATAAAGCACCCACTTCCCACCTCCCTGCCTTCATCGCTCTGATGAAAAATCATCATCATCATCACAAATCTGTCCATATCCACCCCTCCTCCTGCCCAGGGCAAAAACAAAAAAAAACAAAAAAAACAACACGGGGCTTACACTGGGCTTGCTGGGCGGCTGCTTGTGCCTGCGGTTGGGCCTGGGCCTGGCTTTGGTGCAGTGCTCCAGCCTCTCCCCGGCGGTCGGCAGCTCCATGAGGGCTTCGGCGGGCGGCGAGCCGGGGAGCGCGCCTGCGGCGGGCTCAGCATCCTTTGTGGCAGCAGGACGAGCCTTCCCGGCGGCCGGCA